>PYHX02000158.1:78062104-78101255 GCA_004302925.2 Cochliomyia hominivorax | reverse complement strand
TGCCTCTCTTTGTAACAATTTTTTGATGTATATTTCGATATTTATAGAGTTTGTCATAACAAATAATTGGTTGCTTTTGCCGCAACTGCATATCGCTTGGCATACCAAAAACTTTTGGTCCTAAGCTTTTCTTCTACATTCCTTCGAGCGGATATGTTTTAAGCTCTTTTGAATATGCCTTCTATTTTTTTTACTGAGAAAAAATTCCCTGAAAATTTCCTTAGAAACAACTCCTTGTACTCAAAATTTTATTTGAAGACTATATTTCGTTTCGTTGTAACCGATAATAAAATTTTTTCTTATTTTCTCTTGTTATTATCGCACATACACCAAATGGGTTTTTTTTTCTAAACACTAAAAACATTTTTCTAGCTTTTAACTAAAAAACCAACAAACAAAAGTATATTAAAGAAACACACACACACTTATTTACACAAATAAAACTGAAAAAATATGTAAATAGATTTCATACTTAGTTCTGTCCAACTTTTTTAATATTTTTTATCCACTTTACTTAAGTATTTTTCTAAAATGTGCTCTTAAATCTCATTTTGAAAAAAAATGAAATTTTATGCAAATGTATGTGCAATTTAAGTTCTTTTGTTCGTATTAAAACCATTCAATTGTTATTTTAAATTTTCAAAAAAACCTCTATTTCCTTAAAAAGATGTTAACGCTTTATTTTTATTATTTTCCCTATAACTTATTTAAATTTGAATCAAATAATGGCTTTAATAATAAAAAGATCTCATTTAAAATCATTCCCAACAAAAAGAGAAAAAATAATTTTGTAAATCATTTTTTATTTCCCTGTTAACAGTTTTTTTATTTTTGTTTAACGTCATTTTCATCCTAAATAAACTTTAAAAGTGGTTATCCTTTCTAAACGCAAATTTATAGTTTATTATCTAACAAACATTTAACAAAAATTTATGCAGGATTTTTTATATAAATTTTCCAAAAAATTTAACTTTATCAAACATGTTTTTTTCCAAGTGTTGTGTATGTGTGTGTATGTGAAAAATGTTTTATTTTATTTATTTGTTTACTTTAGTTTATTTACATTTTTTACATATTTTTGGGTAAACAAATACGTAAAATATTTGTAGTTTTTATACCCTCCACCACCAAAAGTTGTGATGAAGATATATTAACTTTGTCATTTGGTATGTAACTTCAAGAAGAAATCATCTTAGACTGATATAACTGCTTGTCTATTGGAAATCTTCTAACGCCTAGAATGAGGACAATAAGATTGTTTGTTATTGTCGTATCCAATAAAATATTGTTTCATTGGCCAAAAAAGTTATAGACCAATATCTGAGACAATCTCAAAATTCCATCAAATAACTAATTTCTTCAACAAAAGGTAACTGGATTAAAATAAACAACAATAACTATAAAAGTCAGTTATATGTTCTTATCTCTAGACAAAAAATCATTAAAGTCGAATCAATAAAGGAAGTTATAGGCTGAAATGTGCACACATATATATATTTTCATACTAATTACATGGGCCACATATATATTTTCATACAATGATAAACCCAATGAAACTACTTTTTGCTGGGGTTATTATTTGACCTAGCTCCCATATAAGGCTTTTCCCGAAATACAGTTTAGAACTTATAAAACTCGTAAATATGAAACAATTTGCCACAATTGTTTTCTAACTGTCCTAATGATATTTCATAAATTTTATTTATATCGGTCCATATTTTGATATAACACCCATATAACGGAATATTTAGAGCTTATATATACTTATATCATTAGAATTCGGAACAAGGACTTTTCAAACAATCTCGATTCATTTTTCTATAGCTCCCATATAAGGCCCCTTATAGGAAAACAATTTCGATCTTATAAAACTGGTAAAAAAAACTCAATTCTATTGAAATTCGATAAAATCGTTTTTCTAATTGTCTTGAATATAGCATATATATTTGATCAATATCGGTATATATTTTGCTATAGTTCCCATAAAACGCCCCCTTCATGCATATTCGCAAAAAGAAAATAATTTTGTTAGGACAAAATATTATTTTCAGTTTACTGACAGCTGAATATGAAGAAATTTTTTAATTTAACTAAAAATATTTTTCATTGGAATAACAATATTTCTAGAGGCGATAACAAAATTTTTAGTGGCGATACCAACAACTATTGTTATCAATGAAAATAACAATATAAATAATTAACTTTTTTTGAAGTAACAATAAATTTAAAATACAACAATAACTATTTTTACTTATGCAAATCATAATATGAATAAACAAACTTTTTATTACAATAACAATATTTTTATTGCAGTAACAATATCTAATAACAATAGTATGTTGCTTCTCCTTTATGGTTACCGCAAACATTTTTTTCTCTGCGTGTGGATAACGGTTTTGAACTTATATGAATATGAACTGATTTTAATTTAAATCTTCATGGTTATATTCTAACTATCTTGAACAGCTGCCAAAAAAAAAACTTTTAACTTTTAAGACAGTTACTGTTCTAAGTATCATAAACATATGTTACTAAGTTAAAGCCCCTTCGCAGAAAAGGGTTTTAAATTTGATTTATTTTATTAAATGTCTCTAGTATATTTATCTATTTGGACATTTATAAGGCCATATTGTGTATGATAACTTTATAATCCATCGAAATTTAGGCAAATAGATAATTGTCTTCATTAAAATATCAAAATCCTTAAATATTGTTTCTCAAGGAGGAAAGTTCTTCCTTTTACATAAATTTAAAATATATAGTTCAGTACCAATATTTATATGTTTAAATATGTTATATTAAAGAATATGTTACCATATTTCACTGTATGTCTTATAGACCCTTTCTCCTCAATTGATATTAAAGCAGACGAATAATACTCCTTTGAGTGCAATATCATCGAACTAATGTTAATTTTGCACAATATTAGTGTTGGAGGGTATTTAAGATTCGGCACAGCGGAATATAGAGTTCTTACTTGTTTTCTTTACACATGTAATATTCAAGTGATGAAGTTACTCAACTATGACATGTTAGATATTTATTATTTTTTTGGAATTTTATGTATAAAAGTGCTGAAAATAATGTTAAATATTTAAATTTGTAAATTAAAAAATTCATGTAAAAATTGCTTCGGGTTAAATAAATTAAATGAAGTTTTTCACTTTATAAATATAAATAATAATTTACTTTTTAGCTAATCACTTTTTATAGAAGATATAAAAATATATAAAATATATTTTTGTATTAATGAATTTGCTAATTACACGTTGTGTAAATTCAATGGAAACAACTAAAAAGTTACAGTTTGTCAAGCCCGTATTTAAACCCTTCAAAATATTTTTTTAAGAAAAGTTGTACGAGACCTATGGAAAATAATGGACCGATCCTCATAATTTAGCACATGGTTTAAAACTAGACTACATTGTGCGAAATTTCAATAAAATCGCTTTATATTCAGTGACCTTAAATCCCCATTCCGGGATTTGTATGGGGTCTAACTGAAATAATGGATCTATCATCAACTTCAATAGACATTATCCATCGGCTAAAATAATGACATTTAAAAAAATTATTAAATATGTTTAAAACTGAGGACTGCATTTAACTGCATTCATGGAAAGCCAGCCAACCAAACTGAAGGACATCTTTAAATCGACTCAGAAAATAATCCTGAGTCGATTGTAGCAGACAGCAAAAAAGTGGTAGGACATTTTTGCTGTTTATTACAATTCGATATCTTTAACCCTGTGCCAAATTTTGTTTCTTAACATCTTAAGGATCTTAATGATATCTTAAAAGAAGCATGCTTACATTGATAATTCTCTCTTATAGTATTCGAGTTATTTGCATTTGAATTTTCAACTGTAATATTTTTCAAAATTTTAAATACTCATATTTGAGTATTCCCCCAATATTGTAAAAAAATTTTAAAAAGGCTGAGGTAAACATCTTCAACCAGTTCAAAAATAATAAATTTTCACCTAAAGTAAAATTTTTCTTGAAAACATAAGGAGTGAGATCAAAAAGATCTTAACAAAAATATATGTCAATAAAAACAAAACTACTAAACTAACAGTTTTAATTATAAAAAATGGCATTACACCCACCTTTAAGTATACCGTTTGACTCAGAATCACCTACTGAGTCAATTTAACGATTTCCGTCCTTCTGTCAGTCAATATAAACTTTGTAAACACCTGAAGTCGCAATTTTTAAGATATCTTGATGAAATTTGGTAAAAAGCGCTTTTAACAAAATTTGACCGAAATAAATCTAATAATCTTCCAAACCAATGTGCTACATTATGACAGGGTCTTTCCATTGCTTTCAAAGGTCTCATAAAAGCCTCCTTTAAATGTTGAATGGCAAAAATTACAAATTGAAGTTGGCATTGTAATAAATATTGGTCATATTAAGATTAAAATATACGATGGTCGTTCTATAATAACGCAAAATTTTCACATAAATGTTAGCTTGACAATAATGTACTGAACGTTTAGGAATAAATCAAAAAATAAAATTCTACGAGAGCCGTTCATAACTTTTTCGTAACTGGTGGAGGGTAGTACATAGTTGGTCTTGACCAATTTTAACATTCTAACTTGTTTTTTTCTTTTTTTTTTGTGATTGAAATTATTATAGACTTTACAGAAAATTATTTCGGTAGTTTTAATCAAATGCGATGCAGTTGTATTCTGTCACTTTGCTTGTTAAGGTAGTCCATTTCCGTTTAAAATCTACCACATATTTTTGTGCTATTCAATTCTCTTTAAACATGATCCCAACAGTTTTGCACTGGCCATAGTTACAGTCAGGTTAGAGGATTCGCCTTATATGATACAAATATGCCAAGAATGCCAAGTCAGACTAAAAATAAGTAAACACACTATGAAGTCTTATGAATGGAGACAGCCTTTTCCACAAACATTCCTTGATGTAAATTTCGATATTTATCATTTTGGTATTTATTTGGTAATATTGATGGTTTTTGGTTCCTAAACAGCAATATTAAATTATTGGTTGCGAAAAATCAAGAATATTTTTTAGAAAACTTAACATCAATTTCCGTGCTCCGTTTTTGGTTTCAAACAGCATTCCTGTCAGAAACTTTTTTAAATCTTATATGTTTTTTAACTTATAAGGCTCAAAATAATGTGATGGCAGACTCTTAAATGCGTGGCCTACTTTTGTAGGATCAAGTTGGATTTTGTTGAAATATTAACTAATTTTAGTACGCCAATTTTTAACAAAGGTAACTTGATCAAAAAGTCATATAATAGTTAGATAAAGTTTTAGTGAAAAATATGTGTTAAAATTTTTTTGATCTCACTCGTTATATATTTTTTACTTTTCATTACACGGAATATTTTAGTTTAAAGACACTAGCAGATTTGACCCTTTTTAATAAATATTTTATATTAAACTTATATGTTCTTAAATATTAAAACGAAAGCTCCAAAGATTTTATAATGTCCTTTTCCAGATGTCCAACAAATGTAAACTCTAAAGGACAAAAACCCAAAAAATAGTTCAAGTTTGTATTGTAGATCTTGTATGTTTGAGAAAATATCATCAAAATTTTCGAGAATCCTTTTATAATTTCCTTTACACTTCTATAATCCTTAATTCTGAAAATCATCTCTAATGGTGTAAATCTCTAATAAAAGTGAGTGACACAAAAAAATATTACACAAATTTCACTTTATTTTGCAATTCAACTCTGCAACAACTTTTTGGGATCAGAAATTTAAGTAAATCATATTCTTTTTACAAACGAAACTTGACATTGGACACGTAGATTAAGACTTAATATCAAGATTGACAGAATTTTAAAATTGATCATGTTGGGGAGTATTAAAGATTCGGCCGAATATAGCATTATTTGTTTTAAATACAACGACAGGTATTTATTATTTTTATTTTTATTATTATTATTATTATTATTATTATTATTATTATTATTATTATTATTATTATTATTACTATTGTTTTTTTCTATTTGTTCGATTGAGGAAGAACAATTTTAACAAAATATTTTAAAACATGAAATGAGTTATAAGTGTATATTTACAAAATTTAGGTCTTCTTTCTGAAACTGTTTCAGTAAATTTCTTAAAATTTGACTCATGATAGAATATAGGAAAATGGTATCCTGTATACAAATTAAATTTAAAATATGTAAATATAAGGAACCATAGATGAAAATTTCATGAAAGTTGCACGCAGAGAAAAAATATGTTTACGGTAACCATAAACAAGAAGCATTATATTATTGTTATTAGATATTGTTACTGTAACTACAAATTTTTTTATTCGCATTTTGATTTTGCATTAATAACAATAGTTATTGTTATCAACAATAAAAAACATTGTTATTGTTATAAAATGTTTGTTATTCGCATTGTGATTTCGCGTTAATAAAAATAGTAGTTGCCGCCCTAAATTTATGTTTATTTGCAGTGTTATTGTGCATTGATAACAATAGTTATTGTTACCATCACTAAAAATATTGTTATCGCCACCTAAATAATTGTTAATGCGACTAAAAATTTCGTTATTCTAATAAAAACTATTGCTAGTTGAATCAAAAATTTTTTTGTTCGCCTTTTTTTGTTATTAAAAAAATTGTGATCAGTCAAATATTGTTCCAAATATATTGCGACTACAATATATTTTTGATTATAAAAATAAAATAAAATCAACAATTAATATGTTGGTGATAACAATAAATGTTTGCCGCAAATATAAAAATGCTTGCTATGAACATATTACGAAATGATGTTTTTCTGCGTGTGTCAAGTAGATATATTACGACCAGCGTTACCGTTGAGATTTTTAAAAAAGTCGCACAAAAAAAAGGTTTTTGAAAAATAAAGTAGCACCTAAATGGTGTTTTATGGAACAAGAGTCACCACAGGTTAAATTTAAATAATAATTGCCAACAATTACTTTTTTCTTTAATTTAACACCATTTCGACTTCCACTATAAATTTCTTAAAAGTGCAGTTGATGAATTTTTATGATTCTATCATTCCAAATCTTAACTTTTTCATCCATAATTTATATAAAATTTATTGATATGTCCTTATTTAAGCCGAATTGCTGAAATTTCATGAAGTTCTATGCCGAAAATGCAAATTGTGAAAAGGGGACAAAAAGGGATAATTTGAAAAAGTTCACAAAAAGTAACACGCAATTGAAAAAGCCGCAATTTTCAACTAAAGTCGCACCAACGGTAACGCTGATTACGACCTTTAAAAAGAGAAGACGTGAATGGTGTCCAATATTTTTTACTTAGTAGATAGTATGGTAATGAAATTAAATATACTTAACTCCCTCATATAAATACAATCACATTTTCTGAAACCCTTATGACAAATCTCATAAATTTCAACATGTTAAATATTACGGATTAAGTTTTCAATAAATAAATTAATTCAAATTGAATGAAGAATGGGAAGTTTAAGTTTCAAATACCACATATCACTAGAACCTTTTCAAAAATTTTCATGGAATTTTACGTTTATTTAGTGCAGAGCTTCAGCTCTTCCATCCAAACAAATAATTTTGCATCTTATAATAATCGGCTTCCAACAATATAAATCGTTTATCAAACCAAATACAAAATTATATTATAATTTACACTTAATTCTATTAAATTTGTTATTATCATAATAAACATCTTTAACACTTTATTCAATTTTATCGATTTCATCTTTTGTCATAATTTAATAAAATTTCCCAATACTTTCACAACTTTCATAATTAAATTGACTGACCTGTCTTAATACAAAAAAAACTATTTAAGCATAAAATTGATAGCATCTCATAAAATAAAGAAAAACTTCTCCAACCAACTAAATGACCTCCAAACTCATTCATTATTAAGACTGAAATTATTAAACATTTTGATTTATTATAATATTATCAACATAGTTTTCTTCTCACACTCCTCAAGCGACAAAATTATCCTCAATAAAAAAACTAAAAGAAAACTTTATCATTCATTTTTTTTCTCCTCTTACCCTGACTCTGTTACTTGGACGCTTGCTCGTTAATACCCTGTGGTTATTAACACTCATAATTTTATTACAAAACTTTTATACAACAAAGCAGCAACAACAATAACAACAAAAATTTTGCAAAAAAAGTATTAAATATATAAATTATATTATCCTTTTTTTCTTAAGCTTTAACCACAATATTATTATGAAAAAGTTGTCTGAGTAGTAGTAAGAGAAAAGATAAGTTGTGAAATGACACACACATACATACACTTACAAAACAACATTTATATGTATAAAATAAATAAAGAAAAAGACACTAAAATAAACAGACAACAAAATTACAGCAAAAAAAGTTTTTTTGTTTATTGTTATGCATGACACCAACTTCAGAATGGAGAATCTTGAAATTGTCAGAAAAAAGTGCGAAAGAAAAAAATATATAATACTTTTAGTACTTTAGTACTTTTTTGAAAAAAAAATGGATAAAAAACAATTGTGAATGCATTTGGTTGTGCAGAATATTAAGTACCCTACACCAAGATCATTTAAACATCTTAGGAGATTTTGCACTTTCTTTCTAAAATATTTCAAACAAACCTTTGAAGTCTATGAGCTCGGATATTAGTACTTTATCGCACAAGAATTTCTCGATCCATAAATACTTGTGCTTCTCTAAATAAATAGATATAAAAATTTTTATACACTCCACCATATCTTTGTTATTCCTTGTGTAACACCTAGAAGGAATTACAGAAGATCTCATAAATTTTATATATTATTGAATCATATCAAAATCAGAGACGATTTAACTATGTCTGGAATAATCATTCGATTTCAATGGGACTTTGCCACATTATTTTCCGTTATCCTAAGCAGTTTCCTGCTTAAAACTAGCTATATCGATTTATTATTAAAAATGTGATAGACCGATATCTGAGAGAAACTCAAAATACCGAAATACAACGATTCTAAAGTTTTAAACAAAATGTAACTGGATTTAAAGTAATTTAACCATTGTAAACAGTTTAATATACTTCAACACCGCACAAAAAGTCATCAAATCGATTGAAAAGAGAAAAATTTATAGACTATATTATTCAAAATTTTAATACACCCCAAATGAATGTGTTCATATAAGTCAAAAAGGTTTTGAACTTATAAAGCTTTTAAATTAAAGACCAATTCGGTACAATCATATAAATCCATATAAAGTTCCTTCTCTGAAAAGGTTTTCAACTTATAGAACTATTATATATAAAACAATTATATTGAAAATCATGTCATGATCATTTTTCTAAATGTCATAAATATATGTTTAAAAATTTGTGGAATATTGGTCCATATTTTGCTATAGCTCCCATATAAATGCCCCTCTCGGTTTTGAGGCTATAACTCTCTTAAATACACATAATTGATTTGTCCAATATAAATCTATATTTTCCTAAAGCTCCAACGTAAGATCCCTTCCCGAAAAGGGACTTAATGATTACAAAATTATTAAATACACAGCAATTTTGTTTAAGTTTGTTATTATTAATTTTATATATATTTAAATTATAAATATCTTTTTACCCTTTCTCGGAACAAAGTTCTAAGATATTCTATCAAATTTAGGAAAATAGTCTTATTGTTTTCAATACATGAATTAATGTCGTGAACGTTGCCCGTCATGTGGGTATTCCTTTCTTTAACATTATTTTTTATCATAAATGTGGCCATTAATATCTCTGGATGGTTTTAACATTTATAGGGAACTTCAAGAATATGTTTCAATACTTCTCAATATCTTCAAATCATGCAAATGTTTCCATAAAAAAGTGGCAGAGAGCATTGAAGATACAGCTGTACCGAATCTTGTTTAATTAATCCTATAAAAAATTTATGAAGGTTTCTTGTATCCTTTGAGGTAGAATAGTATGATTATAATAATGTATTGAACCAAAATGCCTTTAATGAAACTTTCATAAAACCTAAAAATGTTATTTTCAGTGTAATTTTGTGAAACTTCTTAGATATTTGATCTTAAATAATTTTTTTAGGAAATTAACCATTTTTAAACAATTTTAGTATAATATGAAAGAAAATGTCCTTAATGCAGAACTATAAAGACATTAAAAATTTTTGTTTCCGAATTCTACGAGGAAAGCTTTTCAAAAATATACAATTTTCAGAAATTTTGTCATTCTACCTTTACGAGAGGTTTGGCTATTGCAAATTGACTTTTATACACGCAAAGAAAGTAATTTCCCGTTTTGTTCGTTGCAACATTAACATATTCGCAGTAAACATTTATTGTTATCGGCAAAACGTTAATTGTTGAATTAATTTTATTTTACAATAATTTTGTGACTGTAATAAAATTATTTTTATTAAATAATAATTAATAAATAATAATTTATAAAATAGTGTGGTCACAATATGCTTGTAAATATATTTGACTGATCACAATTTTTTGTAATTAAACAGAATATTATAAAAGAAACTATTGTTATTAGGACAACATATTATTCTCAGTTAAGTATTAATTTATTTTAAAGCTAAAGTCACCGTTCATAATTAAAAATATTCATCTTAATTGTCTGCATAATGTGCGTCTTATTACCAATTGCATATTGTTATTAATAGACTGAGAGAATAAATGAATGTTTTTCGATTCGAAAAATCACGTTTGAAGATAAAGGAGAACAGACTAGAAGAGAAGAGACGAAAAGAGAAGAAAACTCTTGAAAATATCTTTATGGAATTCGAAGTTATAAGCATTTAATTTTGAATTAAAAAAAATGACTTAACTTTAACTTTAAACCACTTTGAAATAACTGCTATGAAATATTTGTGAACGGCCTTCGTATAATTTATTTTTCTTATTTATGCTTAAGTGTACAACAAATTTTTATTTATGCGTTTTTTTGTATTTTTCTGGGTGGTTATATGGGAATTAAAAAATATATGAACCATTTTTCGTATAATATATAATCTTGACCAATTTCAATTATGTATAGTCCTTGGGTCAGAATAATATCATTAAGATATCTTGAAAACTGCGACCACCATTTTGCGAACAAAATTAACATGGACAGCCAACCATATACCATTCGACTCAGAATTACTTAAAAGTGGTTATATCACTACTTTTCTGCCGGTTACAAACATCTGCACAAATGAATAATACCCGCACCAACTATAATGTTGCAGGGTGTAAAAAATAAAAGTTTACATTTCGGTCTCTTCTATGAAACAAATTTCCTGTAAAAATTATAATTCATGTTTTAGTCATAGATTTCAAAATCAACTCGTTATTTAATCCCAATATACCATAACTTCAATAATAATATGAAATTATTATAGTTACACACTCAATAGCAAACTAAATATACCCTTATTCACTATTTACGTTTGTGGGGATATAAAATAAACTCGCACAAAAAACATAAAAGATTTGCGCATAATTTACTCGTTTGTTGATACGAAGATTACAATTTGACATTTAAGTATTATTTAGTTTGAATAAACAAATAATAGAAGAAATCTTGAATAGCAGTTCCAACTGCTATTCGTACTCTAAACAAAAAAAACTTGAGTCTCTTGAAAAAGTTTAGTTTTTATTTGGTGTGAAATTATGTAAAAAACGTTTTATAGTATTTTTGCTTTTACTTTTGCAAAGCTTGTGGATTATGAATGTTAGAAATTAATATTATAAAAGTTTCAAGTCCATTTTAGTAATGTGAAAAATTATGCATTTAGTTTTTTCTTAGGAATACACTTCCTGCATTATGAAATGGAAATATATAACAAAATATTTTTGGAGAAACTTAAAAGTTGGACAAATAATAAGTTCAATTAGTGGAAAATATAAGAAATTCTAATGATTCGTTAAAAGTTGCCATAAACTATATATGGATTTCTTTAGTTTAAGAACAGAAATGAGTCAAAAACTGGAAATAAATTGAAACAACTTGAAAGAATTAAGAAAAATAGTATAAATTCACCAAAAGATCTGTATGGCAATAAATTAAATATCTTATAATAGCATACACGTAAGGGCGATGAAACCTTTGATCACCAAAAGCTAACTCACTTATTTACATAATTCATCCAATAATATTGTATATTTCTCCCAATTTAGATTCGAAATACAGAAATCCTTAATTAACATATTATAAATAGCTTTTAACCAAAGACTTTCATTTCACAAAATAAAGTTTAAAAAGTAACTTAAATAGAATATATTTTCCTTTTCAAACCAACCTTCCTCTAATAAAGTGAAAACTTTCTTTAATATCCCACAATTTTTCTTTCTATTTTAATTCATTATTAAGGCACTTATAGTTCGTTAACAATTAAACTGATAGCTTTTCAAAGCCATTCAAAAACTTCCAATAAACTTAAAAATAAGAAAATGTAAAAACAAAAAACTGAATGTAATAAATTTCCATTTCATTTTGCCCACAAAAAGGACGTTATTTAGGCTTAATAACGATAAAAAGAAAATTAAGCAGAATACTAAATACCCTCCTATTTCAATTCTAGTTTAGTTCTAGTTAAATTCTAAATCAGTTCTTTTTCAATTTTATTTCAGTTATAGTTCTAGTTCAGTTTTAGTTCATTTCAAGATCAGTTTTAGTTCAGTTCAGATCAGTTCTAGTTCAGTTCTAAATTCAGTTCTATTTCAGTTCTAGTTCAATTTTAGTTCATTTCTAGTTCAGTTCTAGTTCAGTTCTAGTTCAGTTCTCTATCAGTTCTAGTTCATTTCTAGTTCAGTTCTAGTTCTGTTCTCTATCAGTTCTAGTTCATTTCTAGTTCAGTTCTAGTTCAGTTCTCTATCAGTTCTAGTTCATTTCTAGTTCAATTCTAGTTTAGTTCTAGTTCATTTCTAGTTCAGTTCTAGTTCAATTCTAGTTCTGTCCTAGTTCAGTTCTAGTTTAGTTCAAGTTCAATTCTAGTTCAGTTCTAGTTCAGTTCTAGTTCAGTTCTAGTTTAGTTCAAGTTCAATTCTAGTTCAGTTCTAGTTCAGTTCTAGTTCATTTCTAGTTCAGTTCTCTATCAGTTCTAGTTCATTTCTAGTTAAGTTCTAGTTCAGTTCTCTATCAGTTCTAGTCCATTTCTAGTTTAGTTCTAGTTAAATTCTAGTTCAGTTCTAGTTGAGTTCTAGTTCAGTTCTCTGTCAGTTTTAATTCAATTCTAGTTTAGTTCTAGTTCACTTCTAGTTCAATTCTAGTTCAGTTCTAGTTCAGTTCTAGTTCAATTCTCTGTCAGTTTTAGTTCAATTCTAGTTTAGTTCTAGTTCAGTTCTTTATCAGTTCTAGGACTCATTGACATGATGAAAGGGAAATTTGTTGCCTCTTTACTCTCGCGTTTCCATAAAATATCTGGCACACCCGAATATAGCATCTTGACTTATTTTTTATTAAAACAACTTACCATGATTAATTTTAACACTTTAACACAATATAACTGCAAAAAGAAAAGGCATCAACGGCAGCAATCAAAGTAGCAGCATCACAAAGTATAAAAAATTATTATTTTTTTGTTTTTTCCTTTTATTATTATTCTATTGAGCCTTTATGTTAATTAACAAATTAATACTTTAAGGCTTTTCGGTTTTTTTTTTTCAACACAATAACAACAAAATCTTTATTAAAGAAACAGCAACGTTAAAATTTATAAACAAATTTACATCAACACAAGACGATAAAAAGTTTTTAATTAATGTAAATTTACTACTAATTAGTATTAAATAAAAAATCTTCGAGTAAAAGTAGAGTGAATTAAGTTGGAAAAAAAATTATGGTTAAAGGATGAATAAATTTAACGACTGAAAAATATTTCAAGCATAAATAATTTCAAGGGTAAAACTAAAATCAAAAGAAACTGAATCTTTTCATTTTATTTATGCGATATTTCCAATAAAAAAGTAATTAGTAGGAGAAACTTTTTATTTAAGTAACGTAAAAAGAGTTGAAAAAAATGTAAATAACTAATAAAATATTTTCATTTTTTATAATGTCTGTGATTATAATATCGAAAATGGAGTCAATAAAGAAGAAATAAAAAATAAAAAAAATACATATAGAAATGTGTTTGTTGTTGTGCTTAAGTTCAGACAATGGAACATTTTTGCTCTATTGGGAAAATATAATTTAAAGTAAGAAGTTATTTGAGTAATTTAGTTATGTTATAAATTCCTAATAGAAATCAGTATAAAATATCTCAAGCAGAAGTAAACTAGAATTTGCAATTAAAAAAGAACTAAATAAGAACTGAACTAGAATCGAATTGGAACTGAACAAGAACTGAAATAGATCTGAACTAGAATTGGACAAGTACTGAACTAGAACTAAACTAGAACTGAACTAGAACTGATCTAGAACTGAACTAGAACTGAACTGGAACTGAAATGGAATTGAACTAGAACTGAACTAGAACTATACTTGAGCAAGACTAGAACAGAACAAGAGCTGAACTGTAACTGAAGTGGAACTGAACTGGAACTGAAGTGGAACTGAACAAGAACAAAACTAGAACTGATCTAGAACTGAACTGGAACTGAAGTGGAACTGAACTAGAACTGAACTGGAACTGAAGTGGAACTGAACTGGAACTGAACTGGAACTGAACTAGAACTGAACAAAACAAGAACTGAACTAGAACAAAACAAGAACTAAACTGGAACTTAACTAGAACTGAACTGGAACTGATGTGGAACTGAAGTAGAACTGAACTGGAACTGAAGTGGAACTGAACTGGAACTGAACAATAACAAAACAAGAACTGAACTAAAAAAAAAACAAGAACTGAACTAGAACTGAACTGAACTGGAACTGAACTGGAACTAAACTGGAACTGAACTAGAACTGAACTGTAACTGAAGTGGAACTGAACTGGAACTGAACAAAAACAAAACAAGAACTAAACTAGAACTTAACTAGAACTGAACTGGAACTGATGTGGAACTGAAGTAGAACTGAAATGTAACTGAAGTGGAACTGAACTGGAACTGAACAAGAACAAAACAAGAACTAAACTAGAACTTAACTAGAACTGAACTGGAACTGATGTGGAACTGAAGTAGAACTGAACTGGAACTGAAGTGGAACTAAACTGGAACTGAACTAGAACTGAACAAAAACAAAACTAGAACTGAACTAGAACAAAACAAGAACTGAACAAGAACTGAACTGGAACTGAATTGAAACTGAAGTGGAACTGAACTGGAACTGAACTGGAACTGAACAAAAACAAGAACTGAACAAGAACAAAACAAGAACTGAACTAGAACTGAACTGAACTGGAACTGAACTGGAACTGAACTGGAACTGAACTAGAACTGAACTGTAACTGAAGTGGAACTGAACTGGAACTGAACAAAAACAAAACAAGAACTGAACAAGAACAAAACAAGAACTGAACTAGAACTTTAAAGTTAATAACATTACAAATACAATGAATCGATATTTACTTTAAGAACAAAGTACTAATTCGTTAATTACTGCTGTAGTACAATTATTTTTTAAATTTTGTTTATATCTTTAAACAGTTTGACATCATTTTAAATAATACAAAAGAGATATAAATTATTTTCACTTGAATATAATTTATACAACACCCACGGGTTTGTGCCATGAACTATTTACCAAAATGACAGCTGGATTTAAATATATCGCACAATATAAAAAAATAAAAGAGAAAATAAAATAAAGTTAAAAGAGATATCTCTCACTCGAATAGTTTTTTTTCACTTATTTTGTTGGCCACGTTTAACCAACAAAGTTATTGTAACATTTTCTATGGTTGTCATGTTCTGCATTATGTTACAATTGTGGAAAATAAAACGGGAGTTTTATCAGTAACAGAATGTTTTGTTAAATTAAAAGAAGGAAATAAAAATTGCAAACAAACAAGAGGAAAGCAAACAAACAATTAAACATTTAAATAACTGCCAAAGGAGCAAAAAAAAATAATACGAAATATCGAGTGAAAATTTTGAAAACATGAAATATGGTTACAAGTGTTGGCTTTTTGTTTAGGCCGATAAGAAATGAGATAAAACTGATATTGGAAGAAATGACGACAATAAATTTTTAAAGGTTAATATGTGTTATATGTGCGGGTTGAATAGAAAATTTTGACAGGGATTTCTTAGAATGAAAAGATAACTGATGCAGTTTCCAAAAATGAAAATATTTTTGCAAAATTCCCTTGGTTGTATGTGAGAAGCGGCACCAATTTTATTCCAATCTGACAAAAATTCTTAACATAAATTATCCTCTCACAACTTTTGAAAACAACACAATTAATTGTATTCATTTCAGGTACTTCGAATGCTTTTCCCTAAGGAATAATCACATTTAATTTTTTTCTATGCTAAATTGAATATCTGCAGGAAAAGATGGACTGGGTGAAAATATATCTGTGATAAAATAAACAGATATTTTGCACTACCTATATGTGGTTAACTTTTCTGAAGAATGAACAAATCTATACATGCGACTATTTGGCTCTATCTCTTCTAAGTTTACCTTACAATTTTATGACAAATATGAGGGATTACAAATAAATTTCCGTATGGCTCTATCTATTCTAGTTTAGCTTTAAATCCCATTTTAAGCTTTTCATACAGAATCTCGATTTGTGATGAAAAATATGAGTGATTAAAAATAAATGTCCATTTGGCTCTATCTCTTCTAATTTAGCTTTAAATCGTATTTAAAGCTTTTCATGCAAAATCTCTTTTTCAGATGAAAAATTTGAGTGATTACAAATAATACCCATTTGACTTTATCTCTTCTAGTTTAGCTTTTAATCTCATTTCAAACTTTTCATGTTAAATGTCGATTTTTGATGAAACATATAAGTGATTCCAAATAAATGCCCATTGGGCTCTATCTCTTTTAGTTAATATTTTAATCGCTTTTAAAATTTTTCATAAAATTATTGATTATTTATAAAAAATATTACCTCTTCTAGTTTAGCTTTAAACTTTTGATGTTTGATTTAAAATTTACATCTGTTCTATTCTGTCTCCTTTAATTTTAAACATAAAGTCAAATTTTCCTTTATATTCCCGTTGTGGTGTAGGATGTTATGAGATCGGTTTTAGCCTCCAGTCGCTTGTTTTTACTCTATTTCTAGTTATTTTCGTTTGGCTTATGTAAAGAAGTTTGCTCTTTCCGAATTTGTTTGTAAAAAATTACCAATTTGTGTCCTGCTGCAAAAAGTTTCTATTAGTAGTTTTATCCCTGAAATATAAATGTATATGATATAATTGTTATTTCCTTTCAATTTAAGTTTATTCCGTTTTCTAAACCAGGAAATACCATATAATTCTGTTTGTTCCTTAATAAATAATCGAATTTCCACAATTTCATGCTTTCCAACAACTAAAGCAAAACAGTTAAAACGCTCTCCCACAACTACTACGACTACAATTACCCATACTATTTTATTTAGCAAGAAACACCAAAAGGAAATACCAATTTTATCCCTACGCTTATAACTGCGATTTCTATAAAGGATACGATCATCAAAAGCAAATTAACCCTGAATAAAAATTGCAAATAGTTAAAATAGCAATAAAAACTGAAACTTGCGTTCTATAAAGGAAACTATATTCCTCATCTTCAATATTGCTAACAATTTAAATTGCACCGCTAGTGGAGTGTGTGTTTGTAAACGAGTATGTGTGTGCACAAGTAAATGTAAAAGGAAACGATAGCAATTTACCGTTTATTATATTTTCTTCTTTAGAACAGTTTGATTTCTTTTGCTGCTTTCGTTAAGGTTAACTTGCAACAAATTGCATTGCCACACCAGCACGTTTAGTGCCACCAGAAACGTTTTAACAGCGTAAAATATGGTGGGAAAACCCACACAATTACTCATATACATATATAGAATTTATTTTTTGCTAACACACAAATAGGAAATTATTAGTAATTGTAAAACTGTGAAATATGGAGGGAAAAGGAAAGGAAATCCAAATTGTATATCATAGCGGGAATTTGTAGAGATTTAGAAATTAAATTTTAAATATAGAAAATAAAAGAGTGAGATCGAAAAATTGTTAATACACTTTTCTCATTACAAATTTTAGTCCAAGTTTTTTTTATATTTTTTGATAAAATTACCTTTGTAAAACATGTCAGTTATTATGTGTTATGTAATATAGTGTTAATCTGAAGAAAATGAGTGACCGAAAGTGTGCGTAATAAAATTATTAAATATTTTTTACAAAACTCAACTTGGTCCTAAAAAAGTTGGTTAACGATTCAAAATTCTGCTGTTAAAGTGTTTACAATGTTATTAGCAGTACCAGGAAATCTTGTCCTTTAATAGAAAACCTTGTTCACAAAAAAGTAATGGTGCACATGATGTTCCGAAAGCAAAAAAAAAATGGAAATCAAATCAAATATTGCTTCACATCGAAATTTGTATCAATGAATGATTATAAAAATTTCTACTTCCATTTATAAAACTTCATAAAGCGTCCACTTATTTTTGACGTAACTCGGCATCCTGTCACTATTATAAAAATATAGCTCTCGCGGGTGTAAAAACGGTAATACGGTATTTGTACCAAGAAAGACAAATTCTCAAAACTGCCCGGAGCTAAGACCAGTGGAAAGACATTGGGTTCTTGTTAAATTGAATTGAAGCCCACTGAAAAGGTTTACTAAAGTGCGGCACATTTTAAAAGAAAAACAAGCAAAAGTAAGTGACAGAAAGCACTATAGAAGCACTGAACCAACTTTGCTGGTTTTATATAGAAAGCTTCTCAGGACTATAACAAATATCCAGGCCAAATTAAATAGATCTCTGTCTATTATTGTGGTTGTGAGAGGGCCAACAACAATCAGATGGACAGACATTTTGACAAACAGATGGACATAGCTAAATCGACTCAGATTTAGATTTGTGAGGTTGTAAAAATAATCAAAATTTTATGCGTCGTAAGCTACTAATTCTCCCTTTTTTGATATCATATAAAATCCGCCAAATGAACACCTCTGATTTTCAGAAAAAGAATAATGCATGTTAATTATTAATAAAGTTCTTTGTGACCCTTTATCGTGGTTTTAATGTTTTACAAAATTCAGAGTCGCTATTAATTTGTAGACGATTTTTCCTACAAAAATATCTTCATTTTGTATTTTTAAGAATTATTGTTGATAAACAATCGGTTGAACTTATATGACCCATCATTTTTTCACTCTGGAGATCGTTAAGTTATCAAAAAAATAATGACTTTAAAGGTTATAATAATTAGAGAGGAATTACCCTTTTTAATAGCATATACAAGATAATAATAATCATACTATAAGGAAGACTTCTAAAGAAAATTGAGACAAATATGCGAGATAAATCCCGGCTCTAATGACTTAGAAAATTCGGCTTTAATTTAAAGGCGTTTTCCCTGCAAAAATATCCTCATTTTGTAGTTTTTGACAAATAGAGACAAATATGCGAGATTAACAGGAAGGTTTCCACTAAAACAGAAGCTGTGTGGACCAAGCTAACGCCCTATGCCAATGAATTACATAAATTCTCTTCTCAAAACTCAGAAAATTTTAAAATAAAATCTGTTGTATAAAAATGAAACTGATTAAGTATCGAACACCATCACACAAAAACTACAGGTTTCTATCAACAAGTGCCTCAGAATTATTTGCAGAATATCTTTGTCATAATTATATCAACAGCATGTTTGGTAATTGATCAGCTATCAGAAATCTATCTGAAATGACGCTTGAGTGGCTTCCTGAAGCTTCAAGAAGTCGTGGCCGGCTAAGAAACACCTAGAGGCGTTTGATACTTCAACATCTAAGATGGCGAAATATTATATGGGAAGACACACTAACAAATGTAGCAAATTACATAAGGTGGAAGGTTTAAAAAAAACACCTTTTTTTTAAATATACCAATCGATTTAGAATCACTTCCGAACTCGGTATAAATATGTCGTCTATCTGCCTGTCAATATTACATTGTAACGAATCGACATATTGCTCACACATTTTACTTATTAAAATATTTTAATTGTGAACAAATTAAAAGGGCATAATGTTACAAATGATCGTAATTCGCACTCGGAAACGGTTCAAAAAAATCACTTGCTGTGCATGAAAATGTTAGAAAAAATATTATAATATTAAGCCCACTTAACACTTTTATAAACAGGAAATACTTTACCGAGAATATATATTTAGCGTTTCTCATAACTCATCTATATTTTGGAAATTTCCAAAATCATCTCAAATTGCAAAAACCAAAAGTATAATGAAAGATTTTTTTGAATAAGCAAGTTTTATATACAAATCATATGAGGACCAGATCTTTATATTGTATGTATTTGTGACAATGCAGGATACTGCTTAGTCCGTTTTATATAATTATTTTACTCGTTTGTGCTCAGGAAGTTTAATGGTGCCATTATTTCATTTAACTCATAAAATGGTTACATTTAGCAGAAATGCTTAAGGTAAGATTAAGAGAATTTTATATTAAACGATTTTCATTTCAATAAAATTACACACACACATATGTGTCAATTATTTAATTAATAATATTTTAAAATCTAAAACAAGTATTCGACTATGCCGAATCCCCGCCACAAATGCGCGTTAAATAAATATGTTGTAGTCCGTACATACACACTTTCACATACACTCACAATATATAAATTTTGTTCATAAATATAACAGGAAACACCTAATGATTGTGTAAAATCAGTTATATTTCTTTACACAACCGATTTTGATAATTTTTGAAATGATAATGAAGTACGTGTAGCTTTATATTATGGCAAAATTACATTCTAATCTGTGGATTTAAAATTAAATATTTTACGAAATTTTTCCGCTTAAATTTTAATTTTATTTAAAATTTGTATAAAATATCTGTATCATTTAATATACTTAAACGATTTTACTGATTTTAAATGGGAAATTTCTCAGAACTATAACAGATATTCAGGCCAAAAATCACAGAGCTCTTTTTCAATTATTGTGGATGTGAGCGTGTCAACAACAAACAAACAGACATAGCTAAATTGACTCAGATTTTGATTGAATGCAAAAATATATATACAAAATGATATCTGAGCTTATTGCTTCTTATCGTTACACACGTAATGACAAAGTTTCTATACCCTCTTTACCACTTGTGGTGATGGTGGGTTTAATAAAATTTTAAATTATAATTCAAAACTTTAAATTAATTGCAAAAATTTAATAACCATAACTGGAAGCTTTAACTGAAAATGATACAAAATAAATTATTTAAATGATTATTAATTTCTATCATAACGATATTAGTTTCATTTATTTATTTTCTCCATTTTTTTTTTTTGCTACGATTATGATTAAATATTAATATTTATTTGAAAATTTCAATGAAAAATTTTACTAATTTATCACTAATGATGACAAATGTTTGTTTATCTGCAAAAAAAAAAACCAACTACAACTACAAAAACATATATAAATGTTTATGATAAAAATTGTAAAGTAGTTTTTGTTGTTATATTTTTTAACATTAATTTAATAATTTTTAATTTTTTTCTTTACAGCTCGACATGACGTATGAGTTATATTTTTGCCTCTTAATTTTATACCCTACACTACCATAAGTGGTTCGGTACTATACGTTTGTGCACAAACTGTAACGGCAGAAAAATTCTGCTTCTGCCACCGTTCGTCTCAAAATCACTTTTTGAGTCACTATAACGATGTTCGTCTGTCCGCCTGGCTCCAACGTAAACCTTGTGAACAAAATGCAAATATCGTAATAAATTTTGGCACAATATTTTGGCCCAAGGACGATGTCTATTGGATGTAAAAGGTCCATTATTTCTCTTAGATCCCATACAAATGTTCCTCCCGGAATGGGGATTTAAGGTCACAGAAGTCCAAAATATAAAGCAATTTCAATCAAATTTGGCAAAAATTAATCCAGTACTATTTTAAAGCGATGTGCCAAATTTTACGAGGATCAGTTCATTATTTTTTACTTGTTCCGTACAATCCCTCTTCCAAATATCACTTTAAAGGGCTTAAATTTCTCATATACGCTAGAATTTTAAAAAGAATTGGACAAATCAAGATAACTATAAGCAATAATCCACGTCAGAAATTTTCTGAGGGTTGGTCCATAGTTTCATCTAGCTCCCATTTAACGCTCACAGAAAAATCCATTACATCCTCTGATCTTAACCATAAATTAAAAAATAATACATTTATATACGAAGGTCGTTCATTAATTTTTGATAGTTATCATTTATAACTAACAATGTGGTGTAGGGTGTTAAATAATCGGGCTTGACCGACTATAACTTCTTACTTGTTTCTTTCTTTAGCATGAATCAACATCAGCCAAAAACCTACATGACGTATGAGTATTATTTATTATATTATTACAACAACAACAATCATAACAACTACTGTTACTACTTTTTTCAATTTCATATCGTTTTTTTTTCTTTTGCAGCAAAAAAATAAAGATTTATTTTATGGTAGTTGTGTGATTTTTTTTCATCTGCTGCATAAATAAATCCACCATAATCATCAATTTTAATTAGTTTAAATTTTAATAATAAAATATTTTGCTGTTGGCTTTTTATTTTATTTAACTTTTTTTGTTTTGCTTACAGAAGTCATGGTATTAGCAGTAAATCCTTTAAAAAATATGTATATTTTATATAGTTTTTTTATCTGTTAAAATTCATTTTATCTAATATGTAACATTACAACAACATCCATCATTTTGTTGGAAGTTTATGTATGTTTGTATATATTTTGCAATGCGATTTAAACATGACATTTCCAAAACCAGCAAACAATTTGAAAAGACTTTCAAAAATGTATGCTGTAATTCGGCAACAAATATACTACTGAAATTTTCGTACATATATATTGTGTATGGTATGGTACTCAAGGCAGCTATGCATCCAGTGTACCACTCACGTGGATCTTTAAAGGTTTTCCTTAAATTTTTAATCAAATAAAAAATTGGGCAATTCGCAATTCTTTAAGACAGAGAGAGCGTTTAATTGTCTTCAATTCAATATCCTCACATAGTTTTCAGTAACTACCCAGATCAGTATTCACAGTTGGTATTTGGACAGTCCTAAAATAAATTTTAGGCCCATATCATATACAAGCTATATTTGCATGAAATGATGGAGCAAATTTTCCTGCTTTAAACTTAGAAAATACAACAATTCTCTAATTTTGCAGAGTACAAAACATAAACTCAGATGTTCTTAATCTTCTCGATCCAGGCCAACACCCTAATACATTTTATTTGCCATTATATTGACAGGGTTATCTATATAAACTCCAGGCTACAATTTCTCGTCATCGTTTATAGAATACTCTATTCCTCAACAATATTGGATGTAGAATATATATAGAGATCAGTGAATATTCTATAACACAAAATCCATATGAACTGTATACTAATAGCCAAAGCTTTCGCTGAGGACTAATGCTGTGATCTTTTAGTCAACTTATGACTCACTTATACAGCCAAATCTATTAAGATATAGAAAAAGTATTATTATAGATAATCTCCATGACCATAAAAGTGAATGGCTGCCCATAATAGATTTTAGTCCACAATTATAATTGATAAGTCTGTAAACTGGAATAATAGCTATATTCTTTTCTGTAAGATCAGACAATGTTTATAGTGATCAATATTATAGTGCCGATCACAATATTTTCCTATCAAAGGACTTGACGAAGGTAAGTTTCTTAAGAGTCTTCCATTACAAAATTACATCGTACATTAGAATGGTGTTATATGTCAAAATTTTAGGGTTCAATTTTCAAGAACTCCCAATGGTCTTACCCTACAAATAGAGGATGGAGGAATGCAAACTTTCGAAGCTGCCATAACAATAAAAGTTTTAAATCTATGATCACATTAAGATACCTTAAACTTTAAGAAAATGAGACTGGTGGTAGAGGAAAGTCTGAAATCATGCATATATTATAACACAAGAAGTATTAAGAAGAGTAAATCAACTTTGTTCTACCGTTTATTACACTAAGATGGAATTATAAAAGGGCTCATCAATAAGGTCTTGAGTCCAATCAAAAATTGAGTCAGTCTTTCACATTGTCACATCCACATAAATTATTCGATTATAACGAAATTTTGATGTTCGTCAAAGTCCTTTTCTTTTAAACCGGCAATATCGGTTCAGTTAGAAAAGGTTGTATACTGATATCTGAGACAATCTAAAAATTCAGGAAATTTTGCAAAGAAAAATAGTAAAAAGTATTTAAATACAAACGTTATTTATCTATAAACTGTGTTCGATCATGGAGCCTGCAACCTTCAGAATTATATCTATTTTTTTTTTTCGGCTACAGTATAGACAATTTTGATACAATCTGAAATTATTGTTAAGTTTTTCATATATTATTATTATATAAAAATAAATAATAAAAGTATATTATCCAGTGGACCATTAGTTACCTTAGGAACTTATTATCCCAGATTTTTTAAGGTTATAGAACTTAAAAAAAACAACTCTATTGAAAAAGGCACAATAATTTAGCTGTCTCAAATATATATAAAATTATATATATATTCCCAATTAAGGTGCATCCCAGATAGGGGTTTTAGCTTATAAAACCTCCATATTTGAAGCAATTTTATCTAATTCGCATGCGATTGCTATAGATTAAAGTCTGATAGTATGTGGGCTAGAAGGACTGATGTAGAAAACACTACTCTGCTTTATGCCTGCTGTTGTATCGCAATGGAAGTTGTCAAAAATATTAAACAATTTGCGATTTTTTATCAAAATTAAGTTATTATTGTTCATAGGAAGTAATACATTTATCATAATTTTATTATTTCCTGGGTTATCTTCCATTTTAAATTTCGTTAAATACTGCCCTCAATTTATTGTGATAAACTATTGTATATATATTTTTTCATAGCAGCTCACCAGTATTTTACATTGTAATAACTTTTCCATTTTTTCCTATTATTTATTTTAGTTTGTGCTCATATATTTTATTAAATTTCTGACATTCATATACGCCAGTTAGGCCATAATTGATGTATGACTGTTTTATATTTAATAAAAATTAATTGTTAAATAAAAGTTGATTTAAAAGAATTTAATAAACTTCAAAACAAATGCCGTAAATTTGAGGAGAAAATAATAGTAATTTTAAGATTTGAAAATCTTAATCGCGTTATGAATATTAATAATAAAAATTGTAAAATAATTGTTATCAAAAATTTATCTCGAAATATGTATTCTTTGCCAACATTAAAACAAAACTATCAAAATAAATTCTTGAATTGAGGATTTTATTGATATAATCCGTTTTGGAACGTTCAATTAATAAATTTTTGAAAATCTTTGTCTTAAAGTGATAAATTTCACGATCCATTTCCTAAGTTCAAATAAATACAATTTTCGGAGCCATAAAATATATATGTAGTCTGGCTTTATCGCATTTTTATTAATAATGAAACAAATAAGAATGATATATTCGGCTATGCAGAGTCTACAATACCCTCCACCACAAAATAAAAAATAAATACATTATGTTTCATACATATACATTATACGCACATACACACTCACAAACGTATACATAATATAAAAGTATTTCTTATATATATCAAAGAAATCTTAATGAGTTATAAAATCTTATATTTTGCTATAAGTTATTTTCTATTAAACCGATTTTGATTTCTTGATTTTATGGAAAAAATTTATTCTAATTTGTTGATTTATAATTGATCATTTTATGGAAGTTCTTTGCTTAATTAAGAGGTTGTCTCAGATATCGGTCTGTATCTCTTAGCATATTGAATAGGCTTTGCTGGTTTGAAATAGGAAACTTTTCAGGACCATAATAAATACTCAGGTGAAATTTCATTTCAATTACTGCGGATTTGAGCGTGCTAAAACAGACAGACTGACGGACATAGCTAAGTCGACTCAGATTTTGATGTGATACAAGAATACACACATTATAGGGTCTCTTAGCGCTACACACGGAATAAAAAGTTTATATAACCTCCTCACCACTTGCGGTAGTAGAGGGTGTAATTATCGAAAGTTATCATATAATACTTCAATTCTTGAATTGACATACATTATTTTATTGGTATACTCAAATCATCGCTCGTGTTCTTCTTAAAAAGGAAAAAAACTGAAGTTAATCTGATTTTATTGAAAATTTACCCTTCAGACATAGAAGAGACGAGTTCATAGTTTGATATTTAGTTACTAATAACTATTATGCACTATTTATAATCCTTTTTCCGATATCAGAAAGATATATAGTATAAAATTGTAACCACTTAAAATTCTTAGTTATAAATTCAAATTTTTCGATCAGAATTGTGGACAATATTTTAGAACATCTAACTTCAGGATATATAGGAGGTGTCAGAATCCTTAAACCGATTTTCTTCAAATTTAACTTAACTTAATTTTTCCAATATATCGCTGTGTGAAATCTTTCAAAACTTAGGTATAAATACCCCAATTTTTGCATGGGAACGAATCACTGTGCAACGATGTCAATATATTTCAATATCACACTAATACAAGACTCATTTTCCTGTGTAAATATTGCATTTTTTGTGCAATGGAGCAATTGACACAATTTCCTTCAGCATGATATTTTAAATAAATTGACCTATGACCCTAAATAAGATACCCTTTTAAGTGTAACGTTCGATTCAGAATCACTTTCTGATCGGACATATAAAGAAGCATTGCCATGAGAGTTTTTTAATGTAAATGCCATGACCACTTTATAGAAATGTTTCTATCAAAAGATGTAAGATTGATAGGGTAGCGAAACTTGCGGGTTTTTAAAATACTGAAGTAATTATTTTTTAACAAGGTACGCGAATCCAAAACATCATATCAATGCCATTAGTAGTTCCCAATCTGTATGTTATACTCCATGGTAAAAAGTTAGAACAGTACGCGTTAACGTGCTTTTTTAATAAATTTAGCGATATCCTTGTAAGCAAAAACACTATAAAGAAATTTAGAAATGATGATATTTGTGTTTTAGATTGTCATTTTGTAGGAAAAGTAATTTCCATGTCAAATATTTATCTTTTTATGAAATTTATGGAAAAAATTTTTCTTAAACTAAACAAAAAACTGGCAGCTGTTCTCTTTTTATTATTAATCTAAAAATATGTACAATTTGTTTACACTAAAAAATTAAAAAAAAAAAAAAAAAAAACAAAATATAACGTTTATAAAAATAATTTTTCTTGATTTAAAACTTGACCAAGACAATGCAAATGTATGCTCGCCGCAACTATGTGCTGCTGGAAGATTTTAGCAACGTTGTCTCAAAGCTATGGGGCAGACATCTTAAACTTTGACCAAGACATTATCAATAAACCAATTGTCTCTCGACTTGATGTAGGCAATTCATGATTCAAAAGCAGCTTCTTTGGTTTTATTCCACCGAATGATAGAAAACTAGAGGATCAACGCAAATTGTGAGTATTTATATATTTTGTTTTGTTTTGTTTTGTTTTGTTTTGCTTTTTGGTTAATCGACTGCACAATTGAAGTTTCAATTCCTGACAGATTGCAGTACCATTTAAAGGCTTATATCAATTTATTTAAAGATAAAGCTAATATACCATAGTCCAATATTTATGAAATGTATGACTTTAGAAACCAATCTTTCTAAACTTCAGCACAACTTTCCGACAAATGGACTGTTATTTCAAAATATACCATTATAATCGCCTCTAAAAGCTTTATAATAAGTAAAAATTTTTAAAATAATCAACAACGTCTAATTATGATCCGTAATACTTCGCTAACAAGTATTTACTCTATTTGATGACGTAACTAAATTTTGCAATCACAAATAATATGAAAAACATTAAAATAATCATTTTCATTAGCCATTAAAATCCTGTATTCCGTTTCCGCTCAAAAACCATTATTATTTGTATTTCTATTTATTATTTTATTGTATTTTTTCCTTATAATAAAACACAATTTATATTGCATGTTCAATCAGTTAAAACCAATTTAATCTAAAACTTAACTAAAACCCACACACATACAAACATAAAGTAGTCACAATGAATAATTAATATGCTAAACAAATATTTGGACAACCACAAAGTGATAATCTGAATAGGCTTTAAACATTAATTAGAACAATCTTATCACAAAAAATAATAAAAATCACAAAAAAAAAACAAGAAGGACATGCAAAAGGGAGAACTAAAGACAACAAAACATAAAAAATGTAACAATTTATAAAATTGAACAAAAAAAAACTGAAAATAAAATACAACATCCTCTAACAGGAAACATTTACCAGGTTTGTTTTGTACATATTTAGGTATGTGTGTGAGTGTTTGAATGAACATGTTTGTAAGACAAAATCGAAGTTAAAGACAAAAAAGAAAGAGAGACAAAGAATCATGTATTGAATACATAATGTTTGTCACGTAAAAACAACGTTAGCAATATAATAACGAACAAATGAACAAATTTCAAATCTTTAACATATAAACACTCACACACACGCGCAAAGACAACTTAAAGTGTTTGGTTGTATTCGAAATACCTAGAACAGCTAGAAACATGAAAAAATCTACTAAACAAAGGTGGAAAATAAGACTTAAAAAAGGTTTGTTGAAAAGGACTAAAAGAAATATAAAATGAGCTTAATAGGGGAAAACATATTTTTCCCAAAAATTTTCTTTAGAAATCAAGAGGAGAAATTATTATATTTTTAATTTTTTTAATAAATTTAATATCATGCGATAAATGTTACAAAAAATAGAACTAAATTAATTTTGTCGACTGCCTTCGTTACCTCAAGACATGTCACAACAACCTATAAAGAATAAGAACGATTTTTCGTTATTTTCTCCCCTTTTCACTAATTTCTTACAATTGCATAGTGGGACAGAATACTAATTCTCTTCGACTGTAAAATGTGATTGATATAGGGGATTTTACAAAATTAAATAAAAATTATAGCGGAGGACTCCTTCATTATAAATTTTGAAAGACGAAACTACAATCAGTCCATTAACTAAGTTATGGGAACTAAAATACATTTTTTTATTGAGAACGAAAAATTGTTCTCTGCTTCTGTAACTTTAGATCGACAACATAAAGTTTTAAAAGATTTAACTAGAATATGATAGATGATCACAGTATTAAATTCTCAGAAAATTAACCTACAACAAGACCAATAACATAGTACCGTTAAGGCAAAAATAAATTTAAAATAAAATGATTTCATACATTTGCAACTCCTGATTGTATGAGTGAAAAGAGCCTTATTACAATTTTAGAAAGACAAGTTCACTACGAGTCCAATAACGAATAAATTTTTAATTGTCAACAAACAATTTTTTCTCAAAAATATATAATATGTGATCAACTGAGTAGATTTTGAAAAAAGTACCTCAATATAGTTGTGAAGTCTATCATATCGCGAGTTTAAGGTTACCAATTCAATAACAGAGTTATGAAGGTTCAAGTTAGAGAACCTCTAAATTAAAAAAAAATAATAATAATAATTTTAGCGAAATTTATATTTCCCTCGGAATATTACTCCTGTTCGCTGTAAACGAACGAACGTATTTATATAAAATTAGATATGAATGTAGAAGAGAAGACTATTTTTATATTAAGATAAATCTATAACCAGTCCAACAAGAAGTTTTGTGGGTTAACAGAAGAGTACTTCTGGCATTCATTATTTTTTAATAATGGAAGAAATTGTTACCCTATTCTGAATTCAGACTTCTGTTACTGGTGAAAGTTTGTGTAGATCTTAACCAGGAAATTGGACCTTCAGCTTGTCAAATTTCATCGGTAAGATGAAATAAAGTTTTCAAGAACAAGCAACATTTTCTCTTTTGAGGTAGACTTTTATAATGGAATATACCAGAACACAATGGGTTAATAATAAAAAAGTACAATCTGCACTAAAATATAGCTGTACGAGTAAAAATAATGTAACTCTGTCATAAAACAAATATCGAGCGCTATTTTTGTCATACTACACATCACAGTCCAATAAAGGTGTTATGGTATGTTACATAGGAGACCGTACATAGATCTTAACGGTACAGATTGAGTGCTGCTGTCGAATATAGTACTTAAGCCTCTTCTACCAGCCACATACTAATCCATACCAGGATTGGAACCATCCGTATGATTTCTTAATGTACTTTCATGCCTCTACAAAAGAATTTTTTGGATTTGCATTTTTATAAGGTTCGTCAATATTATTGCAAATATTTATATACAAATATTGCGAAATTTTTTAGATATATCGCTATATCGAAGTTTCGCCTGGGTAGTTTACTTATGCCTTAGATCTGCACGTTGGGGATATTGCCCTGTCAATTGCATTTGTATGCGTTGGTATAAAAGCTACAGTGAATAAACTAGTCCATATTTCTCCCATTTTGATAGAGTCAATGTTCAGATAATTGAATATCAATTTTGACGTTTATATAATGTAATCGAAGAATGATCATTTCGTAAATACTTTCCATTCTTTAATCGTATGTAAGTGCTTAAATTAGCGAGCGTTACAAGAAAAACTTCCCCTCCCTTACTCGTTAAAAGTTGATAGTCGCTCTGTCGAAATTCCGTTATGGTAGTTTACTTCTGCCTTTTTAGATTTTAAATCTGTACACTATAAAGATCACCCTGTTAAACGCGTTAGTATGCAGATAAATAGAGGGTTTTATATCATGAAAATCATTGACTGTAACGAGCAAACTAGTCTTCATTTATACTATTCAGATAAAAACTGAGCCCAATTTTTAAATCCAAGTGCATGTGATCAGAAAATTATGACTTTCTTAAGGGTCCTCATTATTGAATCGTCGAACAATGACTAATCCCTTTGTATTAATAACCGAACATCCGATACAATGACGAGTGGTAGTTCTTGTTAATTGTACTGCCTTAGCAAAGTCGCCAATCTTCTTGTTTGGTGGATATCTGCCACAATTATGGGCCAGGAAGGTGAAGACCATTATAAAGGTATCTTAAAGATGAAACAACTGGCTTAGATTTTACTAGTGACTGCAAACGAAAATTTTATCAGCTACAATTTTAACAATGCCCCATAAAAATTAGGAAATATTCATTCAGTCTCACTCTTTAAATTCCATTAACATTTATTTAAACATTTTTCAATTTCGTCCCATTACACATTTAATGCCTGTAAAACGTAATTTAAACTGTGCTAACAGATAAAAAATACATATTGACTAAAACAAATAAGAAAACCAAAAGAAATCTATAGAAATCTTTATCTTTGTCATCGTCGCCGTTGCTGCTGCTGTTCTTGTTGTCGTCATCATCACCATCATGTTCATCGACATCAACATCGTTAAACAATAACAATTTTGGCTACATTTACGCCACCATTTGAAAATCGATTTTATTATTTTTACAACATTTGTTGCGACAATTTTCACTACTGTTGTTGCAAACAAATGTTCGTTCTTTTTTTTTTTTTTTTTTTTTTCTTTTTGTCTTTTTATTCTGCATGTGATTGTCTACCAAATTGTACGTAATGTACAATTTAAGTTCGTTAGAGGTATGAAAAATTTATATTTAAAAAAAGTTTTAATTTTTAAATGCAGTTAGAGAAATGATGCATTCATGGAATGAGGAAAAAAAACAGCTCTCTTTGGGGCTGAATAGTCATCATAACATGCATTTTCAAAGCTTCAGCAACAATAAATCACTTCATTTATTTGGATCTTTAACTTCCTCAGAAAACACCTTAAACTTCGAGGTTTCAATTGGGGAATAATATTAAGTTGCAATACTTTTCAGCAAGTAAAGCCTCGAAAAATTTGAAATAAAGTCCTTATGGTACAAGCATTGTCTATAAATTAATTGCATATAAGATTTTCTTCATAAGTTAACAACTGAAATACCGGTATCTAGAGAATATGAGCTGGAAATAATCTGTTTTCTTAGATTTTATTATTAAATCAAAATAAATAAAAAATTAAAATTTCAGAAATTTATCCTTAAAATTGTGACGCATACAGCTCACTGATTTTGCGGTGTAACAAAACTCTATATATTTCATTCTGTAATTTTTTTCTATTGATCCGTTTTTGATGATTTATTGTCAATAATGAAGAATATATAACTCTATTTGTTGTTAAATTTTTGTTTAAATCCATTTACCTTTTGTTGAAAACATTGGGAAATTTCTTTTTCGAAATTTTGTGGTTATCTGAGATATCAGTCTATAACTAGAACCAATGAATACAGTAAACAACAGTGAACCGGTAAGGATGGTTTTAAAAAGAAAACTGATTAGGAAAATAACAAACAATATGGCCAGATTTCGTTGAATACGGAATGTTTTCAACAGACACACGAACAGACGAGCATGTCTCAATCGATTCAGAATTTGATTTGATAAACTTTATAGGGTCTGAAATGATTCATTCTTGGTGTAACACACGGAATGACAAAATTAATATATCACCACTTGCGGTAAAGGGTATACCATCGAAGCGACATTCGCTTTTCCGAGCTTTTTTCTTTTCTAAATTAAAATTTATTTTTTTTTCTAAATAAAGTAAGTCAGTTTTATATCTGTATGATAGAGGTCTTGGAAAGCTATAAAAAAGAGAAATTTCTGCATTCTCGTACATATGTCACAGTTTGTTATCTCATCAATTGCCTCCATTATTTCACTTATGGTGGGAGGATGATATGATATTCATCTTTTTCTTCTAGGAATTATTATTTGTTGGCAGCGCTCTTATACGACCTGTAACTCGGTGGTCTGAAGTAATTTTCATATGCTGTTTTGGTCAGCTACTTTTTTGTTTCTTCTCCTTAGTTGTGATGCACTCATTGGTGCGTGTTTTTTTATTTTATTTTTGAAATACATTTAAGAGCTTATTTATCTATTTATGCAGGAACATTAAACCACCTATCACGAGCTGGTTTCAGTTCAATTAATCTCTCTTTACAAGTGCTTTAACTCCATATCTGCATTTTGTTATTGTAGTGCATTTTAATTCTACTTCCCATGTTTGCATTGCAATCACCCATGATTATTGTATTATATCCTTCCCCAAAATCTTAAAGGAAACACACAACAATGACAAAAACTTATGTGGCATAGATAATTCAGATTTTAATATGATTCAGATTTAGATATGATGAAAGAATGTCTATAAACTTTATTTGGTCTGTGGTCTTATATAATTCTTAATTGATGGCACGCATGGAATGATAATAATATACCCTTTTTGCAATTTTTTGCAGCGGTTGGTATTTAAATATATTTAAAAACAAATAAGAAACTATAGTCGATCAAGCCCGATTTTTTCATACCTTACACTACATTGTGGGTTATAAGTGGGAGCTATCAAAAATTAATGAATAAAATTATTTTCCAATGTGTGCTTAAGAGTAGAGGAAATTATAATGGATTAGTGCGTGCGTATGTGAGATATAAGCCCTTTAAAGTGATATTTGGTATAGGGATTGTATGAGACCTATGAAAAATAATGAACCAGTACTCATATAGTTTGGCACATCGTTTTAAAATACTATAAAACTAACGTGTGCGATTAAAATCGCTTTATATTGAGGACTTCTGTGAACTTATATCCCTATTAAGGGAGGAACATTTTACGAGGACTGGGCGAAATAATGGACGCACCATCAGCGATTACCATAGGTATCCTTCTTGGACGAAAATAATGGCACATGCCAAATTTCATTAAGATATCTTTAAAACTGTGGCCTGCATATTGTTCACAAAGCCGGACGGTTGAATAGGCACCGTAAAATCGTGATCCTGAGTCGAATGGTACTTAAAGGTTGTTGAAGACATTTTTTTCTATCCGTTACATTTTTTTCCACGAATGCACAATATCCCAAACACCTTTGGTTACCAAGGGTATACAAAAAGTTATTAATTTCGTATATTTTCATTCCCTGAAAAATTTTGTGTTTTCTTTTTTTCACAATTCTTCAAATGGAGCTTAAAATGGAGACTGAAATAATTTCAAAATGAAGTTATTTAAATATCCATATATGAAAAAAAATCATATTAATATCAGTTTCAATATATTTTAGTATGATTTAATTCTTTGATACGAATTAGTTGTCTTTAGATATCGAGGGATTAAAATATAGATAAAGTTTTGTTTTCTTGATTTAGTTTTCGTTTTTCCCTTTTTTCTTTTATTATTTTTATTCCCATATTTTTTTTTTTTTCATTTTCATTTCTTCTGTCTCTTGTAAAATTCGAACATTGACTTCGCTATAAAAATCATGACTATACAATGACATCGCAAGGTAGAAATCTAATGATTTTTATTTGTAACATTTTATAAGACATTTTTTATTTTCTGTCTTCCTTACTTCCTTCTTATGCACGTTTTCTTAGTTTCTCAACTGTCGTTGTTGGTCCTCTAGAATTTTCAAATCATATAAGAAAATTTTCGCAAATAAAATCTATGTGAAAGGAAAATAAAGAAAAATATAAGTAAAAAATCTTAAGTGTTATTGAGGTTTTTTTCTTCAATACTTTAGTTTTTCGTTCGTTCATTCATTCAATCGTTCTCCATAGCACAGTGAATAAAAATTCGGCAAAACTGATGTATTTTTCACAGAGTTATGAAAGCTTTTTTCACAACTAAATATTGAAATAATTAAGAAATAACAAATTTTTCAAAAATCGGTTCAAGGACTCAGACACTGGGATTAATATCTAAAACATTGTCCACAATTATAAACAAAAAATTAACTATAATATACAGTTGTATCTTCTTCAAAATCGTACAAAAAATCATCACAATCCGATCATTAGAAAAAGAGTTATAGACGGAAATACGTGAAATTTGATAAACCCCAAAACCGAGCCTAATATGGGTCGCAATTTTAAGATAATTTACTGAAACTTGCCATATGCATATATTTCGATACAATAATAAACCGAAAGAAACAAAATTATAATAAAATAATATAAATTATTAATTTAGGCAATAATAAAACTACTACATCATTAAACAATTTTAAAACTGTCTTTAGTATATGAAACTAATTTGAAACTCATCGGCCTTATTTGGAAATTAGTCCCTTTTTAATCCCACTTCTCGGATTAAAATTCCATCGAATTCAGAGAAATATTGAGGTGGAGGTTATTTAAGATACGGGACAGTTAGAATATAGAAATTTCTTTTTTTAAGCTTTTTTATCCACCCAAAATCCGTTAAACTTAGTTAAGTGTATAATATAATTTAGTTTAAATTTACTTTTTACTTAATAATTTTGTTATATTAGTAGTACAGGGAGTAAACTTAATGAAATTCATTCGATTTACTCTCTCATATCATACTCATACGCCTGGATATTCTTTGTCTTTTGTTTTTAATAAAAAACTACGCATAATGACAACAAAATTAATAGTCATCGCAATCCGAACCTTGTTTAATCCGACCTCGTTTCCTGGGTCCAAACTAAGAGCAAGTGTTAAATTTTATTTAGTTATCTTCACAACTGCGACCTGTACGTTGCGAACGAACTTTAAATGGACAGCCAACCAGATGCACGGATAGACGAACATGCATAAATTAAATCAGGAAGTGATTCTGAATCGAATAGCATACTTAAAAGTGGTAGTGGTATTCTTTCTGCAAATATCAAATATCTGCACAAACACATAATACACCTACCATTATGATGATGTAGGGTATAACTAGTATTTATACATAATTAAATTTAAAATTTACCTTTTTCCATGTCAAATATTTGCCAAATTATAAAATTTGTGAAGAAAATTTTAATTTTGTAGGAAAAAATTACGTTTATAAAAATCGTTTTTCTCAAACAAGCAAAAATAAATAAACCGGCAGCTGTTCTCTTTTGTAAATAATCTATAAATTTTGTTATTAAACCAAAAATTAGTATAATTAATTTCGAATACAAAATTAAAAAAATAAAAAATACATGATTTACCTATTTTACATATCAATTGTTGATTTTAAAATTAAATTTTTAAACTTAAATATGATTTTGGCACCTTCTGGAGAAGTCATAACTCAAACAAATTTTTTTACTAATATTTTTTTAATATTGATACTTTATTTCAGTTCATTTTGAATAATTTAGTAGTTTTGTCCATGAAACGAATCACTGTGCGTAGTTTCAACTTATTGTTAAGAAAACTATCAAGAAAATTTCGTTCATTTTCAAGTAGTTGGGGAATTATAATAATATAAAGTAGAGTGAGAAAAAAAAATATAAGAAAATCACGCAAATACGTACATATGAAATTTTGTAATCTTAAAGGTTCAATAAATGCAAGTAAATTCATAGATAGATAAGTATTAGATATTTTCTATTGAAGTTTTGCTTTTATTTTCTTCCGAAATGGAAAAAAATGAAATACTAGCAATTTATATATATACATAGACAAAAGTATATACTTATCCTAACATCTCAGCATAGTTTTCTTACTAATTTGATACTAAACGTATAGAGGTTTTTTGTTGTTGCAGCAATAGCAAAAAAATAGTATTATTATTAGGAATAGCAATTTTCAAAAGGATTTACTTTTCTTAATACACAGCCATATTGCACACATACATTCACATGTATGTTTCTTTATATTAAATAATTTCATATCTAGTTATTATATGGAAAACAAGATAAAATTTAAGATATTCTCAATAATTCTATTCAAATAAAATAGAAGAGAAAAAAAAGCAACTAAAATTATTACAATTGAGACATAACATGAACAAAAACCTTCTAAAGTGTTTGAAATTACATTAGCAAGGAGAATTTAATAAAAAGATATTTGAATTGGCAGTGCTATTGAAATAAAGAAGTTGGATAAAATTAAAATTGAAATATATAGGTGACTTTAATAATACTAGTGGATCAATAATACTATATTAAAAAAAAAATATGTTCCGTGAAAATTACTCAGAAAAAGAATTAAGAATGCTGTATTTGGCTATGCCTAATCTCTAATAACCACCACTACAAGTGCATGTAAATACTTTATGTTTCGTACACCACTCACAAAGTATATAATATATAACCATTTTTCTTAAATACAACACAGGAACACTTTAGCTATATTTTTGACTCAACTTCTTTTTCCAAATGAACCGATTTTGATAGTTTTTGGAATGATATTGAAGTACATATAACTTTATGCTTTATGCTCAAATCTTATTATAATTTGTCCATTTCTAATTGGCAGTTTTACGAAAGTACTTCGCTGGAGATTACCTCAGATATCGGGCAATTTCTCTTGATTATACTAAACCGTTTTTGCTGATTTTAAATTGGAAACTTCTCAGGACTATAACAATTACTATGGTCAAATTTCATTGAGATCTGTCAATTAATGTCAACGTGATTGTTCCAACAACAGACAGACATAAAAACGAGCATATCTTAATCGACTCAGATTTGAATTTGATGCAAGTATATATACATTATTGAAATATGAAGTGATTTCTTCTACGTGTTAACATGGTATGACAAAGTTAATTATGCCACTTGTGCTTGGTGGTGATATCTTAATCGACTCAGATTTGATTTGATGCAAGTATATATACATTATGAAATATGAAGTGATTTCTTCTACGTGTTACACATGGTATGACAAAGTTAATATGCCCACTTGTGCTGGTGGTGAGTATAAAAATATGTTTAACTTTAAATCGATACCATCACAATTAATTATTATTTAAAATGATATCTGATATGGACATTACTATTTGTAATAACATTTTTGAACAATTTTTAACTATATCCTACAAAATCTATATATATATATTCTAATAAGGAGAGAGATTCGAAAAATCTTTATACATGTTTTTCATTATGTATATACGGCAAAAGAAGCCAATTACTTATTACAAAGGTCTCTATAAATCGAGTCTGATGAAGTCGATGGTGGACGTTACCATCTGCTATAAATCTGATGACCTGTTTGCTTTCATAAGGAATATTTCTGGATTTCCGGTTAAACTTCAACTAGTTTTCTGCAATTTCAAAAGATAAAGACTCCGAAGGAGACACCAAAATCTTCAATATTCACGGTAAGTTCCGAATTGGCAATAAAAGTACTCCAGCGGAGGTGTAATAGATCTTGTGCCAAGTACAAAACCACTTATTATTTTTTGTACATTATCCTTTTATCAGAAATAAGCTAACAAGTGGATGAGAGCAAATTAGACTGTTTTGTGACATGTATACCTGTGCAACGTTTGTTACTCCTATTTGTTTCGAAGCAGCCATATCTGTTGTGGCAGATACAACATAATTTCACATAATAAGCTATATTATTGTGTATGCCAGTATGTAGAACCATTTTCGAAAGTTCTTCAGAACTTGTTAGATGTATCACATGCTATCTTAAGATTTCTGCGAATGAAAGTTTAGACGAGTGAATTGTTTCAATATGGTGGATCCAATAGATCTCTACCAAAAAAAGGGTATGAATTTATATATAGCGCGAACTATGGCTCATATTTGGGTTACTACTAACTGGTTATGATTTACTCAATGCATATTTGCATAAAATATCTGATTGTTAATATGCGACGGACTTAAAACTGTAAACTCTTCATTACGGAGTATCGTACTATAAAATGAAATAGCAAACACACGGGAATGGTTTTGATTTTAGTAGACCTCTTTCATAGGCGAGGTTTTTATTGGGAGTAATAGTAGGAATAGTGGAGGCAAATTTGTATGTGTTCCCCTTCGTGGTGTTCCCTGACAAGTGCTTGTGTTCCTTGTGTCGAAGTTGTCTGTCTCTGGTTCGCTGAAAAGCATATGATCGTTTTGAAACTGATGGCTGCTGGATTTCGGCTTCACTTTGTTGTTCCTGTTTTGATGCTGCTTTTTTCGTGAGAAAACCCAGTCGAAGTATCAGCATTTCTTTCTTGCTGTCTTTGCGTCATTAAGGGCATGTTCAATGTTAGTGTTACAGTGTTTTTTTACCCTACACAAGCGAAAGTGGTTTTGGAATTTTTCGTTTGTGCTGATGTTTGTAACATGCAAAAAATGGTGTTACACTCACCCTTAAATATACCGTTGGACTCAGAACTTCTGAGTCAAT
>PYHX02000158.1:78020279-78062004 GCA_004302925.2 Cochliomyia hominivorax | reverse complement strand
AATTTTATTTAAAATTGTTATAAATTATCTGTATCATTTAATATACTAAAACCGATTTTAGCTGATAAATGGGAAATTTCTCAGACTGTATAAAAATATTAAGGCCAAAAATCACAGAGCTTTTTTCAATTATTGTGGATGTGAGCGTGTCAACAACAAACAAACAGACATAGCTAAATTGACTCAGATTTTTGATTGAATGCAAAAATATATATACAAAATGATATCTGAGCTTATTGCTTCTTATCGTTACACACGTAATGACAAAGTTTCTATACCCTCTTTACCACTTGTGGTGATGGTGGGTTTAATAATTTTAAATTATAATTCAAAACTTTAAATTAATTGCAAAATTTAATAACCATAACTGGAAGCTTTAACTGAAAATGATACAAAATAAATTATTTAAATGATTATTAATTTCTATCATAACGATATTAGTTTCATTTATTTATTTTCTCCATTTTTTTTTTTTTGCTACGATTATGATTAAATATTAATATTTTATTTGAAAATTTCAATGAAAAATTTTTACTAATTTATCACTAATGATGACAAATGTTTGTTTATCTGCAAAAAAAAAACAACTACAACTACAAAAAACATAATTGTTTATGATAAAAATTGTAAAGTAGTTTTTGTTGTTATATTTTTTAACATTAATTTAATAATTTTTAATTTTTTTCTTTACAGCTCGACATGACGTATGAGTTATATTTTTGCCTCTTAATTTTTACCCTACACTACCATAAGTGGTTCGGTACTATACGTTTGTGCACAAACTGTAACGGCAGAAAAATTCTGCTTCTGCCACCGTTCGTCTCAAAATCACTTTTTGAGTCACTATAACGATGTTCGTCTGTCCGCCTGGCTCCAACGTAAACCTTGTGAACAAAATGCAAATATCGTAATAAATTTGGCACAATATTTGGCCCAAGGACATGTCTATTGGATGTAAAAGGTCCATTTTTCTCTTAGATCCCATACAAATGTTCCCCCGGAATGGGGATTTAAGGTCACAGAAGTCCAAAATATAAAGCAATTTCAATCAAATTTGGCAAAAATTAATCCAGTATATTTTAAAGCGATGTGCCAAATTTTACGAGGATCAGTTCATTATTTTTTACTTGTTTCCGTACAATCCCTCTTCCAAATATCACTTTAAAGGGCTTAAATTTCTCATATACGCTAGAATTTTAAAAAGAATTGGACAAATCAAGATAACTATAAGCAATAATCCACGTCAGAAATTTTCTGAGGGTTGGTCCATAGTTTCATCTAGCTCCCATTTAACGCTCACAGAAAAATCCATTACATCCTCTGATCTTTAACCATAAATTAAAAAATAATACATTTTATATACGAAGGTCGTTCATTAATTTTTGATAGTTATCATTTATAACTAACAATGTGGTGTAGGGTGTTAAATAATCGGGCTTGACCGACTATAACTTCTTACTTGTTTCTTTCTTTAGCATGAATCAACATCAGCCAAAAACCTACATGACGTATGAGTATTATTTATTATATTATTACAACAACAACAATCATAACAACTACTGTTACTACTTTTTTCAATTTCATATCGTTTTTTTTTTCTTTTTGCAGCAAAAAAATAAAGATTTATTTTATGGTAGTTGTGTGATTTTTTTTCATCTGCTGCATAAATAAATCCACCATAATCATCAATTTTAATTAGTTTAAATTTTAATAATAAAATATTTTGCTGTTGGCTTTTTATTTTATTTAACTTTTTTTGTTTTGCTTACAGAAGTCATGGTATTAGCAGTAAATCCTTTAAAAAATATGTATATTTTATATAGTTTTTTATCTGTTAAAATTCATTTTATCTAATATGTAACATTACAACAACATCCATCATTTTGTTGGAAGTTTATGTATGTTTGTATATATTTTGCAATGCGATTTAAACATGACATTTCCAAAACCAGCAAACAATTTGAAAAGACTTTCAAAAATGTATGCTGTAATTCGGCAACAAATATACTACTGAAATTTTCGTACATATATATTGTGTATGGTATGGTACTCAAGGCAGCTATGCATCCAGTGTACCACTCACGTGGATCTTTAAAGGTTTTCCTTAAATTTTTAATCAAATAAAAAATTGGGCAATTCGCAATTCTTTAAGACAGAGAGAGCGTTTAATTGTCTTCAATTCAATATCCTCACATAGTTTTCAGTAACTACCCAGATCAGTATTCACAGTTGGTATTTGGACAGTCCTAAAATAAATTTTAGGCCCATATCATATACAAGCTATATTTGCATGAAATGATGGAGCAAATTTTCCTGCTTTAAACTTAGAAAATACAACAATTCTCTAATTTTGCAGAGTACAAAACATAAACTCAGATGTTCTTAATCTTCTCGATCCAGGCCAACACCCTAATACATTTTATTTGCCATTATATTGACAGGGTTATCTATATAAACTCCAGGCTACAATTTCTCGTCATCGTATTTATAGAATACTCTATTCCTCAACAATATTGGATGTAGAATATATATAGAGATCAGTGAATATTCTATAACACAAAATCCATATGAACTGTATACTAATAGCCAAAGCTTTCGCTGAGGACTAATGCTGTGATCTTTTAGTCAACTTATGACTCACTTATACAGCCAAATCTATTAAGATATAGAAAAAGTATTATTATAGATAATCTCCATGACCATAAAAGTGAATGGCTGCCCATAATAGATTTTAGTCCACAATTATAATTGATAAGTCTGTAAACTGGAATAATAGCTATATTCTTTTCTGTAAGATCAGACAATGTTTATAGTGATCAATATTATAGTGCCGATCACAATATTTTCCTATCAAAGGACTTGACGAAGGTAAGTTTCTTAAGAGTCTTCCATTACAAAATTACATCGTACATTAGAATGGTGTTATATGTCAAAATTTTAGGGTTCAATTTTCAAGAACTCCCAATGGTCTTACCCTACAAATAGAGGATGGAGGAATGCAAACTTTCGAAGCTGCCATAACAATAAAAGTTTTAAATCTATGATCACATTAAGATACCTTAAACTTTAAGAAAATGAGACTGGTGGTAGAGGAAAGTCTGAAATCATGCATATATTATAACACAAGAAGTATTAAGAAGAGTAAATCAACTTTGTTCTACCGTTTATTACACTAAGATGGAATTATAAAAGGGCTCATCAATAAGGTCTTGAGTCCAATCAAAAATTGAGTCAGTCTTTCACATTGTCACATCCACATAAATTATTTGATTATAACGAAATTTTTATATTCGTCAAAGTCCTTTTCTTTTAAACCGGCAATATCGGTTTCAGTTAGAAAAGGTTGTATACTGATATCTGAGACAATCTAAAAATTCAGGAAATTTTGCAAAGAAAAAAAGTAAAAAGTATTTAAATACAAACGTTATTTATCTATAAACTGTGTTCGATCATGGAGCCTGCAACCTTCAGAATTATATCTATTTTTTTTTTCGGCTACAGTATAGACAATTTTGATACAATCTGAAATTATTGTTAAGTTTTTCATATATTAATTATATAAAAATAAATAATAAAAGTATATTATCCAGTGGACCATTAGTTACCTTAGGAACTTATTTTCCCAATTTTTTTAAGGTTATAGAACTTAAAAAAAAACAACTCTATTGAAAAAGGCACAATAATTTAGCTGTCTCAAATATATATAAAATTATATATATATTCCCAATTAAGGTGCATCCCAGATAGGGGTTTTAGCTTATAAAACCTCCATATTTGAAGCAATTTTATCTAATTCGCATGCGAAGTTTGGCTATAGATTAAAGTCTGGTGGTATGTGGGCCAGAAAGGACTGATATAAAAAAACACTACTCTGCTTTATCACATTGGCCTATGCTGTTGTATCGCAATCGAAGTTATCAAAAATATTAAACAATTTGCGATTTTTTATCAAAATTAAGTTATTATTGCTCATAGGAAGTAATACATTTATCATCATTTTATTATTTCCTGGGTTATCTTCCATTTTAAATTTTCGTTAAATACTGCCCTCAATTTATTGTGATAAACTATTGTATATATATTTTTTTCATAGCAGTTCACCAGTATTTTACATTGTAATAACTTTTCCATTTTTTCCTATATTTATTTTAGTTTGTGCTCATATATTTTATTAAATTTCTGACATTCATATACGCCAGTTAGGCCATAATTGATGTATGATTGTTTTATATTTAATAAAAATTAATTGTTAAATAAAAGTTGATTTAAAAGAATTTAATAAACTTCAAAACAAATGCCGTAAATTTGAGGAGAAAGTAATAGTAATTTTAAGATTTGAAAATCTTAATCGCGTTATGAATATTAATAATAAAAATTGTAAAATAATTGTTATCAAAAATTTATCTCGAAATATGTACCCTTTGCCAACATTAAAACAAAACTATCAAAAATACAATTCTTGAATTAACGTGATTTTATTGATATAATCAAGTTTTATTGGCGAACGTTCAATTAATAAATTTTTGAAAATCTTTGTCTTAAAGTGATAAATTTCACGATTCATTTCTTAAGTTCAAATAAATACAATTTTCGGAGCCTTAAAATATATATGTAGTCTGGCATTATCGCATTTTTATTAATAATAAAACAAATAAGAATGATATATTCGGCTATGCAGAGTCTACAATACCCTCCACCACAAAATAAAAAAATAAATACATTATGTTTCATACATATACATTATACGCACATACACACTCACAAACGTATACATAATATGAAAGATTTTCCTATATATATCAAAGAAATCTTTATGAGTCATAAAATTTTGGCTTTAAGTTATTTTCTATTAAACCAATTTTGATTTCTTGATTTTATGGAAAAAATTTATTCTAATTTGTTGATTTATAATTGATAATTTTACGGAAGTCCTTTGCTTTATTTACAAGGTTGTCTCAGATATCGGGCTGTATCTCTTAGCATATTGAATAGACTTTGCTGGTTTGAAATAGGAAACGTTTCAGGACCATAATAAATACTCAGGTGAAATTTCATTGAGCTCTGTCAATTACTGCGGATGTGAGCGTGCTAACAACAGACAGACTGACGGACATAGCTAAGTCGACTAAGATTTTGATGTGATACAAGAATACATACATTATAGGGTCTATTAGCGCTACACACGGAGTAAAAAGTTTATATAACCTCCTCACCACTTGCGGTAGTAGAGGGTATAATTATCGAAAGTTATCGTATAATACTTCAATTCTTGAATTGACATACATTATTTTATTGGTATACTCAAATCATCGCTCGTGTTCTTCTTAAAAAGGAAAAAACTGAAAAGTGTAACTATCGATTAGTTAATCTGATTTTATTGAAAATTTACCCTACAGACATAGAAGAGACGATTTCATAGTTTGATATTTAGTTACTAATAACTATTATGCCCTATTTATAATCCTTTTTCCGATATCAGAAAGATATATAGTATAAAATTGTAACCACTTAAAATTCTTAGTTATAAATTAAAATTTTTCGATCAGAATTGTGGACAATATTTTAGAACATCTAACTTCATGATATATAGGTGGTGTCAGAATCCTTAAACCAATTTTCTTAACTTAACTTAATTTTTCCAATATATAGCTGTGTGCAAGCTTTCAGAACTCAGGTATAAATACCCTAATTTTTGCATGGGAACGAATCACTGTGCAACGATGTCAATATATTTCAATATCACACTAATACAAGACTCATTTTCCTGTGTAAATATTGCATTTTTTGTGCAATGGAGCAATTGACACAATTTCCTTCAGCATCATATTTTAAATGAATTGACCTATGACCCTAAATAAGATACCCTTTTAAGTGTAACGTTCGATTCAGAATCACTTTCTGATCGGACATATAAAGAAGCATTGCCGTGAGAGTTTTTTAATGTAAATGCTTGACCACTTTATAGAAATGTTTCTATCAAAAGATGTAAGATTGATAGGGTAGCGAAACTTGCGGGTATTTGCCAATAAATTAATGTGTTAGAAAACAGAAATTTTTTAAATACTGAAGTAATTGTTTTTTAACAAGTTACGCGAATCCAAAACATCATATTATTGCCATTAGTAGTTCCCAATCTGTATGTTATATTCCATGGTAAAAAGTTAGAACAGTACGCGTTTACGTGCTTTTTTAATAAATTTAACGAAATTCTTGCAAGCAAAAACACTATAAAGAAATTTAGAAATGATGATATTTTTAGCTAAGTTTGTTAAAGTCGGTTATAGATATAGACATAAAAACAAAAAATTATTTTTAATTAATAGTCATCGAAATCAGATTAAATTATTTCAAAATCAATATATATTACTAAAAAATTAAAGTACACGTTCTGCTTTAATTCCATGTCATATGATATTTGTGTTTTAGATGGTCATTTTGTAGGAAAAATAATTTCCATGTCAAATATTTATCTTTTTATAAAATTTGTGGAAAAATTTTTTCTTAAACTAAACAAAAAACTGGCAGCTGTTCTCTTTTTATTATTAATCTAAAAATATGTACAATTAGTTTACACTAAAAAATTAAAAAAAAAATAACGTTTATAAAAATCTTTTTTGGTTTTATTCCACCGAATGATAGAAAACTAGAGGATCAACGCAAATTGTGAGTATTTTTATATTTTGTTTTGTTTTGTTTTGTTTTGTTTTGTTTTGTTTTGCTTTTTTGGTTAATCGACTGCACAATTGAAGTTTCAATTCCTGACAGATTGCAGTACCATTTAAAGGCTTATATCAATTTATTTAAAGATAAAGCTAATATATCATAGTCCAATATTTATGAAATGTATGACTTTAGAAACCAATCTTTCTAAACTTCAGCACACCTTTCCGACAAATGGACTGTTATTTCAAAATATACCACTTTTTCGTCGTATAGATACTAATTATACTTCCAAATTTAGTTCACTTAAGTATTATTTTTGGCAGTTTCACTTTACAGCTTTGATAGAAATATTATAATCGCCTCTAAGAGCTTTATGATAAGTAAAAATTTCTAAAATAAGCAACAACGTCTGATTATGATCCGTTATATTTCGCTACAATTATTTACTCTATTTGATGACGTAACTAAATTTTGCAATCACAAATAATATGGAAACATTAAAATAATCATTTTCATTAGCTATTAAAATCCTGTATTCCGTTTCCGCTCAAAAACCATTAAGAGTTATTTGTATTTCTATTTATTATTTTATTGTATTTTTTCCTCATAGTAAAACACAATTTATATTGCATGTTCAATCAGTTAAAACCAATTTAATCTAAAACTTAACTAAAACCCACACACATACAAACATAAAGTAGTCACATGAATAATTAATATGCTAAACAAATATTTGGACAACCACAAAGTGATAATCTGAATAGGCTTTAAACATTAATTAGAACAATCTTATCACAAAAAAATAATAAAAATCACAAAAAAAAAAAAAAAAAAAAAAAAAAAAAGCAAGAAGGACATGCAAAAGGGAGAACTAACGACAACAAAACATAAAAAATGTAACAATTTATAAAATTGAACAAAAAAAAACTGAAAATAAAACACAACATCCTCTAACAGGAAACATTTACCAGGTTTGTTTTGTACATATTTAGGTATGTGTGTGAGTGTTTGAATGAACATGTTTGTAAGACAAAATCGAAGTTAAAGACAAAAAAGAAAGAGAGACAAAGAATCATGTATTGAATACATAATGTTTGTCACGTAAAAACAACGTTAGCAATTTAATAACGAACAAATGAACAAATTTCAAATCTTTAACATATAAACACTCACACACACACGCGCAAAGACAACTTAAAGTGTTTGGTTGTATTCGAAATACCTAGAACAGCTAAAAACAGAAACATGAAAAAATCTACTAAACAAAGGTGGAAAATAAGACTTAAAAAAGGTTTGTTGAAAAGGACTAAAAGAAATATAAAATGAGCTTAAAAAGGGAAAACATATTTTTCCCAAAAATTTTCTTTGAAAATGAAAACTCGGAGAAAAATTATCATATTTTTAATTTTTTAATAAATTTAATATCATACGACAAATGTTACAAAACATAGAACTAAATTAATTTTGTCGACTGCCTTCGTTACCTCAAGACATGTCACAACAACCTATAAAGAATAAGAACGATTTTTCGTTATTTTCTCCCCTTTTCACTAATTTCTTACAATTGCATAGTGGGACAGAATACTAATTCGACTGTAAAATATTATCGATATAGGGGATTTTACAAAATTAAATAAAAATTATAGCGGAGGACTCCTTCATTATAAATTTTGAAAGACGAAGCGACAATCAGTCCATTATTTAAGTTATGGGAACTAAAATAAATTTTTTTATTGAGAACGAAAAATTGTTCTCTGCTTCTGTAACTTTAGATCGACATCATAAAGTTTTAAAAGATTTAACTTGAATATGATAGATGATCACAGCATTAAATTCTCAGAAAATTAACCTACAACCAGACCAATAACAGGGTACCGTTAAGGCAAAAATAAATTTAAAATAAAATGATTTTAAACATTTGCAACTCCTGATTGTATGAGTGAAAAGTCCTTTATTACAATTTTAGAATGACAAGTTCACTACGAGTCCAATAATGAATAAATTTTTAATTGTCGACAAACAATTTTTTCTCAAAAATATATAACATGTGATCAACTGAGTAGATTTTGAAAAAAGTACCTCAATATAGTTGTGAAGTCTATCATATCGCGAGTTTAAGGTTACCAATTCAATAACAGAGTTATGAAGGTTCAAGTTAGAGAACCTCTAAATTAAAAAAAATAATAATAATTTTAGCGAAATTTATATTTCCCTCGGAATATTACTCCTGTTCGCTGTAAACGAACGAACGTATTTATATAAAATTAGATATGAATGTAGAAGAGAAGACTATTTTTATATTAAGATAAATCTATAACCAGTCCAACAAGAAGTTTTGTGGGTTAACAGAAGAGTACTTCTGGCATTCATTATTTTTTAATAATGGAAGAAATTGTTACCCTATTCTGAATTCAGACTTCTGTTACTGGTGAAAGTTTGTGTAGATCTTAACCAGGAAATTGGACCTTCAGCTTGTCAAATTCCAGCGGTAAGATGAGATAAAGTTTTCAAGAACAAGCAACATTTTCTCAGCAGATTTCATACATCACATATTTTTGAGGTAGACTTTAATAATGGAATATACCAGAACACAATGGATTAATAATAAAAAAGTACAATGTGTACTATAATAAAGTTGTATGAGTCAAAATAAAGTAACTCTGTCATACAACAAATATAGAGCGCTATTTTTGTCATACTCCACATCACAGTCCAATAAAGGTGTTATGGTATGTTACATAGGCAGCCGTATATAGGTCTTAACGGTACAGATTGAGTGCTGCTGTCGAATATAGTACTTAAGCCTTTTCTAACAGCCACATGTAATTACATACGAGAATTGGAACCATCCGTATGGTTTTTTAATGTACTTTCATGTCTCTACAAAAGATTTTTTGGATTTTCATTTTTATAAGGTTCGTCAATATTATTGCAAAGATTTATATACAAATATTGCGAAATTTTTTAAATATATCACTTTATCGAAGTTTCGCCATGGTATTTTACTTATACCTTAGATCTGCACGTTGGGGATATTGCCCTGTCAATTGCGTTTGTATGCGTTGGTATAAAAGCTACAGTGAATAAACCAGTCCATATTTCTCCCATTTTGATAGAGTCAATGTTCCGATAATTGAATATCAATTTTGACGTTTATATAATGTAATCGAAGAGTGATCATTTCGTAAATACTCTTAATTCTTTAATCGTATGTAAGTGCTCAAATTAGCGAGCGTTACAACAAAAACTTCCCTTCCCTTACTCGTTAAAAGTTGATAGTCGCTCTGTCGAAATTTCGCAATGGTAGTTTACTTCTCCCTTTTTAGATTTTAAATCTGTACACTATAAAGTTTACCCGTTAAACGCGTTAATATGCAGATAAATGGAGGGTTTTATATCATGAAAATCATTAACTGTAACGAGCAAAATAGTCCCCATTTATACTATTCAGATAAAAACTGAGCCCAATTTTTAAATTCAAGTGCATGTGATCAGAAAATTAGGACTTTCTTAAGGGTCCTCATTATTGAATCGTCGAACAATGACTAATCCCTTTGTATTAGTATCCCAATAATCCCTTACATCAGATGCAATGACGAGTAGTAGTTCTTGTTAATTGTACTACATTAGCAAAATCGCCAATCTTCTTGTTTGGTGGATACCTGCCGCAATTATGGAAGGTTAAGGTGAAGACCATTATAAAGGTATCTTAAAGATGAAACAACTGTTTTAAATTTTTCTAATGCAGTTAACTGCAAACGAAAATTTAATCAGCTACAATTTTAACAATGCCCCATAAAAATTAGGAAATATTCATTCAGTCTCACTCTTTAAATTCCATTAACATTTATTCAAACATTTTTCAATTTCGTCCCACTACACATTTAATGCCTGTAAAACGTCATTTAAACTGTGCTAACAGATAAAAAAATACATATTGACTAAAACAAATAAGAAAATCAAAAGAAATCTTTATCTTTGTCATCGTCGCCGTTGCTGCTACTGTTCTTGTTGTCGTCATCATCACCATCATGTTCATCGACATCAACATCGTTAAACAATAACAATTTTGGCTACATTTACGCCACCATTTGAAAATCGATTTTATTATTTTTACAACATTTGTTGCGACAATTTTCACTACTGTTGTTGCAAACAAATGTTCGTTCTTTTTTTTTTCTTTTTGTCTTTTTATTCTGCATGTGATTGTCTACCAAATTGTACGTAATGTACAATTTAAGTTCGTTAGAGGTATGAAAAATTTATATTTAAAAAAAAGTTTTAATTTTTAAATGCAGTTGGAGAAATGATGCATTCATTTTGGGATAATACAACCAAAAACCGTCTCGAAAAAATTTGAAATAAAGTCCTTATCGTACAAGCTTTGTCTATCAATTAATTGCATATAAAATTTTCTTCATAAGTTAACAACTGAAATACCGGTATCTAGAGAATATGAGCTGGAAATAATCTGGTTTCTTAGATTTTATTATTAAATCAAAATAAATATAAAATAAAAATTTCAGAAATTTATCCTTAAAATTGTGACGCATACAGCTCACTGATTTTGCGGTGTAACAAAACTCTATATATTTCATCCTGTAATTTTTTTCTATTGATCCGTTTTTGATGATTTATTGTCAATAATGAAGAATATATAACTCTATTTGTTGTTTAATTTTTGTTTAAATCCATTTACCTTTTGTTGAAAACATTGGGAAATTTCTTTTTGAAATTTTGTGGTTATCTCAGATATCGATCTATAACTGGAACCAATGAATACAATAAACAGCAGTGAACCGTTAAAGCTGTTATTAAATAGAAAACTGATTAGGACAATGACAAACAATATGGCCAGATTTCATTGAATTCGTAATGTTTCCAACAGACACACGAACAGACGAGCATGTCTCAATCGACTCAGAATTTGACTTGATAAACTTTATAGGGTCTGAAATGATTCATTCTTGGTGTAACACACGGAATGACAAAATTAATATATCACCACTTGCGGTAAAGGGTATACCATCGAAGCGATATTCGCTTTTCCGAGCTTTTTTCTTTTCTAAATTAAAATTTATTTTTTTCTAAATAAAGTGAGTCACTTTTATATCTGTATGATAGAGGTCTTGAGAAGCTATGAAAAAGAGAAATTTCTGCAATCTCGTAAACATGTCATAGTTTGTTATTTTATCAATTGCCTCCATAATTTCACTTATGGTGGGAGGACGATATGATATTCATCTTTTTCTTCTAGGAATTATAATTTGTTGGCAGCGCTCTTATACGACCTGTAACTCGGTGGTCTGAAGTAATTTTCATATGCTGTTTTGGTCAGCTACTTTTTTGTTTCTTCTTCTTAGTTGTGATGCACTCATTGGTGCGTGTTTTTTATTTTATTTTTGAAATACATTTAAGAGATTATTTGTCTATTTATGCAGGAACATTAAACCACCTATCACGAGCTGGTTTCAGTTCAATTAATCCCTCTTTACAAGTGCTTTAACTCCATATCTGCATTTTGTTATTGTAGTGCATTTTAATTCTACTTCCCATTAGGTATTGCAATCACCCATGATTATTGTATTATCACCTTCCCCAAAATTTTAAAGGGAAACAAGTAACAATGGCAAAAACTTATGTGTGGAGGACAAAAATTGTGACATAGATAGTTCAGATTTTAATATGATTCAGATTTAGATATGATGAAAGAATGTCTATAAACTTTATTTTGTCTGTGGTCTTATATAATTCTTAATTGATGGCATGCATGGAATGACAATAATATACCCCTTTTGCAATTTGTTGCAGCGGTTGGTATTTAAATATATTTAAAAACAAATAAGAAACTATAGTCGATCAAGCCCGATTTTTTCATACATTATGTGGGTTATAAGTGGGAGCTATCAAAAATTAATGAATAAAAGTATTTTTCAATTTATGCTTAAGAGTAGAGGAAATAATAATGGTGCTAAAATGATTTTTATGCGGTCATTATATGATCAATTCTCTTTTACAATACCAACGTATATGTGAGATTTAAGCCCTTTAAAGTAATATTTGTTATAGGGATTGTATGAGACCTATGAAAAATAATGAACCAGTACTCATATAGTTTGGCACATCGTTTTAAAATACTCTAAAACTAACGTGTGCGATTAAAATCGCTTTATATTGAGGACTTCTGTGAACTTATATCCCTATTTAGGGAGGAACATTTTACGAGGGCTAGACGAAATAATGGACGCACCATCAGCGATTACCATACCATTTCATTAAGATATCTTTGAAACTGCGGCCTGCGTATTGTTCACAAAGCCGGACGGTTGAATAGGCACCGTAAAATCGAAGCAGAAAGTGATCCTGAGTCGAACGGTACTTAAAGGTTGTTGTAGGACATATTTTTCTGTCCGTTATAATTTTTCCACGAATGCATAATATCCAAAACGCCTTTGGTTACCAAGGGTATACAAAAATTATTAATTTCGTATATGTTCATTCCCTGAAAAATTTTGTGTTTTCTTTTTTTTCACAATTCTTCAAATGGAGCTTAAAATGGAGACTAAAATAATTTCAAAATAAAGTTATTTAAATATCTATATGCTGTTTTAATATCAGTTTCAATATATTTTTAATAATATGATTTAATTCTTTGATACGAATTAGTTGTCTTTAGACATCGAGGGATTAAAATATAGATAAAGTTTTGTTTTCTTGATTTAGTTTTCGTTTTTCCCTTTTTTCTTTTATTACTTTTAATAATTTTTTTTCATTTTCATTTCTTCTGTCTCTTGTACAATTCGAACATTGACTTCGCTATAAAAATCATGACTATACAATGACATCGCAAGGTAGAAATCTAATGATTTTTATTTGTAACATTTTATAAGACATTTTTTATTTTCTGTCTTCCTTACTTCCTTCTTATGCACGTTTTCTTAGTTTCTCAACTGTCGTTGTTGGTCCTCTAGAATTTTCAAATCATATAAGAAAAATTTCGCAAATAAAATCTATGTAAAAGGAAAATAAAGGAAAATATAAGTAAAAAAATCTTAAGTGTTATTGAGGTTTTTTTCTTCAATACTTTAGTTTTTCATTCGTTCATTCATTCAATCGTTCCTCCATAGCACAGTGAATAAAAATTCGGCAAAACTGATGTATTTTTCGCAGAGTTATGAAAGCTTTTTTCACAACTAAATATTGAAATAATTAAGAAATAACAAATTTTTCAAAAATCGGTTCAAGGACTCAGACACTGAGGTTAATATCTAAAACATTGTCCACAATTATGAACGGAAAATTATGAAATTTAGTAATTATAACTTCAATATATTGAAAATTTTAAACTATAAATTTCTCTAATATGTTTTATGTGACATTTCAATAAAACATAAATAGATTTAAAATAAACTATATTATTAACTATATTATACAGTTGTATCTTCTTCAAAATCGTGCAAAAAATCATCACAATACGGTCATTAGAAAACGGTTTTAGACCGAAATACGTGAAATTTTGATAAACTGCAAAATCCGTGTCTGATAAATTAGTAGCAATTTTTAAGATAATTTACTGATATTTGTCATATACATTTATTTCGATACAATAATAAACCTAAAGAAACAAAACTGTGCTGGAGTCTTTACTTGACCTAGCTCCCATATAACGCCCCTTCTAGGAATATGATTTATAGCTTATAAAACTCCTAAATATGAACGAATTCTATTGAAATTCGGCGCTATCAATTTTCAGACTGTCTTTACTATATGTTATTAATTTTATGATTATCGGTCCATATTTTTATATAGCTCAAATATAAGGCCTATAGAACTGGTGAATAAAGATCATTTCTATTGAAATGCGACACAATTATTTTTCTAACTGTTTTTAATAAAAATTATTAACTTAGGCAATAATAAAACTACTACATCATTAAATATATAATCTGTCTTTAGTATATGAAACTAGTTTGAAAATCATCGACCTTATTTGGAAATTAGTCCCTTTTTAATCCCACTTCTCGGATTAAAATTCCATCGAATTCAGACAAATATTGAAGTGGAGGTTATTTAAGATACGGGACAGTTAGAATATAGAAATTTCTTTTTTTAAGCTTTTTCATCCACCCAAAATCCGTTAAACTTAGTTAAGTGTATAATATAATTTAGTTTAAATTTACTCTTTACTTAATAATTATGTTATATTAGTAGTACAGGGAGTATACTTAATGAAATTCATTCGATATACTCTCTCATATCATACTCATACGCCTGGATATTCTTTGTTTTTTGTTTTAAATAAAAAACTACGCATAATGACAACAAAATTAATAGTCATCGCAATCCGACCCTTGTTTAATCCGACCTTGTTTCCTTGGACCAAACTAAGAACAAGTGTTAAATTTTTAGTTATCTTCACAACTGCGACCTGTACGTTGTGAATAAACTTTAAATGGACAGCCAACCAGATGCACGGATAGACGGAAATGCATAAATTAAATCAGGAAGTGATTCTGAATCGAATAGCGTACTTAAAAGTGGTAGTGGTATTCTTTCTGCAAATATCAAATATCTGCACAAACACATAATACACCTACCATTATGATGATGTAGGGTATAACTAGTATTTATACATAATTAAATTTAAAATTTACCTTTTTCCATGTCAAATATTTGCCAAATTATAAAATTTGTGAAGAAAATTTTAATTTTGTAGGAAAAAATTACGTTTATAAAAATCGTTTTTCTCAAACAAGCAAAAATAAATAAACCGGCAGCTGTTCTCTTTTGTAAATAATCTATAAATATTGTTATTAAACCAAAAATATGTATATTTAATTTAGATTAAAAAAATAAAAATAAAAGTACACGATTTATCTATTTTACATGTCAAATAATCGATATTTTGTAAAATTAGCGTAGAAATTGTGGGAAAATTTTACGTTTATAAAAATCGTTTCTCTCAAAATTTAACAGCTGTTCTCTATATGTATAACTGAATAATTAAATTATTTTGTGAAATTTGTTTAAAAATGTTAGAAAATATTACTCAAATTTAACAAAAAACTTTACGCTGTACACTTTTGATTATTAATCTTTAAGTTTAAAAAATTTAAATTATTTAAAAAATTTAATTAAAAGTATAAAATATCGTCTGTGTAGTGTACAAATATGTTTATGTTTTTTTTTAATTTGATATATTTTTTATTTATATTGAAAAAAATCAGACAAAAAACTGTTTAAAGAAATCAATTGTTGATTTTAAAACTAAATTTTTAAACTTAAATATGATTTTGGCACCTTCTGGAGAAGTTTTGTCATAACTCAAAATTTTTTTGACTAATATTTTTCTAATATTGATACTATCAGCTACCACTGAACTTAATTTCAGTTCATTTTGAATAATTTAGTAGTTTTGTCCATGAAACGAATCACTGTGCGTAGTTTCAACTTATTGTTAAGAAAACTATCAAGAAAATTTCGTTCATTTTCAAGTAGTTGGGGAATTATAATAATATAAAGTAGAGTGAGAAAAAAAATATAAGAAAATCACGCAAATACGTACATATGAAATTTTGTAATCTTAAAGGTTCAATAAATGCAAGTAAATTCATAGATAGATAAGTATTAGATATTTTCTATTGAAGTTTTGCTTTTATTTTCTTTCGAAATGGAAAAAAATGAAATACTAGCAATTTATATATATATAAAGACAAAAGTATATATTTATCCTAACATCTCAGCATAGTTTTCTTACTAATTTGATACTAAACGTATAGAGGTTTTTTGTTGTTGCAGCAATGGCAAAAAAAATGGTATTATTATTAGGAATAGCAATTTTCAAAAGGTTTTACTTTTCTTAATACACAGCCATATTGCACACATACATTCACATGTATGTTTCTTTATATTAAATAATTTCATATCTACTTATTATATGGAAAACAAGATAAAATTTAAGATATTCTCAATAATTCTATTCAAATAAAATAGAAGAGAAAAAAAAACAACTAAAATTATTACAATTGAGACATAAAATGAACAAAAACCTTCTAAAGTGTTTGAAATTACATTAGCAAGGAGAATTTAATAAAAAGATATTTGAATTGGCAGTGCTATTGAAATAAAGAAGTTGGATAAAATTAAAATTGAAATATATAGGTGACTTTAATAATACTAGTGGATCAATAATACTATATTAAAAAAATATGTTCCGCGAAAATTACTCAGAAGAAGAAGTAAAAATGCTGTATTTGGCTATGCCTAATCTCTAATAACCACCATTACAAGTGCATGTAAATACTTTATGTTTCGTACACACTCACAAAGTATATAATATATAACCATTTTTCTTAAGTACAACACAAAAACATTTTAGCTATATTTTTGACTCAACTTCTTTTTCCAAATGAACCGATTTTGATAGTTTCTGGAATGATATTGAAGTACATATAACTTTATGTTATGCTCAAATCTTATTATAATTTGTCCATTTCTAATTGGCAGTTTTACGAAAGTACTTCGCTGGAGATTACCTCAGATATCGGGCAATTTCTCTTGATTATACCGTTTTGCTGATTTTAAATTGGAAACTTCTCAGGACTATAACAATTACTATGGTCAAATTTCATTGAGATCTGTCAATTAATGTCAACGTGATTGTTCCAACAACAGACAGACATAAAAACGAGCATATCTTAATCGACTCAGATTTGATTTGATGCAAGAATATATACATTATGAAATCTGAAGTGATTTCTTCTACGTGTTACACATGGTATGACAAAGTTAATATGCCCACTTGTGCTGGTGGTGAGTATAAAAATATGTTTAACTTTAAATCGATACCATCGCAATTAATTATTATTTAAAATGATATCTGATATGGACATTACTATTTGTAATAACATTTTTGAACAATTTTTAACTATATCCTACAAAATCTATATATATATTCTAATAAGGAGAGAGATCGAAAAAATTCTTAATAAATGTTTTTTATGCAATTGCCTCAAAAGAAGCCAATTACTTATTACAAGGGGCTCTATAAATCGATGTCTGATGAAGTCGATGGTGACGTTACCATCTGCTATAAATCTGATGACCTGTTTGCTTTCAGAAAGGAATATTTCTCGATTTCCGGTTATACTTCAGCTAGTTTTCTGCAATTTCAAAAGATAAACTCTCCAAAGGAGACACCAAAATCTTCAATATTCACGGTAAGTTCCCGAATTTGGCAATAAAATTACTCCAGTGGAGGTGTAATAGATTCTTGTGCCAAGTACAAAACCACTTTAATTTTTTGTACATTATCCTCTTATCAGAAATAAGCTAACAAGTGGATGAGGGCAAAATAGATTGTTTGTGACATGTACACCTGTGCAACGTTTGGTACTCCTATTTGTCTCGATGCAACCATATCTGTTGTTGGCAGATACAACATAATTTCACAAAACAAGCTATATTATCGTGTATGCCAGTATATAGAACCATTTTCGAAAGTTCTTCAAATCTTGTTTGGTGTATCACGTGCGATTCCTTTTAAGATCAGAAGGACTACCACTTCTAGAATATGATAAGATTTCTGCGAATGAAAGTTTAGACGAGCGAATTGTTTCAATATGGTGGATCCGATAGATATCTACAAAAAAGGGTATGAATTTATATATAGCGCGAACTATGACTCATATTTGGGTTACTTACTTAATAGTTATAATTTACTTAATGCATATTTGCATAAAATATGTTTGTCCGACTATCTGGATTATGAGTGTGCGACGGGACTTAAATCTGTAAACTCTTCATTACGAAGTATTCGTACTATAAAATGGGAATAGCTAGCATAATGGGAAGGGTTTTGATTTTAGTAGGAGCTCTTTCATAGGCGAGGTTTTGATTAGGAGTAATAGGAGGAATAGTGGAGGCAAATTTGTATGTGTTCCCCTTCGTGGTGTTCCCTGACACGTTTTGGTGTTTCTTATGTCGAAGTTGTCTGTCTCTGGTTCGCTGAAAGGCATATGATCGTTTTTGAAACTAATGGCTGCTGGATCTTCACTTTTTGTTCCTGTTTTTGATGCTGTTTTTTTCGTAAGAAAACCCAGTCGAAGTTGCAGCATCTCTTTCTTGCTGTCTTTACGTCAGTGAGGACGCTGTTCAATATTAGTATTATAGTTGTCTTTATACCCTACACAACCGAAAGTGGTTGGGGTATTATTCGTTTATGCTGATGTTTGTAACATGCAGAAAAAATGGTGTTACACCCATCCTTAAATGTATCATTCGACTCAGAACCTTTGAGTCACGTTCGGTCTAATATTTTAGGTACCTTCCATACAATTTTTCTTTGCAGAATGGGGTTTTAAGGTCATAAATATAATAAATACAAAGCGATTTTAACGAAATATTATAAAACGATGTGTCAAAATATGCGAGGGTCGGTTCATTATTTCTCATAGATCCCATAAAACCTCTTTCTAAATATCACTTTTAAGGATACAAATCTCACATAAACATTGGTATTGTAATATTAATCGGTTGCATTAAAATAAATATAAACAAAAATTAATGTGCTGTTCATAATTTCTTGTGGCCTCTATATAACGACCCCAGAAAAATTCATTTAAAAATGCATAAATTCAACATAAATATTGGTGTCAAAATAATCAGAATAAATAGAAAGATAAAGAAGAATAAATCAAAAAATCAAATTTTACGAGGGTCGTTCTTAAATATTTCATAACCACCATTTTTAACCAATGATGAGGTGTATGGTATTAGATAGTCGGGCTTGACATACATTTTCCCTTGTTTAAAATTGACGTTGTATGTTGTTGTACGCCAGCTCCGAACTGATTAGAATTCAATTGATAGTACTCGAGTTGATTGCGAAGTCTGATCGAAGACTTGATTATAGTGCCACAGGTGTCAGATGCCCCTTAAACTGCAGTTGAAGCTAGACTGTTAGAAAGGCTTTTTGGGTTTCATCATGGTGCTGTGGTTTATAACAAAATCAAGGAAGTAAGTAAATTTTAAAACACCTGATACTTAGGCGTAGCAAGTATGTAGAACTTACGTTAAATACTTTGTCGTTTTACACATGCATATTCTGGGAGAAAGTTGAATACCGTTAATTCTTGTAAAAATACCTCCTTATTAAAAATTGAAAAAAAAATGTTTAAGAAAGTTGACGGAATTTTATTAAAGGAACAAATATTATTTTATATCACTAAAACCTTCTATCACTTTTTGCACAAAAACAAAACGAATTCTACATTACATTACTGTTATAATATTCAATTTAAAATGTGTTAACATTTATTTGTTAACCTCATACTTCATAACGAAATAAAAAAGAGACACACACATTTATTTAACCCATTGCCCTGCAATAAAAGACTAAATGTTATTTTAACACTTCATATGTAAAAACGGAAAGAATAGAATAAAAATGGATAATAAAAACTAAAAGTGGCATTTAACAATATTTAAGTATTTAATAGAAGTTATAATAAAAACTAAGTAAAAATACATTAGTACAAAATGTTCATATGTGTGGAAATTTATGAATATTGTCGTCATATCAACAGCTGTTAGAAGGGAAAATTCTTATGACTATAAAACGTAAAATATTCACATATATAAAGATCATATATGTGTATGAATGTGCTTACATATGTTTATAACTTTAACATTTGCCTTCAAGATTATATTGTCGACTTGTGCAGAAAAAAATAAATAAATAGAAAAGTTTTTGTTAAAAATCTCTACTGCATTTCTTTTTTTCTATCTCTTTTCCATATTGTCGTCATAACAAAAAACGAGATATACTAGATTTATCTCTCTCTCTCTTTCTCTCTCTTCAAGCAATAAAAAGCAGTCAACCAAAGAAAAAATCATAGAAAAATCTCACATACTCATAGTTGTAACAGTTGTTGCATTATTACACCGCACCATACTATCAACACCACAAACATATGTGGCAGCAACAACAATAGCACAAGAGCTGCATTTACAGTTTCTCATTTTCATTTTTCATAATATAGTCAACGTTATAGTTATCACAAGAGCATAAGAAGCAGCAAATGCAATATTTGTTGTAACTGTGTTAGTAATAATAGTAACAGACACCACAATATCAAGTAGAATTTAACATTGCACTTCATCATATTTATTTATGATGTTACAACTTCAAGCTCAACTATGAGTGCCAGTATGTGTGTTTGTTTGTTTGTTTGTTTGTTTGTTTGTTTGTTCACTTACCAGCCATCACACACTTTACTTACAAACATATAGCAGCTTCAAGCTGCCAACAATCAAATAAAACAAAAACGTCCTTTTAAACAAAGATGAGTAATGAGGTTTAGTTTTTTTTTTAATAAAAATATTTAGGATTTTATTTCAAAAGGTACTTAAATTTCTCTCCAGATAACTCCCGTTTAGTTGACTTATTTGTGTTAGCTGACTAGTAAAGTCATATTGCCCCTTATAAAAGTACTTTTCCACTTTTTCTCACGTAATAATCACACAGAAAATTACGCAAAATATACTCTCCTGTTTGATCTTTATAAGGACTTAAGCAGTTCTTTTTCACTGTAAATTATAAAAAACAATTTCGACTCCTGGTAACATAATTTTGTCACAGATATCCATACAGATTCGTCTTCTCCTGGTGGCACTGTATAATTTTCGGACTTCCGAACTAAAATACGATCCTTCAAGTGGAGGTACAATTTACCAATTATGAAATAACAGTCATATCTAAAAAAATGCATGCGATTTAGCGATTTGAATCACGACTAATCCTTGATCATGCAGTAAGAAACCAGAAATGATTTCTAAGTAAAATTGCTGCAAGATATGTTTGTTTAAAAATCTGGTAACTTTCAAAACATTTTAAATCAAATCACACAAATATTAGTAAAATCACACTTGGGTACGATCTAAATTAGAAGTCTTGAGATAAATACGTAGCACGATACGCATCCTTAGTAAAAGCTCCTGTATTTAGCTTAATTTTAATGTATTTTGATGATAATGAAAGCAGTTAATATTGGGAAGATTGCGGAAAGATAGAACATTTCTACAACCAATATAGAAATCTAGTTGACGTAGTGGCTAGTGAATATTTAAGAGAATGATACCTTAAATTACCAACATCCTATTACCAAACTACTGAACACCGAAACTGTAGACTATATCAGTGATAGAATAATTATTCATACATAGTTCGACCGTAAATTTTATGGAAGAAAGTTTTTTCTTAATTGATGCATATTCTTTTGCGATTTTATTTTTCTAATTTTTCAGATTATTCGCCGTCCATACTTCCATACACTGCTATACTTAGAATCTAAAGACTCAAAAGACCTAATGACTTCAATTTTAGCCAACCATGCATTGAGAGGCCGTACTTCTTTTCTCGTCAGATTTCACTCAGTAAAACTTTTAATAATATCGTTGCCTTGTTCTTTGACTGATTGTCATATTCCTTTCCTTATTAAAATATTTAAGCTGTATGTGTTTGTTTCTTTCAATACTAACATTCTCAACCATAATACATGTGCGAAGTTTACGGTTCAAGTGTACTTTCTAAATTTGGAAGCTTCAAATCCATTAAACAGTTTAATTTTAAATTTGCAATTTAAGAGCATAATGAGTGTTCTTGAAATAATTAAATAGATTTCAAGAACAAATAAATAGGAATATATTTTATTTTCGATTTGATCTCTTAGCAAATAGAGGCTGAAAATTCATAAAACTTTGAAAAAGTACCTCAAACTTTTTAGTCCTTTCAAATATAATTCAGACCATTAGACCAGACTATTTATATTCTTGAAAAATCAAATTATATTAGCATTAACTTCAGCAAGTTCCCTTTAAAAATGCTCATGTTACTCGTAAGACTACATAGAAAAGCTTTAGAAAGTGAGTTCTCATTTATTATCTTATGCAACAAGAAGTATGTATGCTTGAATTTTGAATGATGCGAATTTTTATAGTTAGAAAAATTTATCATCAATGATCACTTTGCCAAATGCCCTGGCCCTATCCGTTCTAAAATTTTATTTAATATTTGCATTGCATGGAAGCTACCTCTTCCCTTGTCCTCACCGTTCTTTATTTTGTCCAATAAAACTGTCTGAAACCAAATTTTTAAACTTTCGCTGTTATAGTTGTTTAGATATTCGAAATTATGATTTTCATTGTATGGGGGTATTCCCCCTAGTCCTATCGGTTCTACATTTTGTTTACTAAAATAGTTCTCATTGTTAGCTTTGTATAGGGGGGATCTCTCTCCCTAGTCCTATCTCTCCTACCAGGCCAGTAAAAAAGATTTCTGGGAAAGTAATTGGAACCAATTTGAAAATTCCGCTTTAACAGTTCTTTAGATATTCGATAAATAATATTTGCCTTGTATGAGAGTACCTAACCCTTGATCCTATGCATCCTTTATTTTGTCTAGTAAAAAAGTTTCTTGATAAAGTAGTTAGGACTAAATTTGAAAATTCTCACTGTTATACTTCTTTTGATATTCGCGGATAAAAATTTGCTTTTTATTGCGGCTACCTCTTCCCCTAATACTATCCAACCCATATTTTGTTTTGTAGAACTCCTTGAAGTTGCTTGAAAAAGTTATTGGGACCATATTCTCGATGAAGTAGTTCTTTAGATATCTCCCTATGCTATAAGTCCCATAGGATATGACAGCCTGTGGAGGGCCTATGCAGTAAAGTCTCCAAGAATGCTTCTACGTAGAAAAGATTTGAAAACTTTACTTTTAAAGTGGTTGACAAGTATATGATTTCCTACTATTTACATAAGTAAAAATTTATTCTCATTAAGCCCAACACCTACTTTATACTTTAGCATAAAGCATCTTGTCTATCACAAAGCAAACTCATGGCAAACAAGATGATTTCAAAGATGCTCGTACAATCAATAGTCAAAATATTGTAAAAAATATAAAAATCTACACGCAGTCGCACCCCAACAAATAGATACGAATACGTTCTTTAATCTGCAGATGCTTTACCTGGGAAATTTTGTAACAATTAAGAACCAAAAAAGATTCACTTAATTGCTTCAGTTCCTCTTAGAATCACTGTGTCCATGAATATTTAAGTACGAAAAGTACTACCGAAACATCACTTTTATTTAGCTGCATTCTCAGTACACTTTCTTCCAACACTTAATATTTCTTAGTATTTGTTTTAGTGTTTTTTCTCTAAATATATATATGTTTGCATGTATATGTTATATTGTTTGAAAGTTTTTATAAAACACCAACACACACACACTATAAGCTTCTTAAAGTGCATGTGTTTGTTAGTTTTAACTCATATTTAGTTTTGTTTTTCATACAATCCTTCAGAAAAACAGACATGAAGTGTCAAGCTACTTTATCTCATTCATATTGTTTTTGTTTTTGGAACAAAAAAATCAGAAAATATATACAAGTGTTTTGATTTTTTCAGAATGAAACTAAAGCTGAGATTATTTTTAGTATTCTGCTTGAAAAATAATATGATTTTTTTTGAAGTTATGGTCCATGATTTAAAATAAATACTGACACAAACTTAAAATAAATACTAAGTACTTAAAAGAAAGCGACTAAAATTTCCACTAATATAAGACATTTTTAAATAGAAGAAAGAAAAATTTATATTTTTAAATGGACAAATCGAAAAAGTTAGTCAAACATCAGAAAGACAAAAAAGTATTTTTTTATTAAAATAATCATTTTCACTAAAGAAGAATTTAGTACAAATTTTAAATTTATTAAAATTACTTTTATACCCTCCACCACCACATGTAGTGAAGATGGTATATAATTTTGTTATTCTATGTGTAACACTAAAAAGGAATCACCTCAGACCCCATAATGTATATATATTTTTCATCAAATCAAAATCTAAGTCGATTTAGCTAAGTCCGTCTGTCTATCAAGTCCACAAAATTTGACACAGTCCAATGAAATTTATCCTGAGTATTTGGTATAATCCTGAAAATTTCCTATTTAAAATCAGCCTAATCGACTCAATATATTAAGACCGATATTTAAGGCAACATCTAAGTTCAAGAGAAGCACTTACGTAAAATTGTCAATTATGTGTGACCAGAAAAAAGTGCGTGTACAATTATTAAATATTTTCAACAAAACCCAATCATTTAATGGCCTTTCGTCAAACTGTTTCCAGTGTTGTAAAACAGTACCAGGGGAAAGTTGGTAGTAAACCTGATTCAAGTGGAGCAAAAAAAAAAGAATATAAAATATATAAAAAGAATATCGGTAGCACGAACACGTCCACAAAAATTGACACAGGCCAATGAAATTTAAAATCAGCGAAAACGACTCAGTATAGCAAATGATATAGACCGAAGTCTTGGGCAAAATCTAAGTTCAAGAGAATAACTTGCATAAAATTTTCAATTACAAGTCGATAAATTAGAATGAAATTTTACCATTATATTTAGTCATGTGAATTTCATTACCATTCCAAAAATGATCAAAATCGGTTCAGTTAAACACAAAGTTATAGCCAAAAATTTTATGACTCGTTAGGTTTCCAATGTTATATACACATTTTATACGTTTGTAAGAGTATATGTGCGTGAGTATATACAATACAAAATGTATTTATTGTACACGCATTTGTATTGGAGGGTATTGAAAATTCGTCATAGCTGAATATAGCATTGTTACTTGTTTCTTATTAAAATAATATTTTTCACTCAAGAAGAATTTACTACAAATTTAAATTTTATTAAAATTATTTATCTTTAATATAGAAATTTTAGGTTCATAAAATAAAATAAAGTAAACGTCTTTACAGTCTTAATGTCTTTATGCAAATTTATCTAGGTATCTTAGCAAACATTTTGAAAGTGCCTTACTAATTTGGAGTCTGATTGAATTTGGACTATCTAATTATAGTATTTCAGCATTTTTTGTAACAGAAGGCTTACTTTAATACCCTCCACCACCAAAAGTGTTGATGAGAGTATACTAACTTTATAATTTCTTGTGTAACGCCAAGAAGTAATCACCTTATCTCTATAAAGTATATAAATTTTTATATTAAAATTCTGAGTTGGTTTTGCTATATTAGTCTGTCTATTGAAAACATATTCATATATTTGGACAGATTGATTGTTATTGTGCTCAAGAGTCTATTATTTTAATCCAGCCAAATTGATCCAATAGCAATTGAGTTAATTCAGAACCTTAATATTTCTACAGAAAGCTTCACTACATGTCTTAACAAAAAAAGGAATGGACTTACGGAGGAATAGAGAACAAATTTCTTTACGTTGGAAATTTTTCTTAAATCGCCAAAACTTTACTTATGATTTATCTGCAAAAAATGTGAATCTTTATAGTTTAAGAGACAATTCTAAACTTGACCCATTTTTGGACATGTGGAAAAAATTAAATTTTTGTAGCGTTTTCCAAAAAGGTGGTAATATTTTCCATCTAGAGTTTTGTCAAGATATTTTCTTAATTCTGAAAAAATTTTAAACGTAAATACATGCAAAGCAAATCCGAGAGCTATATATGAAACATTTTCCCCGCTCCGGAATTTCGTTTTCGAACATGCTTTTCTGCTGATCTGATTTTGATAATTTTTGGATTTGTGATAAATTACTGAGTTGAAAAAATTCGTAACACATGTTCTTTAATGACCTGGTATGCTCAGAGCTTGGAATATTTGGAACAAAAAGTTTCCGCTCAAAATGTTTCTGACTGGAACGATGTTAAAAATTTTGAGAAAGAATATAAAGCACAGAAATTAAGGCAATTTTTCTATAAAAATATTCTTACTACATAATGGATGACGAAATGTATGTTCTGGTAAATTTTTTGCAACTTTCTGTGCAAAGATTTTATTTCTCTTATGCTCGAAGGAATGTAGAAGAAAAGTTTAGGACCTCAAAGCAGTTAAAGTTTCCCAAAACGTTCTTGGTATGGCAAGTAATATACAGTTGTGGCAGAAGAAGCCAATCATTTGCTACAATGGGCCCTACAAGTACCGAAATTTACATCATGGAAAATTTACAAAAAACTCTGCTTCAATTCATAAGACTTTATTATGTATCCACTTGTTTTGATCTGACTTGGCATTTGTTACAAGATTAAACAAGCTATTGAGTGGTACAATACAAAAGTCAGATCACAGCCCCTCCACTCGCAGATCCAATTGGTCTATTAAGATACCTTCAAAATATTTGTCCAAAAATTAAGACGAAATATTAAAAGCAAGAATATTATATTCGCTTATACCGAATCGTTAATACCCTCCACTACGACCAGTTTAGAAATAATTGTAGTAACCTGTAAGGGAATATTTCTCTCTCGTTTACATTTGCATTCACATAATTACCTAGCAAATTTTGCACTAAAAGTAATATCAGCCTTCAAATTTTATGCATTTTGCACAAGTTGTTTAGTCAAAATCAATTAAAATTTTAGGTTTAGGAGATTGTTTAAGATATCAGTATATAACGTTTTTTATGGAATCGACAGGAAACTTTGTAGGACAATAATATTTAGGCCCAATTCAAAGAGATCTCTCAATTATTGTGAAAGTCAGCAAAAGACAGACAGACGGATATTGCCAGATCAACTCAGATTTTGATTTTATGCAATAGTACATATTTTTTTTCTATTTTTGTTTTCATATTATTTCGGTCTCACTCCTTAAACTCATTTAAATAAATAATCAATCTGTAAATCATATTTTTACTAATTTAATTAAAAATCTTTCTTATGCACAATTTACTCCCCAACTTCCTTCTATGTTTACAAATACGTATGATTAATATTTCATATAAATTAATATTCATCATACGCTTAAGCATATAAATTCTCTAGAACTTTTTTAAAATAAAAATTAAATTTCCACAAAATTTAAACTGTTCATGTTTGAAACAAAGTTTCAAGTTTAAACATTAAACATGTTCTTAAGAAAGAAGAAGAAGAAAACATATTTTTTTTTGTACGACTTTAAGTACTTTAAAGCAGCTAATTGAACACATTTAAACATATTGACCTCTGGCACTTTAGAGCTTTATAGATTTTTATTCTTCAACAATTCAACTTAAAACTCGCACCATTATAAATACACACAGAAAAGTTCAACAACACATGTAGTAGTAGATACTTCTACTTGCAAGAAAGCTAAATGAGTGTGAACTCACATGGTTTAATATACTTAATAAAAATGACCATGAGGGAGACCAGCCGCGTACTATGGGAAAAAAATTATATATAAAAATGAAAAGTTGTTAAAAAAACAGGGAACAAGAATGAAAATAAAATAACAAAACAGATTAAAAGTTTGTCTTACTTAACCACATAAAGCACTTGAATTGAAGTCGGGTGCAAAAGTTTCTTTGGGAAATAAATGAAATTTATAAAGTTTTGGCAATTATGTTGAATTTTTTATTAAGTTTTAAAAAAGTTAATACATGATGGAGGGCTTTTATGATTTAAAGAATTCTATTGCTGTTTTGTTAAACAGTTCAAAATGTTGATTTTATTACTTTTTTTAATAGAAAAACTAGACGATTAAACGATATTTGTTTTGGGAGTAATAGTTAGGTTAATATTAAATCGCTTTTGAATTAAAAAAAGTTTGAATTAATAAATTTTACAAGATAATTTTTTATTTCTTACTATAAAGTGAAGTATTCTGTATCAATCAAAAAAAGGTAGTCATAACCAATCAGATATGTAACGGAATTCCGTAACTTATTAACGACAAAAACTAATTACTATTTTGAAAAAACGATTAACAATATTTCTTCCATAAACTAACTACAAATGAAAAGTTATCATAAAATCATAACGACAATAATAAAGTTGTTTTGTTTCCCCATGTCTACAATATCCAGCTTACATTTTACCATTTTTGTATTTTCTATAGCATTGTTGTAGTACTTAGGTAATCAAATGGAAAAAAGGGATAATAAAATGAAAGATTGATCCTTTTTTGGTGATAATAAAATGCTCATTGGATACATAAGATAACACACACTAATAGATTCAATTATTTCAACTTCATGAGAGCCACGTAAGAAGTCAATGATCGACCAATTGTCCACCACTACCCTAAAATACGCAGTAAAGTTAATACGACACAATAAGTTTAATCACTTGATCGCCACAATATTTTAAGTGGGAAAATATTAAGTACATATAATTGACACTATTGACGCTAACAATCACCAAAAACTGTTGGTAGTATGGAAGGACCATAGTTGTCATCACAAGAAAAATGCCAATTCGAACGTGCTACCACAAAAGCAGTTTTATAACTTGAAAAAATTTTTAACTGAACCAATTATAAAAATATTCATATGTATTTAACACAATCGTACTTTTAATTTTATGTTTGATAAGAGAAAGGGACACCGTTAAGTAGTTTTTAAAAGCGATACTGAGTCTTACGGTATACATAAAAATGGTGGTTATATTAATATATCCTCCTCAAACCACAAGCAGAGGAGCATACCAAATAATACACACAAAAAATATATCAGATTTATGCACTTCAAATTGAAGCTATGAAAAACAATTAATAAATTCTTATATAATTAAGCACATCGCTTTTAAATGCAAGACGTATATGGACAAGCAATATGATGGAATGGACCTTTTTAAATCGGTATACGTAAAAGTAGTTGTAGCACTATTATCCTCCCCCATCACAAGTGTAAATGAGAGTATATTTAATTTACAGTTCCATGTGTAGTTCAAATAAAAAAATCATCTAAGATCCTCAAATGCTGTACATTATTGAATCAAATCAAATTCGGAGTGGATTTAGTTATACCTGTATGTTCGTCTGTCTAGTTGTTGGAAACAGTTTCATGCCTAAAATAATTGTACGACTTCAAATTGAACAGGCTATTCGTTACTATTTTAAGAAGTTTCCTATTTAAAATAATCATAAGGGACCGAAAAGTAATTTAATTCAGACATTATGTGTGTCAGCTCTTTGAACTATATCATCGTAAAAAATCATCGAAGTCGAATAAACGTAACGAAAATATGTAATAGGATAAAATACGCAAAGTATTAATTCAATCTAAAATCAGTATGTTCTATTGGTCTGCCACGTACAATTGTTTTGGTGTAAGTATAAATCCAAAAGAAATTGGATTTTGTTGGAATCATTATTTCATACCTCTTCTATAAGCTTAAAGCACTATTCCTTCCCGGAAAAAAATTATTGTTTATTTTTTTAACTATTATTGTTATTTGTTGAGACAACTACATAACTAGTATGGACAAATTTCATTCCGTCTATTTTGATCAAATCGTTTACAATAATAAAACATTATCAAAGACAAAAACCGTTATTTTTATAAACAAATTCTTTAAAATAATTTAAGAATTTTATTTTTAAAATAAACAATGAGATATTTTTCTATTAACCAAAATAACAACATTTCCTTGGAGATTACAATACAACAAAAACACTGCGACCTTAAAAATTAGTTGTTCGTAATATGAAAAATTTTTAACATTTCCTATGTTATATTATTGCCTATAAATAGAATAAGATACGTTGGAATAAGTCAGACTCAGTTTTTATACAGTTTATCAGGGATGGGATTAAAATCCGGTGATTGTGGTGAAAATAATTGAATCTCATTTATTAATAACTAATTTTTGACTAACTTTGATGTATACATAGAAGAGATGTTTTTCATTTAACATTGCGAAACATATGGTGGCCAAATTTCCTAAAAATGAAACGGTCTACAATATAGCAAAATTCATTGTTCTGAAATAATTGCTGTTGGTGTTATTCAAAGAAGGCTGACAAAACAGCCATCAATATCGTCTTTCCATTGTGTTTAGCAATTGAGTATCTTAATAAAATCAAGGAATCGAATATTTGAGTAATGATTCATTATCAATATTTTTAAAATAAAAATTTGATCTGTTAACATAAATTAAGAGTAAATTAGTGCCCCTTACGCACGCTTTCTTAAAGGACGGTTCAACTTTACAGAACCAAAAATAAATCGGATGCAGAGTAAAACTTATTATATACCGAGTTTATCTTTATAGAACTGTCTTTAAAATTCTAAACTCTAAAATGTATTTAGGACGAATTGCTCGAAAGTTCTTAATTTTGTTAGAGAACCAAAATTCAGCCAAGATGAAGGCATACTTGATCAGAACTCCAGATTGATACACATAATGTGACAATGTTCAAACCACTTCCTTAATGCACCAATAGCACTAAATAGCTTTTTGATGGCATTTCAACAATGGAGAAACAATTATGTTCAGGTTTGAAATAATCACTTGCAAGAGTAAATGAACTTGGTTAGATAAATGAGGCGTTCAAATCTTGATAGTACCAAAGTAAACATCCGAACGCCCTTATTATATACAATATAGAGAGAATTCTTCATTACTTCAATTACCAGAATCTAGAAATTCTAATTTGTAATATTTAATCGTTGCTGAGTTTTTGAAGTCCTATCTGCCTGAATCTAACAGAATCAAATTGGAAGAATCTTACAAACATTTTGGCATATTGAAGTAGTCCTTCCCATTTGTAAAGGCCCTTATCCTATGTTTTAGTAAAAAAAATTACCTCTACATTTTTTCTCATAACAATCCCAAGGGAAACTAATGTCTAGAAATTAATCGAAAATCTGTAAATTTCTTACTTTCTAAATTAAATTGTCGTAATATATTGTAGTAGTCCTTCCCATTTGTAAAGGCTCTTCATTATCTCTCATAATAATCTCAAGGGAAGCTCTAGAAATTGCTCGAAAATCTGCAGAATTCTAAAAGCCCCATCTGCTCCAATAATTAAAGGATTCTTAATTTTTCTATATATTCATCGTGACACTGGAATATTAGTTAATCGAATATTTTACCCAATTCTTGGACCTTGGGTACTTTAACAACTACAAATAGATAAGAAATATGATAAGCAAATGTTGTGTGAATTAGTATGGTGGCAATGAATTCTGAAGAATTATATTCCATTACATAAATGTTCCAAATAAAAAAAAAAAAAACAATTTTATGACAAATTCATAACCTCCTTCATTCCCCCCAATATTCCTCAATATTTCATTTATCTTATAATTTTAATAATATTTTCAATACAAAATTATACATCAATCGTTATTTTCATTATTGTGATTATGATGATGTCTCTATTATGAACATGAAAAATTATTTCATTTATATTCCTCATCAACATAAACTGTGCCAAAAAATTCTCTGGAATAGGTTTGTACAATTGTGTGTGCATGCGTGTGTGCGAGTATGGCCACGGGAATTCAGGTGATAAGTGCCATTTTGTAGCATAATTAACAAATAACTGTGGTGGCTAGTAACGTGTAAATTTTTGTCTGTCTACATGCGGTGATATACAGTTTTTTTATATTTCGGGCAAAAAGACACATATTTTCACATGTACACACATGAATACAAATATGTAAGTGTATAAAATTCACACATAAATACTTACAGATAAAACAATGTGAGCCAGGCTGGTAAATTGCATGAATGCAAAATAATAAAGCTATTGGTGGGAATGCAGATAAACAGCGATGGAAAGAATAATAAATCAAAAATATTTTCTTTTTTTTTTCTCAAATTATTTTTTTCAAGTTCTCAAAAAATGTGAAGAAAAATCAGTTTTTTTGTTTTTGGAAAAATCTATTACCAAACAATTGTAAACACTATTAGGTTTCCAATGCTATATTCCATCTAAAAACTCAGGCTTAGAGATTCAAAATTTTAATTAAAAAAGTTAAATTTACGATATAAAAGTTGAACTAGAGTATTTTGTGTAATGAATCCTTTCAGAAAACTATATATTTTTTACTATCATTTTAGATGAAAATGAGTGAAAACTTTTTCAATTTTTAATTTTCAAATTCAACATTTTTGAACAGGAACATTTTTGAGAAAGATGAAGATGTTGACCTGGATCTCTGAATCTCTGTTTGATAAATAATTTTGTTTCTTAATTAAATAAAAAAAATATGAATCAAACGCGGACGCTTTCAAATGCAAACAATTTAATCATTATTATTATTATTATTATTATTATTATTATTATTATTATTATTTTTATTATTAAAACAAAAAAATTACCTCGTTAAACCATCCGTAGTAGTCTCAGGGGCTTACCTCCAATCCGACATCCCCAGTTTCGAACCATATCCATCATGTTATTTCAAATTTTATATTAAGTGTTTCCGACACAAGATCCCCCCTTCTCCCATAAAATAAAAAAGGCAAGAAACTCAATAGTTAACAAGGTTTTGCAGCACTAGAGTGCAAGGTCAGGCTACGGTAGAATCTGATTAGAAAGAATACAAACTGATTACACAATCTGACCCATTGGCAAGATTCAATACCACTGCACCACAAGGACAGAACATAGAGAACCTGTTGCAGCAGATCATTCATCTGGTTAGAAAGAAAACAAAATGATTACAGAAATGAAACACCACCACCAGCTGGTCTTCATTAAATCCTTCAGAATTTACAGCAATTTCATATCGTTTTTTCTAGGCAGGAAAACAATCTACCACATCATTAATAATCCACACAAATGGTTTTATGTTTAACTACCAGATTTTTCCTGATTTACTTCTAGCGGCAATTTGGACCCAATCAGCTTCTGTTTGTCGACAAACAACTCAATACAACTATTGTTTTATATTTACCATAATTTTCGTCACACCAAAAACACAACCAATTTGATCGCTATGAAACTCTTTCACTACTTTGTAATTTTTGAAGCCGGCAACGGAAATAAATTTTTGAAAATCTTTTCTTTATCACATGGCGAGAAAACGATTGCATCATTAGCGATTCGCAAAAATTATCCTTTTTAACTGTACAACTGCATTTGACCAAAACTTTTCTATGGTGAGCAATGTGGGCAACTTGCTGTTTAATCTACCACCGCTTTTCGACAACACCCAACTCAATACAACTTTTATAATTCCCGTAGTTTTCAAAACACCAAGAATGGAATCAATATACTTAAAACCGGCACCAAAAAAAATCTTAAGGTTTTGCCTTCAACACTCTATCATAATAGTAAATGCAACCATATAAAAGCCGAAGCTTGTTTCATAGGACCCAATATGATTTCATTATTTAACGTTCGAAGGATATTTTAGTATGACCAAGCCTTCTACCTTTTATACACAATAATATCTTTGCAAAGTTGGGAAAATATTTGATTACTTAACTTCTCTACAATACAGGAACATAACGACTGTTCATCCGTACCTAAAAATACGGATGAACATCACACAATTTGAACTCTACGAAATACTTTTATCTCATGGTCATTGCTGAAGTGTATTTGAGTCGATTTGGGAATGTAGGAATCTCTACATTCCCAAATCCCTACTTTTTTTAAAATTCGCAAAAAATTTAATTATGAATTTAGAGTAAAGAAGATTAGAAAAATAAAAATTAAAAGGAAAAAGGTTTAATGATATATATCGACTTAAATATCTGTTTACAGTGTAAAATATACCAGTTCATCAAAGCATATTTTTAATTAAGATTTAAAAAGATTCTTTTATATCAATTCATAAATGAATTGAAAAAGCTCAACATGTCAGGTTTCTGCCTTGAACCTGTACTTCATCTAATCAATATATCATTTGTAACCAAGTGAAGTTTCAATAAGCTTTCTTTAACGGTTCAAAAGTAAGGTAATTATTTCCAAAAATCGATTTGGATACATTGTGCATTCCTAAAGAAGTGCTATAAAAAGTGTAATTTTGAACTTATTTGGCGTTCTCAATTTTAAAAACCGTTGGACTTAAACTCAAATAATACAAATATAAGATATTTATTTCCCACCTTATTATTTTCTCCATCACTGTACTTTTAATATACCAATAAAAATAGTCGCATTTTAAATTAAGTATTTATACTGCAGTCTGCAATTTGGAATTGTTTACAAACAGATAAATGTATGTGAATATATATATTTCAGTTTGTATGTGTGTGTGTATACAAGTGTAAAATAACAACCACAATAATTACAAACAGTAGTTACAATAAACTGAGAAATCGATTACAAATACTTGTTCTTTTTATATAATTTTTTGCAACCACATTCTTTTAACTCAATACATATGACAATCGGGAAAAAGAGTGTGGACAATTTAGAGATTTTTTTTTAATGGCAGTTTTAACTAACATTTAAAATTCAAAAACTAAATATGAAATAAAACTTTAAAAACAAGTTGTGAGGTTATATTAACTTTAATTTTACGTTTTTAAAGCTAAGAAAGAATCATCTCAGACCACACAATGTATATATATTATTGCATCAAATAGAAATCTGATTCGATTTAGCTTTGTGCGTCTGTTGTTGGCACTGTCACATCCACAAAAATAAACAGAGCTCAATGAAATTTAGCCTGATTATTTCCTATAGTCCTGAGAAGTTTCAAAAATTTTTTAGTATATTAAATGATATAGACCGATATCTTAGACAAACTCTTCTTAGTTCAAGCAAAAAACTTTCGTTTAATTTTCAATTATAAATCAACAAATTAAAATGAATATTTGCCATAATATTAAGAATAATGTACTTCATTACCATTCCAAAATTTATCGTAATCAGTTCAGTAAAAAAAGTTGTAGCCGAAAATATTCCTAATTTAATAACTCATTACGTATTCCGTATTATATTAAGAAAAACTTTTATACATTGTTCACGTTTGAGAGTGTATATGTGAGTGTGTATGTATGAAACATATCGTATTTACTTTACATGCATTTGTGGTGGAGGGTATTGAGGATTTAGCACAGCCGAAGATTCACAGCAAGATTCAGCACAGATTGAAGATTCAGCAGAACCGAATATAGCATTCTTACTTGGTTTTATTTCAAATCGAACAAATTAACTTTACTAAAATTGACATCACTGTTTTATACCAGAACGCTATACAATTGAGTGAATTGCATTTCACCAACGCAATATAAAAATATCGTCTGGTTATGTCATTATATTGTTATTGTTGGTATTTTACTGTTTGTGAAATTGTTATGTGAAATTTTTTGTTGTTGTTACAATTGTTGTTTATTTATTTATTTATTTTTTATTTTACACGAATTAAGAGTAAAAATGAATGAAATAATAAAGTATTTACTGATTTTTTAATAGTGTTAATAAATTAAGATTAAAAACGAGAATGAGGATTTAATAAAACTGAAAATTTATTCATTATCCGTACATATACACACATACATATCTACCTATAAGCATAAATAATGGTAATAATTTTATACACTGCGTATGAGTGATATTAAAAATATTTATTAAAAAATTAATATTAATCATACGTTATAATGAATAAATTTTATATTTATTATTTATTTCCTTCATGCGGGTTTTTTTCCTTTCTTTTTTATTTTTATATTTTTTCATTGTTGTTGTTGTTGCTTCATTGTTGTATATTTTTAATACAAATATTTTCATTTTATTATTCTGATCATTTAATTAAAAGTACTTGTAAGGCTTGTATTTAAAAAAATATGTAGACAATAAAAATATTTAAAGTTGTTATATAAAAATTCTTGTTGTATAGTTGATATTGGAGGTATTTTTATCATATAATTAAGATGATTATAATATTTTTATAAAAAATATATTTATCTTATTTATATGAAATTAAAAAAAAATTGCAAATTAAATTATTTGTATTAAAGCTGAAAACATTTATTTTGTAAAAAAATATGATGTTCAAATGAGTTGTGAGACATTTTGATCTGAAATTAACCTGGGAAAGACACATTCGAATAACATCTTTAGTAAAATAACTATGAATATAAAATTAAAAGATACAGGACACAGGTTCAGGAAAATTGTGAACAAAATGACTTTCTTTAATCAGATATTTGGTAATGCGATAAATCTAGGACAGACTCCATTATAGATTCCCTATGATATTGTCATCATAATTTATCTCTATTTTAGTGAGGGGCTGTTTGTTAGATATGTATAATAAAAATTACACGAATTTCACTTCTTTTTTCTCTATTGCCTCCTTCTATTGGTTTCAAGAAATGACATTATAACTGCTATGTCACCAGAAGATAAATTGTTAAAAACAAGCGACCTAAACTCTGCTTTACGCTATATACAATATATTGGCAATAATTATATAAGAAAAACTTCAGATTTCCGGATATGAGTTGTATATAGCAAGCTAACACCTCACGCATTATAATAGAACATTCACTTGATTGGCGTACTCCCTTTATAGATTTCAAGAAACCCTGAGGCATCATCAGATAAACTAACATATAGAAATCATTGAGAATGAAAGGAGTACCCCAGAAGATAATACGAAAATGCTAAAATATCAGTTTCTCACAACGATAATGTCAGCCAACCATTTCAAAGAAATGAGATAATTTGGATTGTGCGGTTGTTGCCTTTGTAAAACATGCCATTTTAACATGATTAAAAAAGTGATAACAAAAAGTGAGTACTAAAATAATAAAATATTTCCAACAGAACCTACCTTGGTCCTATAAAAAGTGAAAAAAGGTCCAGTATTATTAAACAGTACAAGAAAAATTTGCCTAACGATAAGAAAATCCGATTCAGGTAGAAAGAATGTTCCACACCAAAAAAATTTAAAGCATTTTTAAATGATCTCATTGCCCTGAATATTATTAAAAGTAATGCAGTCTCAAAAGGTTCCTGAACGGAACGCTGCTGAAAAGTTAGAGGTCAAATTTTCTAAAAAATATTCTTGCTGTAGAATGAATGACGAAACGTATCAATCAAATGAAAAATAAAACTGTAAGTTAAGTAGTTTGGTTTCAACTAACATTTGTTAAGATTTTTTCGGTATCCTTCCTTATATATATTCCAAGGAATTATTGTCTTTTGATAGTAAAAGCTGCGCATTCTCAAAGAAATTGAAAGGCCATATATTTCTAAGAATTCCTTGATTTTTAGCAAATAATGAACCACTTCCCGCCAAATTATCTTCCTATCCATTTTCAATGTGTTCTCTGCACTCACCTACATGCTCTGAGAATGACAAATATATATGGGTCAATATATATTATTGGTCCGGAAGACGGAATGAAACATTTTTATTGAAGATATGAAAATACACCAGATCTAATCCCACAGTTCGTTTAGGAATCATCGATATAAACTTTGGTGCCATGTCCTTCTGTGTGGTTATTAGAATTTCATGGAAATAAGTATGTCTTAATTCATCCCATGAGAAGCCATTAAGCACTTTCGAGGAGAAAAGTGGAAAATAGATATAAATCATTGGCTCTGAAGGGTTAATAATTAGGTCAAATCGGTGAATAAATTTTCTTTACGATAATTTCTTGTAATACTCAAACATCGAGTTGCATCGAGTAACAACGTTTTTGAACATAATACAAGCTATCATGAGCCGATGGTGTTTCCAGATATAGTGCTAAAAATCATGTGATGGATGATTTTTATTACTTTTAAATATTTTTGCGCCCTGTTTATTTTTTTTTATTCTCATTTCCAATTTTCATTTGTTTTCAGCATACTGTACGTATACTTAATATTTAAAATATCAGGAAATTAGTTATACACTTTGTGCTCACAAAAATACAAGAATTCTAAAATGTCATTTAAGTATAAATTAAATTATTTCTAAGCCAGAAAAACTAATCCTTTAATACTTAAACCAAACATTTTAAGCCACAAATAAAATCTATAGGAAAACAATTTTCTACCAAACACTCACTCACTTCTCCTCCATCTCACTACACCAACAACGATGAGGCTAAAAATAAATTGAAACTATTGTAGAACAGTTATTTGGTAACAATTTTTATACAAGTAGATTATGTAAAAGATTTTGTTTGTTTTATATTATGTTGACATTATTTTTACCACAAAAAAGGACATGAAACAAAAAGGCAACATGAACTACACACCAACTAAAATGCAGAATATAACATGTATCTTTAGTATGTTTGTCACGTTTTTTACAATTTAGTATTTTGTTACTTGTAGCCAATACAAATATTGTTAGAAAATTTCCAAAAAAAGACTGGATAGATAGATATGGAAACTTGTACTTCCAAACCAATACTGATAAAGAGATATATACCAACACACGCAAACAAGCCCATACAAGTTAAAATCATTCTCATTTTAAACATCATTGATAATGATGATGTTATATTGTGGTTAGTATCGAATACTATTACAACTACAATTCAATACATAGATACACAGCACAGTGGGGAAGTATCTTCTGGTTCTGCACAAGATAATATTTTCCTTAAAGAATTTTCAAAAAAAATTTCGAGAATTTTCTATAGAAAATTTTCTTCTATTCAGTAGGCTGAAGACAATTTTCTATAGAAAATTTCTTCTATTCGGTAGGCTGAAGACAATTTTCTATAGAAAATTTTCTTCTATTCAGTAGGCTAAAGACAATTTTCTATAGAAAATTTTCTTCTATTCAGTAGGCTGAAGACAATTTTCTATAGAAAATTTTTTTCTATTCAGTAGGCTGAAGACAATTTTCTATAGAAAAATTTCTTCTATTCAGTAGGCTGAAGACAATTTTCTATAGAAAATTTTCTACTATTCAGTAGGCTGAAGACAATTTTCTATAGAAAATTTTCTTCTATTCAGTAGGCTGAAGACAATTTTCTATAGAAAATTTTCTTCTATTCAGTAGGCTGAAGACAATTTTCTATAGAAAATTTTCTTCTATTCAGTAGGCTGAAGACAATTTTCTATAGAAAATTTTCTTCTATTCAGTAGGCTGAAGACAATTTTCTATAGAAAATTTTCTTCTATTCAGTAGGCTGAAGACAATTTTCTATAGAAAATTTTTTTCTATTCAGTAGGCTGAAGACAATTTTCTATAGAAAAATTTCTTCTATTCAGTAGGCTGAAGACAATTTTCTATAGAAATTTTCTTCTATTCAGTAGGCTGAAGACAATTTTCTATAGAAAATTTTCTTCTATTCAGTAGGCTGAAGACAATTTTCTATAGAAAATTTTCTTCTATTCAGTAGGCTGAAGACAATTTTCTATAGAAAATTTTCTTCTATTCAGTAGGCTGAAGACAATTTTCTATAGAAAATTTTCTTCTATTCAGTAGGCTGAAGACAATTTTCTATAGAAACTTTTCTTCTATTCAGTAGGCTGAAGACAATTTTCTATAGAAAATTTTCTTCTATTCAGTTGGCTGAAGACAATTTTCTATGGAAAATTTTCATTTGTGCAGATTAATGATAATAATATTATTCTGTTCAATAGACGGAATACAAATTTCTGTAGATTTTTTTCTGTCTAACTAAGACAATTTCTTATGGGAAATTTTATTTGTTTAGTATAAGAGACTTTATTTAAAGAAGTATAAGAGATTTCTCTAATTATTATTAGAAAATTCTCTTTTTCTTGGCAACTTCATAATTACTTCCAGAAATGTTTCCTTCTACGCCCACAGTACACTCGGAGTTAGATGAATAAATAGATGACTGCTGGTATAAATAAATGAATGAATGGACAGATGGATGAATTGTAAAGCAGGTTGTATATTGTATGGATTTGGTTGGCTTATATTGTTGGTAAATAGTTATTGGGAATCTATTTTCATTTTGAAAATACTATAGAACAATAAAACAAACTTTAATTTCGTTTAATTTAGATACTATTGTTATTGATTACACACGCACACATACATACACATATAAACTAACACAATCATAGAAGAATGACAACACTAATGAACTATATAAAATTAAATAAAGAGCTTCTTAGTGTCTTTTTAATACAAAAGGAAATGCATTGTGTAAATATTTACTGAAAATTTTGAAAATAAATTAAATTCATTTTATCTCTCTCACTCTGTCTTTTGTCTTTGTAGCCTTCAAAGTAACTTTATTATTTAATCCCTTAATTGTCATTTACTTTTCATAGTTAAATTTTCATTCCATTTATACCCTCTACCACCACAAGTTTTTGAAGAGGATATATTTAACTTTGTTATTTCATGTGTAACGTATGGAAGGAATCATCTCAGACTCCAAAATGTTTATAAATATTTAAGCGTCAAATCAAAGTCTGAGTCGATTTGGCTATGTCTGTCCGTCAGTCTATTTGTCTGTCTCTTGTTGGACAGCTCACATCCTTAATAATTTACAGAGCTCACCAAAACTTGGCCCGAGCTTTTAAAGAAACTAACTAAAAGCAGAAAAATTGGTTTCAGAAGATTAAACGATATAGACCGATATCTGAAGCAACCTCTAAAGATCAAAAAAAAATTGTTAATTTGTCAATTATTAAATTGAAATTTTTTAATTGAAATTTTCATAATGTAAATCTATATGTGTTTCATTACCTAATAACTATCAAAATCGGTTCATTAAAAAAAGTTATAGTCAAAAATAATACTAATTTCATGACTCGCTAAGTGTTCGTGTTATATTTAAGAAAAACTTTTATATATTATGTGTGTCTGTGAGTACGGATTATAAAGTATTTATTTTATCCACATTTGATGTGCAGGTATTGAAGATTCGGCACAGCCGAATAAAGCATTCTCACTTTTTCTCCTGTTTTAATTATTATTTTAATTAAAATGTGGCAAAAGGAGAAACAACTAAACTTTTTAATGAGTTGTATAATTTAATTAGTAGTCTTGGTTTATAATCATAATTTCATTTTAATTTAATTCTTCTTTTTTATTACTTTTTCAACTCGTTTAAAATACGCCGTTTTTTGCAATTTTACAAAAATAATAAAAAAGTGACAACGACACCGACACCCACAGCAACAGCAACATAAACTTCAAATTTTAGTGCTCTTGAAGTTACCTTTAGTATGACTTTAGTTTCTGGAATATTAATGATGCTTGAAAAGTTTGCAAAATTATTTTCAGCGTAAAATTAAAGTTTTAAAGTGTAAAAAATTTAAATGACTTTTTTACTTTTGCAGTAAATAAATATGAAATTTGATTTTAAAAAAGCAATAAGTATATATTACTGCTATATATGTAATAT
>PYHX02000158.1:77974175-78020179 GCA_004302925.2 Cochliomyia hominivorax | reverse complement strand
CAAGTAATAATTGAATTGGTATTCACGGCACAGAAACTCTAAACTATCAAAGAATGCCTTATAGCTATACATATAGAACCAAACATGATCATATGAAAAGAAGTGTGAACGAAATGCTTGATCGTGGCTAGTACTAATTTTGAAATATTGACATATAAGAATATTAACATCCTAAGATAGGTTATGGATTAGACCTTTTGGCAATCAAACGATTTCATAATTTTAAAATCACTGTTTGTACTATGATTTTTCGGAAAGCGTTAAAAAGGCTTTCTATATTGACATATAAGAAGTCATCTCTTTTTATAAAATACGTCTCATAATTTTAACTATTTCCTCAGAGATCTATTTACGTTAATTTATCACACCTTAACATTATTAAAACTTATAAACCTCCATTAATTAATTATTTATTATTTTCAGCTTATTTATTTCCTAAAACTTAAACTTCATAATTGTTTTAGGAAAAATTATTTTACAATCTTAAAATCTACAGCATATTTAAAGAAAACGTTCATCCACAATATTAAATTTTAAGATTTCCCTACAGGCTAAGACATGCTTTCAGTTTTAGGACATGGGAATAAGAGAGGTGGTACTCGTATCTAAATAACCTTCGTCAAATAACAGTTCAAATATATAAACACAACTTATCAAGTTTGTTTTTTGTTATTGTAAGGTAGTAGTAAGTGTTTAACACAATATCCTTGGGAAAAATATCAAGAAAATCTTCCTTGTGAAGAAACAGAAAAACTTGAAAGAAAACATGAGAAAATACACTTAAAGTCTTTAGACAATGTATTAAAGAATAAACGTATTACTTAAGGACAAAAAGTTAAGTGAAGCTCATTTCTTAAGACCACTGGGTATAATTTTAAATGAGGCGAATTGTTAAAAATATATAATAAAAACAAACATATAAGATGAAACAAAAAATTAAATAAAAAAGTGAAAAAACGAGGTCCAATCAAAAATGTTGAAAAATAATTTTAATTTACTAATTTTATTTATTATGTTATAAAGGGAATGCCAAACTATACACCCGACCTGTAAGGCCACATAGCTGGGAACACAATAGCTTATTGTCGGAACTATAGCCTTTTATAGTCGGTACTATAAATTGCTTTATGGTCGGTATTATGGACTAGTCGGTACTATTGATTAAATTATGGTCGGTGCTATAGACTAGTTTATGATTGGTACTATAGATTAGTTTATAGTCGGTACTATAGATTAGTTTATAGTCGGTACTATAGACTAGTATGGTCGGTACTTACTCTATTTTATGGTTGGTGCTATAGACTAGTTTAGTCGGTACTATAAGATTAGCTTATAGTCGGTACTATAGACCAGCTTATGGTCGGTACTATAGATTTGCTTATGGTCGGTACTATAGTCTATTTTATGGGCGGTACTATAGACTAGTTTATGTTCATACTATGATCGGTACTATAATTAGTTATGATCGGTGCTATAGAATAGATTATGGTGGATACTATAGACTAGTTCATACTCGGTAATTACAGTCTAGTTTATAGACGGTACTGGTAGACTTATTTATAGTCACTACTGTAGGTTTGATTGGACTATAATATAAACGTTAGTAGATTTTAGTCTTCGCTTTAAATGTTATTATAGGCTCGTCTGTAAGTTAGACAAATATTTGTTCCCACCTCGTTAAAATAAAATTCATAATATTTCTTTTCAACAAAGAAGTCTTTAATAATAAACAAAGTTTCATTTGCACATATAAAAAACAGACTAACAAATACATGAATATAAATAATTCTATACACATACAAATACATTTTCCGCAATATTCTAAATTCTATGTATGTAAGTATGTGTGTGTGTGAAAAAGCATGTGTAAGTAAAACATATTTTGGTCTTATAATGCAGTATTTTTGGTATTCCCTAACTTTACACCATAGCAAATTCATAAATTCCATGTTATTGTAAATGTTAAAAATATATATGTATGTGTGTATAGTTATTATGTTAGTGTCATAAATTTATGAGGGTTTTACTTACTTTTTTCGCCTGCAAATCTTGACAAAATTGTTTTAATATAAAAAATGAAAAAAGTTTTCCTTTGCTGTTATTTTTCTATGTATAAGTTCGTTTTTATATGTATGTGTAAATACAATTTTTTGTACGATGTTTAGTCTGTAGTGGGAAAAAACTGAGTGCCTCTTGGCCAATTTAATAAATTTCATAAATGGTTTCTATTACAAGGGATGGTAATTTGGAATGTTATTTTTATTTCTTTTATTTAGTTTTTTGTTATTGTGTTGGCCAAAACAATCCGTTTGGAAGTTTAGAAGGTTTGGTGACGAATAATTTATGGGGCGTATAAGTGTTTAAGTGTTAATTTTATATTTTGGTTTTAAGGTGTTACAAGGAAATTGTATTTGCTTAGAAATTACTGCTGTTATAAAAATTAAATAAATTAAATAAAAACATAGAAAAAGGAATTATAAATAATACAATGATAACCAGGTAAGAAGAAAGACATTAATTTATACCCTTAAGTGAAGATGTTGTGCTATGTTTCCTTTTGTTTATTAATGCGTTGAGAATGAATTGATTAGTTATATTCCTTCAATCATACACTTTTTTTAGCATTCCAATGAAGTCAGATGTTTGTCACCATATATGAGGTTTTCTTTATCTGCATTTTAAACCCAGAAAAATTTATGGTGAATTTATTTTGCAAAATTTTACTTAATCATCAATAACACTTTTCGTCCCCTGTTAGTTGAGAGCTCGACGACTTTACTGATGGTAGACCTTAACTCCAAACGAAGTTATTAAGGAATAGTTATAATGCTTCAAATCAAAATAGTAAATGAGAGCGTTAGTCCACTCCACCTACATATTGCGGAACCAGGAAAACTACAACATTTTCTACTTATGCTAGAAGTCTACTTATGCTAAAATCACTCCATAGTAAAATAATGTTTCCAAGGTTAGAATATGTTAATATGGGTTAAAGATGGTTTGGTTTTTTTTTATTTCTTCTTTCTGTTAGATCAGTCTAAACAAATAACTAAATGTTAGGATGTGTAATACTTCAATTTTTCTTAAATTCAAAATTGCAAAATTTTGTACATTTTTATTTACACCAATGTAGGGTTTCTTTTTATAATTAATTTTAGGCCTACAAAAGAAACACGGATGGGAGGGTATTGAGGCCCATAGCAATATCATCTAAGCTATGTTCACAGGTTCTTATTTTATAATAATTAAGGAAGTATTGTTTTATTTAAAGGGCAATCCAAACGCATGTTAATTTTTTTATTTGTAATATAATATAAGGTATACAGGAACAAGATCCCTGCCCACCACTGCCGAACTAGCTAGTTAGCAAGAACATGCCGTTCCTAGTTATCCCTTGAAAACATGGACTTGTTAATTTCATTCTTTTCATTATTTTTTTTATCTTATCGATATACCTATATTTCTTAACAACGCTAGGAAAAGGAGCAAATTTTGAAAGGAAATTATGAAACAAGGTTCTTAAAAATGTTTCTCTGCTAAAGAGAACACAAAGACCTAATTTTATATATAGTTTTATATAAAAATATATTATCACATTACAAATTATAGATGATTGATTCTTTGACATTTTTTAGAAACCGGTTCATTTTTAAGGAACAGTTCATTCCGTGTGTAATGACAACATGGAATAATCTTAGACCTCATCTAAGGCGATTTATTAATGTCTTTCTGTTTTAAACATGTCACAATAATAATCCGAATTAAAAAAATTGGCCAGAGTCTTTGTTATTGTCCTAAGCACTATACCAGGAATCATCAAAATCGGATAAGTAAAAAAAAATACAGTCAAAAATACAAAAACTTTTATGACTCCTAATGTTCACACATACACCTTACACTGTCTCTTCGATGCACATGCATTAAAAATGAGACTTCCTTGGAATGACTTGTAGCTTATGAAAACGCTTCCCTGAAAGTGTCTCGTTACAATCTCTGAGCTTTATTCAAAATTACGGCTAGTTTGACTCACTAGACTTCTTAAAAGTTTGTTTGTTGTGGAAATTAACCAAAGAGCAAATATTAATCTCTCTTTTAACATGATCTTGCTTCAACTTATTTGTCGGACCTCTAATTTAAAATTTTAACCTTATTTTTACACTTTCCTTTTTAATTCTGCTCTTTTAAGATCACAGTTTCGATCTTTTAATTTCAGTATTAAAGTACTTTAATACTTAAGAACTATATTCGAAATTGAAGATTTTCAGAAAAACTGAAACCGACCTAACCGAAATAAACGGTTATAACCAGTTATTAACTGTGATGGGCTCACCCTAATGAATATGTTAATAAACTAAATAAAACAAGAGATTTTTTGTTCGAAAGGTTTTCACATTTCTTTTAAAATAAAACAAATTTCTTTTCGCCATAAAAAATCCATAATTCTGCGATTCCTTTTGCATCACTCTAAAATTAAGACATATGACATAAACATTGCAGGATGAATAATGTTCCAGTTTACAATTTAGCGATAATTTTCATTTATTCTGCTGCCTTCATGTAAACCAGATTAATGGACGCATAAAATTAAATTTACTAAAAAAATTATATATATTTATTTCAGTGATAAATTAAATAAAACTATATTTTAACAAATTTCGAAGTCTAAGAAATATTAATCATACGCAACAGTTCTGCCATAAAATCAATTTATTTCAAGGTTACTTGAAAAGTTATAATACAATAATTTTAGTCTGAAAATTCTTAGAAAAAAATGAATTAAAAGAGCACTATGATATCAGATTCTGGGGCGACAAGAATTTTCATTCTCAATTTTTACTGAAAAGTAGTTGTATTAATAACTGGTTATAATCGACGTTCTATTATCAATAAAATTTTTCCCTGTATGGGGGTGCCACTCTCCCTACATTTCTCTCACTAAAACAATTCCTTGAGAAAATGGTTGGGACCGAATATTAACGCTTTTGGTTAAAAAAAAGTTCTTTAGGTATTAGCAGAGGGATCTCCCCCTGATCTCATTCGTTCCATATATAGTCGAGTTAAAAGTCGAGTCCTTGTAAAAGTTATTCTAAGGTGGAAGTTAAGGAAAATGTTAAACCCATTTTGGAAACCAGAGGGTACATAACAACGAATCCTAGGCCTAAAGAATATATCAACATAGCTTGTACGTCTTAATGCGTAGAATGCAAAAAAGTTGAATGAATGCAATCAGGATTCCAGTAATAGAATCGCCATCAGAACAGACAAGAACTATTAACAGCTAAATATGAATTACCCATGTCTCCTGTTGGACATATACAAAAAATTAATCATCCCATGTGGTTTGATGCATTAGATGATGTATGTGCATAACGTTTGCCACCATTTTTTGAAAGTCTTCAAAATGTAATAAATCATAATCTCTTAATAGAGGTATGAAATTTAAATTAATATTACACACATTTTTACCCTACACCAACATGGGTAGTTTGTATAGTATACGCCCACTTTCTAGTTTATAGATCGGGTCGGAATAATTTTTTGAGTCATTTTGGCAATGCGGAAAAATTCTTATCATACTTAATAAAATGAAAACAATAATCTTATGTTAAAAATAAGAAAAAGTCAAAGTCGGTCAAGGGGGAGATCCCCCTGATCCCATTCAACATATTCAGTTCAGCTCCCTTACAAATTTCCTCCCGGAATATGATCTTAAGCTCATAAAAAATTATAGAAATAAATAAACCTTTAGTTATTCCAAATTGACGATTTGGAACCTCCAATTCCAAAAATCATATTAAAATCTAAAAATACATCGTATGTAATTATTTATAAATACATTTGTACTAGTACAAAATTTAAAATCGATTTCCACAAGTTCATAATAATAGGTTTAAGCCGACTTCTACACTCTCACTTGTTTAAATCATATTTTGTGTTAAAATTGCATTTTGTAACTTTTCAAAAACAATCATTTCATCTAATTGCACAGTGGGGCAGAATCGATTTTTTGTGTAAAGGTTGTGTATTTTAATAACCGATGGCGGTTAAAAATAGCTTAATAAATTTTGGAAGTGTAGACATGAAGAGGTAATCCATGGTAGGCTTTACATGGCCTCAGAAAAGGTAAAATATTTCCCATCCAATGCTAATAATCACCTACCGACAATACAGCCCAAAGATCTGCTTTTTATTTCTTATATTTTTAAGTTACTGGTATCGCATTTTCAACTTGGGCCCATAGGTAGTGTATGGGGTAATCTATATGACCAATCACGAACCAAATTATCACCCAAAGTCTTGTAAAAAAAGTATTGTAAATATAGTTTACTTGGTTTTGCGTGATTCCATCATAACGTGGCATGTGGAATGTCAGACAGTGACATACATCCCTTCTAACAAAAGCTTAAGAGATTGAAAAAGAATGTACGATGATGTATTAAAATGAAATGAAATTAATGTAATTACATTCAAGTTTATTATTTATTTAAGAAACAAACGACACTATTTATCTGTTAATCATTTAGTAAGATAAATAAAATAAAAATAAAACAAGTAAAAATTCTATATTCGGCTATGACGAATCTTCAATACCCTCCAACACAAATGCTGTGCATACACTTACAAACGTTTACAACATATAAATGATTTTCTTAATGAGTCATAAAATTATTTTTATCTTAATTTATATTTCTATTAATATACTGAACCAATTTTACTGGATTTAAATGGTTAACATTTGAGGGCTATAAAAAATTCGAAAAGGCCAAATTTTATTGAATTTTGTCAGTTATTGTGAATGTGAGGGTGCCAACAGAGAGACAGATAGACATAGCTAAATCGACTCAGATTTAATGCAAGAATGTATATACATTATGGGATCTAAGAAGATTCAATGAGGGTGTAAAAATAGGACAAGTGAGAATGCTATATCTGGCTATGCCGAAAATTCAATATGCTCCATCACAATCGTGAGTGAAGTAAATATGTTGTATTTCGGGAAGTAAATATGTTATACACAGGACCACTTAATGAGTCATAAAATTAGTTATATTTTTGGCTATAACTTTTTGATTTGATAGAAAAATATATATACATTACGGATCTGCGATGATTTCTTCTTTGCGTTACGCACGGAATGACAAAGTTAATATAACCTCTGCACCGCTTGTGGTAGTGGAAGGAATAAATGTAGAAAAAATGGAAAAGAAATAAAAGAGATTTAAGTAAATTAATGTTGTGATTTCTAAACTAAATTAACTTAAGAGACAATGAAAAAGTTGCATGTAACTAATGTATTATTTAATGAAGTGTTAATGAAATGGAAAGAGAATTACAAAAGACGAGGAAAGAGGACAGAGATTTATATTAATTAATTTGAAGAATAAACAAGACTAAAGTTTATCCTTATGAGGGACAAAATATTTTAAAGCCTTAAAACTAAATTTTTATTGCAATTTTTCCCCCTTTTTTAAATGCCAAATTTGCTTTGTACCACAAAAAAGGGAGATTTATAAATTTTGTTATTTTATTTAACAATCAAAAGACTTTCCTGTTTTTTTAAATTACTTTTATAACTAATAGGTCTATATATGTGTATGTATTCATTACACATCTACACAAATATACTTATATTCAAAAATACTTGTATGTGTATTTTAAATATACATACATAATAGTTTATAACTGCTTACAAATTTAATCTCTATTAACGTTTGACTTGGCATGCCAGACTTCCTTCCTTCCTAACTACGTTTTACGTACAATTTATGTTTTACAATTTTATAAGCGTTTGTACTTGTATGTGTATGTGAGTGTGAGTAAAAAAATATATGAATACGCCGCACGTTTGTTTGTGTGTATATAATTTGATAGTCTGCGTTATTTTTTGGACTTCCTGCCATGCAATACAAATTAAGCTGTCAACAATTTAACCATATCGCGGCGTATAATCTTCACACCTAAATTATTTATAAACAACAATAACAGTCATTTCTACATATATACACACTTATACTAAACTTTTCATATATTCAGTTGTACAGATACGTTAACCTATAGACTTATAAACGTATATAATTTTTAGTCATAAGGTAAAAGGTAGTATTTAGTATGGAATAAAAGGCCAGTATATTTTTATTTTATTAGTGAAAAGGACGTGGCTAAAGATATTTTGAGGAGGTGTGATTAATGAAAATCAGATACAAAAATAGTAACCTTTTCTTAACTCATTAGCATAAAGCTACTAAAGTATCTCTGAATAAACTGTTGCACTGAAATGAAATAACGTGGTAAAATAATTTAATTCTCATAAATTATCATATAAATGACTTAAAATTAGAAAAGATCAATAATATCGTGTTTTAATGTTTTTCTCGTTTGTAGCGACGTCGCAAAACTTTAACTATGATTTTAAAATTCTTCCATTACGCAGAATCTTGTAGACTATCGATTTGCATAATTTGTTTTTCTAATATTCTTAAAAATTTTTTGGTCAGATTTTCTGGCTTAAAATCTTAATAACTGTTATTGAGTAATCTGATTAAGTCTTGAAGATTAGCATCCTTTAATATATAAAAAACATATAAAAACTTAAAATACAAGAAATTAAATATCTTTCAGAGATCGTCACGTTCTAGTCCTAATCCAAAAATGGATATTTCTGTCACCTGAAAGTATAAAATGAATCAGAAATCGCAACGGCTCAAAGATCTATTTGCTTCTTTACGACTAAAATACGACTAAAATATATAACGCACGATAATCATTTGTGCCAAAATTTAAATATTTGGTCCATATTCTAGAGTTTTATAAGCCATAAAGCATATTCTGTGAAGGTGCCTCAGATGGGAACTAGGTAAAATTAGTTTTTGCCAATAGCTCGTTTTAAACAGAAATCAAAGAACGTGGCTAAAATTCATTGAATTCTGACTATTACCCTTAGCGTGAGAATATTCCAACAAAACACAGCTAAATCGACTCCGACTTTAATTTGATGATTCCTTCTTGGCTTTACACACGCAATGACAAATTTAATATACAAACACTTGTGGTGGTGAATCGTATAAAAATTCACTTCTTCATATGAAACTACCCAAAATCCTAAGCCATATAAAACAAGTTAAAGACTTTGACTTTTTAGTGAAACTTTATCTACAGAAATATCAACAAATCATTGTTTGGCTTCGAAAATGGTATCGTAAATGGCAAACAGTTTGTATGGCTTTATAACAAATAAGTGTCGCACTACTACGCTTGGATCAGTTAGACAGTTATGAAACCGGGTGTTAATGAAATTTTGATGGATGTCTCAATTTTTATTGGAATTTCAGAAGACTCATAATTGTTTACTGAAACATTATTATGTGACAATTAGTAGAATTGTGATTAATTGTTTTTTGGATCTCTAAGATTATGTTCTGAAGCGCATTGGTACATATTTGAATCTCTTAAAAATATATGTGCTCCTTGTACATCTAATATTGTAAGGCAGCATATATGATTTTAAGGCAATAAATTCCTAAAGTCTTTGTTGTGGTTTTTCATCTATAAATATACTTGGTATTACTACAATTTTTATAAGAATCTATGGCAATATTGAGGGGGTATTCTGTTAGAATAACAGAGGTACGATATTTTTCTATAGTCTAAAAGCTACTCAAATCTCCTTCCAAAACTTGACCCATATGGCTGCATAAATTTGTACCAAATATAGCATCTTTTTATAAACTTGCCTTTTTCAGCTTAATAAAAAATAATTGTCACTGCTACACACGACTTCAAAACAATTTGTGCGAATTATTCATTTTAACATTCTTTTTCGGATTTTTTTTATTTTAAACTTTTTGATTTTTATCATTTTTTTAGAATTAAACTCTTATTCAAAGAGCGTTAAAAAATAATATTTTTTTAATTAAAATTAAACTCTTTGAAAGATCTGATAGTTTGAAGAATAGAAAAAAGAGTCAAAAACCGTATCGTTTTGAGACACTTTATATTAATTAAAACAACAAAATTTTTACAACGGAGTACTTTCATTCGAATGAGGAAAATCTGTAGGTGAATTGTCTAAACAGAAACTGAAATATATATGTATTTAAACTGACTTATACCTCAGAGTAACACTTGTCTAATTCCCTCTTATTCTTAAGATCAATATTTCTCTAAACTTCTAATTTGGACTTCAGGAACTGTAAAAACAAATAAATAGAAATTGCAATGTTTATTAATTCGGTTATTCATGTGTGAACTGTTCATTAAACGTAAGTACTGACTGTAAAGTAAACCTTAAATGACAATCACCTTTTTAAACCCCCCTTTCTTTTCGCCGCCTTTTTATTGACTTTTAAAGGAATGAAAATTTTTATATAAATTGTTTGCAATAAAAACGTTATAAAACATACTTGTCTACATTCTTAAGTAATAATATTTACGCACACATAAACATTTATATTATAAATATAAAATTTGCATATGTATACATATGCACACACAATCATAACTATAAACGCCTTTAAATTGCCTCTTTTATTTTGTTCATATAATTTTTGCCTTTTTCATATTTTTGCCAATTTTTCCCCTTCATCTTCCTTTATTTTCGTGTTGTATTTTTTTATTATAAATGACTTGATATAATTTCTTTTTGTTTATAAATTATGCAAAATATGAAAATTGAATTAAATTTTTATAATTTTATCGTAAACATTCCCAAATGGATAAAAGAGTTTTGTCGCAAACAAAAAGGTTGCCTTTTTTTCAAAACGGAAAAATTTTAATAAAACAAGTTAGAATTATATATTCTTCTGTATCGAATCTCGAATACCCTCCACCATTAATATTATGGAAAGATTAGCATGAGTTGATGATATTTAACCAAAAAAGTTATGCGTTTATTAGTTTAAGCACCAATTACGGAAAAAAGCCTTCTTAAAAACTACAGCGATAATATAGTAACATAATAATATAGTAGATTAAAAAAAGAATATACATTATATGGACCGATATTGATCATATAAACAACATATATTGAAAACAGTTACAAAAATAATTCTGCGAAATTTCAAGTTTTTAAAAACTGAACTGTTTTCCGGAATGGGGAGTTATATGGGTGCAATAGCAAAATATGGACCGAGATTGATTTAATTAATGATATATTAAAGAGAGTTAGAAAAGTATTTGTTTCAAACAGAATTGGTCTTTATTTACTAGTTTCTTGGGCTCAAAACTGTTTTCCGGGAGCGGGTCTTATATGGAAAGTACTGAAATATATTGTCATTATTTAAATTAATAATATATAAAGACAGACTGTGCCGAATTTCAATGGAATTGGACTTTATTAAAATGTTTTATAAGCTCATGTACGTTTTTCGGGCAAGGACGTTATATGGGAGGTATATTAAAATATGAACCGATATTAATAAAATTAATAATATATAACATATATATGAGAGAGTCGGCAAATTAATTGTGCCAAATTTCAAAAGAACGGTTTTATATTTAAAAGTTTTAAAAACAATAAACCATATTTCTGAAATGGGAGCTACGTCAAATAATGACTCCAGTACAATCTATTTTCTTTGGGTTTATAATTGTATCAAAAGAAATATATATGAGGAAAATTTCAGAAAAAATTGCGACTCATACAGCAGAATTTTGCATATTTCAGACTGTAACGGTTTTTCTATTGATCCAATTTTTTGTACGATGATGAAAACTATATAACTTTATATTATAGATAAATTTTTGCTTAAATCCCGTTTCCGTTTATTGAAAAAACTAGTAAATTTCATTTTAAAAATTTTGAGGTCGTGTCAGATATCAAATTATCACTTTTTACCAATGAACCGATATAGCTGGTTTTAAATAGGAAACTGCTTAGGACAATAACAAACAATTTTATTGAATTCAGATAATTATTCCAGAAGTGAGAACGCTTTAAACGGACAGACGGATAAAACTTAATAGACTCAGATTTTGATATGATTCAAGAGTATATATACTTTATATACTTTAAAGAATCTGCAATGATCTCTTATTAACGTTACACACGGAATGATAAGGTGAATACCACTACTTGTGGTGGCCGAGGGAGTTAAATTGACTTAAATTTGCAAACTTTTTATATTCAGAAAAAACACATTTAAAGGTTTTATACCAAAATTATGGTGATTTTTTATGTTTAAAAATAATTTTTTATTAATTCTTTTAATGCGTTTACATGGTAAAACATTTGTATGCACATGTATATATTTTGTTCACCGGAAATGTTCATTTTTTTCTGTAAAAGGAAATAAAAAACCACATTTTTACATTTACCAAATTAAATTAATGAATAAAATGTTGATGTGTTTGTTTGAAAACTAAATGTATTTGTAACATGAAACTAAAAGATTATTTATATAAATTTGTATGATAATTTTTAGGTAAATGTTTTCCCTGTGCACACACATACACACAAAAGAAATGGTGAATTATTTGAACTAAAAAATGGTTTTAGTAAAAAGGTAAAATGGTCTCGAGTTAAGAAGGAATATTAAAGTGCTCAAATTGTTTTCATTGCACAGTGAGGCAAATTTAGAAATCATCATTCAATAAATTATGAGTAAAAAATATTACATAAAAATTCTAATATATATTCTTGCATCAATTTAAAATCTGTGTCGATATAGCTTAGCCCTTATTTTGGAAACATTTGAAATGACCAAATAAAACTGTGTACTAAAATTATTTCATATTTTTGCAAAACCCAAACCAACCGTTGTCAAAGCATTCAAAGGTTTGCCGTCAAACTGTTCCCAATGTTATTTAAAAGTTTCAGGAGAACTTGTCCATTGATAGAAAACCGGTTCAGAAGGCATAATCCAAATATTGTCTCTAAAAAATTGCGACTAGTACTTTGGAAATGAAGGACTATTTTCATTTTGTTCGTTGCAAACATCATCACAAACACTTTATACCCCCAACACTTATGGTGGCGTAGGTATAAAAATAGAAAGCATTTTCAAAAGAGCTCCCAGCACATTTGGTAGACCGGGACATGTTAGTTCATGTCCCGGTCTATTTGGTACGAAAAGTTAATGCTAATACAGTTTTAAAAACAAGGCCTAAAAAGTTACTGACGGGCACGCTGCTTATAAATTTTTAGTCCACGAACAGAGCTCGGAAGTTGAATTCAAGTTTTCTAAAAATATATTCCTGCTGCATAATAGAAGATGAAACATAGATTTTTCGCAACTGACTTTGGAAAAGTAGAGAACATAAACAAAGAAGCAATTTTTCTAAAACGATAAATATAAAACTGCAAAAAAAAATTAAGGAAATTGAAAAACGTGTAATAAAATGCAATAATAACAACTTTGTGGAATTCAAAATGGGGTAATGAAGAAAAAAAACGTTTCAAAACCGACTTAATATCATTAATCCTTTTGGCTATTACAGGACATTACTATTTTATATGATCGACGACCGTTGATGTTCTTACTTCCTCCTTTGCAAGTTTTCATAGCTTTGATTCATGAGTTTTAAGATTTCACTCAAGTGCCAATCTTGCCCCACCATAGTTAAATATCAACTGCTTTCAAATGTGAGCATGATCTATTTTCATTTTAAATATTTATTTATTTTGCGTTACAATTTGCCCTCACAGTATACAGCCATTATAGCAGAAGTTATCTACATATTCAATAAGTTGTAGCTTTATCACTGCTGGCGCTAAAAACTTTCATGACAATGCATTTCCAATTATTTATCTTAACAGATATAAGACTCTAAGATTTCCTGAACATTTCAGATCATGTACTAGAATAGTAATTCTAATTATCTTATCCATCAAGAGGAACCCACATGTTATTAAAAATCTATTAAAATTGTTGATTTCTAATGTAGTTCTCATACAAATATCCTCCCGGAATGAGGCTTAGAACTCATAAAATACGCATATACGAAGATATAGACCTACCTTCGAAAATCATTCAAAATGAAAAATTTGGCATATATATGAGTATTATGAAGATTCCTCAATAATGCATACACAATTTTACGGGGATGATTTAATTTGTTTTAAACTTCGTGATGATGTAGGGCATTACATAGTCACTCTTAACCAACTTTTACATATTCATTTATCTTGTATTTTTTTATTCCTATAATAATATCAACATATTTACCGCTACTTTAATTTCGCTCCACAACTATGATTACTTTTATTAAAATATCCATTTCAGTACACTATAGCGTATGACTATTTTTCTGCATTACTCATACGCTTCATATTACATATTAAATGCTTTTAATGTAATTTAATCGAATACAATTTTTTAATTTAAATGTTTCCATAGCAAATAATTATTTACGTACTCATTCCGACATTCACACAAGTCCATTTACATTAATTGGTCGTGTCTTTCTTTATTGTCGGCATATTTCTCTAATTTGTGCAATTAATTTTAAAATGATTTAACTTTAAAACGCTACAATTCCCTTAAATGTCTATTTATTGTACTTTTGCATAATTTCTTACAATCACATGCCGGACGGATCGAGTATTTAACTCATTATTTTATCCTTTTAACATTGTTTAAATACTATTTACTCAAAGGCTCATTAATAAGCAGATATTTGTATAAGTGTGTGTATGTGTGTATGTATGAACAATTCATAACAATTTTCCCAGAAGGCAATTAATTCATAACACTTTTATGGGCCACTTGATATTTGAATATTCAACACCGACGACGATGACGACAAAACAGCAATAATATAAATTATTATGATAAAATGTGTGATAAATGAATTTTAATTATAATAAGTGGGAGATTTTTAAATAAATAAAAAATTATTAAATTAAAGTTATTTTAAAGAGATAGAGGAAGACAAGTATGATCAAACTTTAAAAAGAAAATTTCATATAAGAAATGTTATTATTTTAAACAACAATTATCTCTTGATCAAAACAATTAGTTCGGGAATGTCGAACTACTTATAATTGAATTAAGAGTGAATCATTAAAGGTGAAGTCTATGAAAATTGAGAGGATATTGAAAAGTGCTTCAAAACGAAACAAGAGGTATTGCCATTAATTTTGTAGAATTTTAAATACCTTCCACCATTTGATCATATTTTACCAAAAAGCTTACTATTCATCAGATTAAATACCGATTCCGTAAAAAGGTCTCTAAATACATTGGTAGAAAGCCATAAAATCGGATCATATAAAGTGAATCATAAGACAATCCTGTTAAGATTCACTCGTGTATAGCTGGTACCTCAGAAACTTTTCGAATATAAAGTAGTAAGCTGTTGCACAGGTCACCGTTCCGATATAAGGGTTGTATTAGATGACAAAATCCGACTAATAGTTTATGATTTTAATGCGCAACATCATATTTGGCATTTGCAGAGCTGATAGACGAATCCCTATACATAGCATGGCTACCTGCTTCAGTTCGCCAGATCTCGCTAGCGAGTAGTAGGTTCTCTGGAATCACGCCACTAACCCATAATAATGTACATATCGCCGGGATAAAATTCCGCGAAAACGTTGCTCATTTCGTGTCAAGTGGTAGATTATTTGTAATGCGTCCTCATTTCCTCGAAGCAACGAGACTTACAGATGAGTGTAATGATAACCGAATTATGAGTTCTAGTGATTTTGGTATATTTGAATAGTGAACGTGGAAGAAGCAGTAAATCATTTAAACAACGGTAACCTAAAGATAGATATTTGAGTTGATATAGCTATGTCCGTCCGCCAGTCTATTGGAAATATTCTTACGCATAAAATAATTGTCCGTGGCAAAATTTAAAACTTTTTTAGTATTTACTTCGATTTTGAAATAAACCAACAAAAAAAGCTAGATTATGCGCTATCCATTGACTTAGCTTGCATTTCAGGATGCTTCCTGGAATATGGTTTGAGGCATATGAAACTTTTAAACATATACCAATTTGATTGAAAAGCGATACAACATATAATTGTAATATATGTATGTTATTAATTTGACCGATATCGCCCAATATTTTTCCATAAATTTTGAGCTAATAAAACCTTTACATATAAAAGCATTTTAATGAAAATCTTCAAGATCATTTTCTTAACTGTTTTGAATACATTTTGCTAATTTTAACAATATCGGTCTATATTTCGCCATAGCATCCATATATGGCAGTTTTCCTCAAAACGGTTTTAAGATTATAAATTCTTATATATAAAGCAATTTTATTGAAAATAGTCGTTATTATTTTCTAACTGAATGAATACTTAAATGAGGAATGTCTGTCTATATTTTGTCACAGCTTTTATATGAAGCAACTTTAGTCAAAAGGGTTTTAAGTTAATAAGACAATTTCGAAATTAATAGTAATACCCCTTCTGAAACAGTCACAAGGCAAAATATGTAAAATTTTGATACACCATAAAAATAGTGTATTATATAAGTAGCAATTAAAGATAATTATATGAAATTAATCTTATACATTTTAGAATACCTTTTTGAGTTGATATAACGATATCCGTCCTTCTGGCTCGCTGGCTGTTCATGTAAAACTTATTAACAAAATGCAGAGAGCAATTTTAGAGACATATCGATGAAACTTTGCACGCCCAAAGACGATACCTCTTTAAGTGGTTGATAATGGACAAATACAGATGCTCCCACTGGAATGACGTTTTAAGTTCGCAAAATTCTTGAATATAATGCAATTTAACATTTTTTTTCACTAAATGTTACGCTAATATGTCCTTAAGTCTGTAAATTAAACTTAAACTTAAAATCTCTCAGAGTTAAATAATTTATAAATCGTACATTCATTTGTATTAAATACCCAGAATTAACTTAAAAAGTAATAACAAATTTAACATAATTTTCACTTTACAACAAAAATAAAGTTAATTAAGTAAAATTGCATTAAGTTTATTAACATATTCAAAAAAATCGTTAAAAATTGTAGAAAATAAAAAGAGTGAAAAAGAATTCCAAAACGATATGATGTGTTAAATTAAGTGATAATCCTTTGAAATAAGTACTTGTACTCTGTTTAACCCAAATAACAAGTGAACAGATATAAACGCACATTTTTTTGCTACAAATTGCATTATTAAAATAACGACATCATCATTATTATTAACAACATCATCGTCATCAATATGATGAACTTCAGCATCATTGTTATTAAAATTAACAGCAGAATCTTTAACAAACCAACGTCATTTGGCAGAGGAGTGAGATAAAGTAAAACAAGTAAGAGTACTATTTCCGGCTATACCGAATCTTCAATACCCTCCACCAAAAATTCATGTGAAGTATGTATGTTATGTTTCACTTAAAGAGTCATAAAATTATTTATAGTTTTTGTTATAAATTTTTACTAAATTTTACTGCACTAAAAAAAATCATTCCAATTTATGGATTTAAAATTAACAAATTTAAAATAGCGTTTTGCTTAAACTGAGAGGTTGCCTTAGATATCGGTTTATATCCCTTAACATAATGAACCAATTTAGCTGGTTTTAAACAGGAAACTTCTCAGGACTATAGCAAATACAAGAGCCAAACTTCATTAAGATATTTCAATTAAAACAGAAAGACAGACTGACGAACAGATATACTGACAGATAGGTGGAAAGACTCAGATTTTAATTTAATGCAAGATTATATATACATTTTGGAATCTCAAATGATTTCTTTTTAGCGTTACACACGATTGACAGAGTTAATACACCCTCTTCAAAACTTGTGGTGGTGGAGGGTATAAAAAAATACTTAATGATTTTCATACGTATAATAACAATTACAATTGCTACTCATTGAAGCAAATTATGCGAATATAAAAAGAACATTATTTTTATGCTTAAAAATATATACACACACATATATATTTATCTGCATATTTTACTTATTATACCCTTCACCACCACAGGTGGTGATGAGGGTATATTAAGTTTGCCTTTTCGTATGTAACACCAAGAGGGAATCATCTCAGACCCATAAATATATATATATATATATATATATATATATATATATATATATATATATATATATATATATATATATATATATATATATATATATATATATATATATATATATATATATATATATATATATATATATATTATTGCATCAAATCAAAATCTGAGTAGATTTAGCCATGTCTCTTTGTTTGTCTAGAATATTTGTCCGCATTCAGATAAGTTTAACCACATTATATGTCTTCAGCAGTTTTATATATATAAAACCAGCTACATCGAGTCATCTACATAACAGTTGTAGTTCGATATCTGAGACAAACTTAAAATTCCGGAGAAGAACTTTTCTAATTTTTTTTAACAAAACATGAATGGATTTAAAAAAATATGTTCTTCATCATCGTATAAAAAATCAATCAAAATCAAAAATCGCATTAATAAAAAAGGAGTTATGAGCCGAAATATTCGAAATTTCGGTACACTCCCAAATCTGTGCCTGTCATGGATCGCAATTTTTAAGATAATTTACTGAAACTTGCCGTATCCATTTATTTTGATACAATGATAAACTCAAAGAAACAAAATTGTAGTAGGCTCATTATTTGACCTAACTTCCGTATAAGGCCTCCATCCGGAATATAGTTTATGGCTTATAAAACTCTTAGATATGAATGAATTCTATTAAAATTTGTCACAATTAATTGAATGACTGTCTTAAATATACATTATTAATTTTATTAATATCGGTCCATATTTTGACATATTTTAAAATATCCGGCTCCTTCCGGTAAAAGGGTTTTGAACATATAACACTTGTTAATTAAGACCAGTTAAACTGAAATAAAGCATAATGATTTTTTTAAGAATCTCCAATACATATTGTCAATGTGAACGATCTCGGTTTAATTTTGCTATAGCTGCTATATTAGGGCCCGTTCTTAGAAAAAAGAGTTGAGTTTACAAAACTGCAAATAAGGATCAATTCTACTGTAATTCGACTCAATTAGATTTTTAACTGTATTTAATATAAATTGTTAATTTGAACAATCTCGACATATACAGCTAAAGCTCTTATATAAGGCCTCTTTTTTGATCTTATACAACTAGAAAATAATGTCCAATTTTGTTAAAATTCGGTTAAATTATTTTTCTAACCGTTTTGTATATTTGTTATAAATATTTTCTTATAGCTCCCATATAAAGCCCCTGCCCGAAAAAGGTATTTAGGCTTATAAAACTATTATATCAATAAACATTTTTAAACTGTCCTTAGTAAATGAATCTAGTTTGTCAATGATCGGCCACATTTAGAAAATATTCCTCTTTAATCCCACTTTTCGAAAAAAATATGAAAATTCCATCGAAATTCAGACATATAGATAATTGTCTCCAATATGGTGATGAGGGTATTTAAGATTCGGCACAGTCGAATATAGCACTCTTACTTGTTTTATTTACATTTTATACATACATGTATTAAAAAAGGATCTACTTTCCCTTTAGTCATACGAAAACAATATTTGTTTTTACTTTAAAAATTTCCTGACTGTCTGACAGTCGAGTAAAGTCACTCATTCTTGTTGTAAAAAAAACGAAAAAAATGAACAAAAAAAAAAACGTAAATAAATATTTACATAAAAGATGAGTGGTACTACACACACATACAAAGACTCTCTTATATTTATTATGCTCCTTTTGGCTTTTGTAGGATAAACGCTGAAGGCATTTTTGTGGAAAATGAAAAGCTTTTATTAAGCATGTTTTCCTTTTTATATTCTTTTGTTTGTTGCCATTGTTGTATTATTCTCCTCATATAATGAATCGTTTTACAATGTTGTAAGGCATTTCTTTTTTTTGGTGAGTAAACATTTTATAAGCATTTACACGTATGATTTATCTTCAATGTGAACATACGTTAATTTGAAAAAGTAACAATATTATTTAGGAAAAATATTAGGTTGAACCCTGGACTGGCGGTGAATATTTACCGTTTAAAAGAAATAGGAATTATTAGAAATTGACGAAAAGGATGTATTGCAAAGAAATTATCAGATAATAAGACAAGTAAAAATGCTAAAATATCGGTGTACAATTTTTTTCTATTGCACCGATATTTCAGCTTTTGATAAGGAAATTGCTTATGACACAATAATTCATTCAGTTGTCAATATACGGGGAGGACAGCCGTATGGCTCAATGATATCTTAAATGATTCCTTCTTGGCGTTGCAAACGGACTAACAAAATATACCAATTTTCACTTTTTGTAGTGGTGAAGGATATTTTAATTACCCAGAAGCCATAGTTATCCATAATGCGTGTGAGTGATATCAATCAGTTATACTATTAAGTATACGTCTCGAGTGCTGACATAATACGTTTTTTAAAAACGTAAACAAAATTGTAATTAATTTATGAAATTTACTTTTTAGAAGAAGTATTCTTCCCGATATATTTAAAAAAATACATGGCATATAATCTCCACTATTGGCCAGGGTTTCTTGAACGAAATTGATTAAAAAGACAGAAGAGCTTTATTTTTGCTTTTATAACACGAACCTTACAAAATGTTCTAACGAAGTCAGAAACTACCTTTTGAGATGGCCATATTCCAGTGTTACCATTTAGATTTTCGGAAAAATGGGAATTTTTGAAAATAAAGGTGTACCAACAGGGATGGTTTTAAGATTATAAATTTGATCTCTTTCTGGTTAAATTTAGAAATGTGCTTGAATAGAAAATACCAATTAAGTTTTTATTAATTATTATCACTTTAATGATTTTTATTTTAAATTTTAAAATATTGTTGATGAACTGTTAATATTCCATCTCTAAAGATTTTTAATTTTTTAATCCATAATTTATCAAATTTCCTGAAATTTTATGCTGAAAATGCTAATTATAGAAAAGGGTGACAAAAAGTATCAATTTGAAAAAGTCCACCAAAAATTTCAGGGAATTAAAAAAGTTGCAAATTGCGAATAAAGTCTTATCAAAGATAAAACTGCTCCCAAAATTGCTAAAAATAGAAACTCATGCTCGTGACAGATCGACAAACAAGCGATTGGGAACTTTAATTTTTTAATATTAATTCCATATTAAGTATTTAATGACTTTCTGCGATATGATGCACGGGAAAACAAATAGTTGTTGTGAAAACCATAAAATAAGTACTAGAAGTCCATCTGCTCTTCTAGGGTTAATTTAAAAACGTAACAAGTTTTTTGGAAACGAACTCCATACTCATTTCAATAACATTTTATTTATTCATTTATAATTTAAAAATAAAACCTTGATTTAAATATTTTACTCTAAAATTCAATTTCATCAAAATTATTTTCATTTCTCTATTACTTTGACCGCTAATCTTCATTATTAAATAAAATATTATAAAATGCAAAAATTTTATAATAATTGCTATAATTTGCCCTACAATCAACCTTGACCCAGTTTCAGTTAAATTTTATTCATTCAATTTTATTTCTTTATGTGAACCAAATATTTCCATATAAATGGTTAAATACTTTGGCAACATGAGGTTTAAATATTTTCGTACATAAAATTATGTTATTTACACAAATTGTTACATATGAATGTATAAGTGTGTGCATATCTATGAGCGTTTCCATGTGTACGTAAATTTTGTTTAAAATACTTAAATATTTTTGTGCTTTTTATCAGACATATTTTTAAACTTGAATATGAAGTCAAAAAAGTAATTTTACTTAAGTTTATGAGAATTAACTTTTTGAATAAATTGAGTAGTTTTGAAAATTTATATTCTCTGAATGGATGATTTATAAATTACGAATAAAAAATCGGAAAAATCGTGGAATAAATGTACCTAGCAGCAATAGCTTTCCATGAGTGGCAGTTGGATAAGTTGGACATTCAACTTGCCAAATAGAGTCTTTATTAGGTAGAGGTTAAAAGAAAACGATTATTAAGCGACCCTTTACGTACTTTTCATAGTTGTGAGTTCCTGTAACTTTTGACATTACGCTTCATTAAGAGCGTTCAAATGTAAATTATTACAACTGCGACATTGCCATTACAAGGAAATCCGAGATAGATCCTAAATATTAGAATACATAATAAACTGATTCAAGATCTTACCAAATGTTTTGTGTTCTTTCTCAGTTTCAGATACCTTGTATGGATTAAGCTTCCAAAATTTAACTCTGCCAAATTTTATGCTATCAGCGAATAAACTGTTTTAAATTTATTTTCAAAAAATATTGCCACATATTGAGTCTGAGCAAATTCATTGAAAGTAATAAGTTAAAATTTGTCTGCTCTTGTTACTATGGTAGTTCAAGAAGCTCATGAACTGTCAAGTAGAATGGTGCCTAATACACTTTTGTCATTAGATGGAAGTACTAATTCCATCCCATCTGTAAAATATCTAAGTAGGTTATTTAGTTTGACCTGTATTACCACACAAAGAGAATCCAGTATATAGTTGTCCAGGAATCTATTCCTTTTGATCGTCAGTGCCGGGCATTCAGAAAGGAGGTTATAAACATTTTCTTCCGTTTCCAAGTCCACATAGCTGCGATAATGTCCATTAAACTGTAAAGTCTAATTACTTTTTCAGCACACCGTGACCTGTGATTACTAAAAGTAACCTAGATAAATCCTTGCAACTATGACTCAGGATTTGTCTCCAGCATCCCAGGTTAAATCAGGCCATATCACTATGCCTACTTCAGACCTTTAATCTTCGGCCTCTTCGAGAAAGTATTTAAAAATATGATCAAGTGGAATTTCAACTGACTCCACGTTTGATATAATAGATGCTTGATAACTTGTATCTATTAAAACCAAAATGGAAGGTGTGAGTAATTTATGTAATCTTATATTCATTATTTAAACTTAGACCGCACGCATATGTATAATCATAGTTAGGACTAAGACCAATTATTGTTATTCAACATACGCTTTATCAATGATCTGAGGCTGTCATTATTCTGTACGAACATAGCAAAAGGATCCCAGGGAAATAATATTTTCCTTTTATACTCAAAAATATATACCAAAAAGTAATGAAGTACATATACACGTACTTGAATGGAGTCAAAATCTGAGTCAATGAAGCTGTCCGTCTGGCCGGATTTTCGTCAGTTATTTGGAAATATTCTTATACCATATTTTTTCAATATCCAAGGCAGTTACTTACTTAAAACCAGTAATATCTGTACTATTTTCTGTTTAGAATGGCTGAGATTGAGATAGACTGAAACCGCAACATAAAAGTGTATGTATTTTATCATCGTAGGGGTAGAATGCTTATAAGAATACTACAAAAATCTGATTAACATATTTTCTGAAATTTACAATGAAAACTATTGTATTTTAACCAACCATTACCTTTCTTGGGAGCATGTGGCTTTCACAAAGATTTCTTTCTGATACGTTTTGCTGCAGTAGTTTTTACGTATTCAGATCTTGGAGTATTGAACGTCCCCAAGTATTTCTAGGACGTCTATGGCTTCTTGAACCTTGAGTATTACACTCAATCTCAATTTTTTACTTTTTATTTGTGTTATTATTGGTTCCTCGTTTGTAATATTCCAAAGATCTATGTTGTTGATGTTATTAGTGCACAATATTTCGCATGTAATTTTGATACACTCGCTGAAGAAGACTTGTATTTTTTGCTTGATGGTGTTCGTTAATAGCCAGTTTTTATTTCCGAACAACAGTATTGATTTTACGCATTCGATGAATATTCTAACCTTTATTTGTTTGGATATTTGTGAGCAACTAAATATTTATTGTAATCGTTTAAATGCCGCTCTCGCTTAATTGAGGCTATTTTTCACGTCTGCATTGACACCATTATTTAAAATAGTCGAAGCTATCTAAGATGCCCGAAGCTATCTAAGATAACCGAAACTATATAAAATAGCCGAAGCTATCTACATATACGCCTGGTTGGCCTTGAAACATGATGTTATTTGTACTTGTATTGTAGATTGATCTTCGTGATATTTATCTGAATTCTAGCACTGAACGCCAGTTTCTCTAATTGTCCTTATTTGCTTGCATATTTGCTATCTTTTACGAGAGTTAACAAATATCATCCGCATAATCCAAATCCATGTGACTGCTCTTCTCTGAGAAGATTTCATTCATTATATCATCCAGTGAACAGCTCTGGTTATAAAGGACTGAGAGTTAAGAATTCTTGTACATGATTCATATTATCTTCCGAAATGCTCCTATTCATTTCAATGCTTTCCATATGCCAGTTCGTCTGATGGTGTCATAGACTTTCTTGAAATCTGTGAACAGTAAGTTCATGGGAGTGCTTCATTCAAGAGATTGTTCTGTTATAATGCGTAAGGTATTAGCTTGAACTATGCAACCCCTCTTTGGATGGAAAACTGCCTATTCATCTCTAGATTTTTCTCAATTTTACTTTGAACTTCTTACTGTATGATTGCCAATATTTTATAAAAAGTTTTTTAACTAATAAAGGAAGTCGCACAAAATTTGGCACATGAATATTGCTTTGACAGCGCTTTGACGAAGACTACAAAATTTTGTATTGATTTATTCCAATGAATAAGTATTATTTTCATCCGTCCAGCTGTAGTTTCCGTGGAAGTTTTGCGTTAATAATGCTAATAAATGTTACAACATTTCAGGGAATTTCTAGATTAATATGTGTTTAACAACTAAAAGTTTGAGAAACTCTCAGATTACCGGGCCGCATTTGGTTGTAAGACCGAATAAATCATTATTACTTATTTTTTTAATAAAACTTATGTACATTCATATTTGCTATTGTAATAGTAAAACATATTTTTTTTCTAAATTTAAGGATTTTCATAAATATTTTCTTGCAATTATGTTCACAAATAAATGTTTATAATATTTTTCCTCTAAATATATAAAATGCATTATTTATTTTCTTTCTCACCAAAATATAATCGAATAAAATTTAAACAATTTCAAACTGACATGAATTATTTATTAGTAGCACATAAGATAAATCCTGTGAATTCTTGGTGACAATGACAAACACATACTTTATGTATAAAATAACTATTTCACACATACACATACACTTTTTAAAAGGATCTATTACAGAAATTTTTATAAATGTCGAAATAACTTGGATAATTTACAAAAATCTTATATGTTTATACTAAAAGTAACTTAAGTATGTTTAGTTGTTTTTCAGTTACATTGAGTGAACTAGAAAATTGTCGAAATTGTTTGACTTTCTAACTACAGACATAGACATCAATATTTTCATCCAAAATACACACATATACATTTTTAACATTCTTGATAAATACTTTTCGTTGAAAAATGTGTTAAATTGTAAACATGTGTTTTGTAAGTTTTTAACTGTCAAATTTCTTAAAGACAAATTTCTTAAGAAAGTAAGAATGTTACAGTTGATGAGGTTTGACTATCTAATACCCTACACCATAATATTGGTTACAAATGGTAGTGCAAAAAATTAATGAACGACCCTCGTATAATTTGATTTTTTGATCTATGTTTACATGTGCAGTACATTAGGGCGGCACTTACATTTATGTTAACTTTATATGTTTGAAAATTAATTTTTCTGGGGGGGGCTAGAGGAAATTATGGGACGACCCTCATATAATTCTGCTTATATTTATTCTAATGTGAAAAATTTCTATTACAATCCCAATATATGTATGAGATTTAGGCTCAATATGCACCTTAAGTTTAAATCGTATCATATCAACATCAGGTTTATACTATATTTAAATCTAAATCTCGTTTCTTAGTTCTTTGAAAAATTCATCCTAAGAGTGAAATACACTAAAATGGTCCAAAGTTGTAGGAAAATAATGAAAAAGTCTCAGATCCTTTCCGCTCTTTGGAACGCTGTTATAATTCTTTATATATTCCATAAAAATATTCGCTTTATATAGGGGTACCCTCCCCTCTATTCCCATAGGAGAAGGAGGCTTTTATAGGACATATGAAAATGAAACTCTTGCATAACTCTTTTAGAATATAATAAGTCTTTCTTTACAAAATTTCGTTTAAATTGTTATAAGACTTTAAGACATTTATGAGCATAAAACCTCTTTTCGGGTTAACATTTGTATAGAAGGTACTTAAATTTCGGATCTAATATTGGTCACTTACAATAGTCTTCGTCCTTGGGCCAAAAAGTGATTCTGAATCGAACGGTATGCTTAAAGGTGAGGGTAACACAATTGTTTATGTATGTTACAAACATCAGCATGAATGCATAATGTCTCAACCGTCATCGGTGGTGTAGGCTATAAAAATTATACAACTTTTGAGGAAAAACGAAAGACGGAAATAGGTATAATATTTTAATGGTTTTCTTATTTAACTTTGTAAGAAGTACTATTTTAAGAATATTAAAGAAAAGTTATCGGGTTAACAAATTTTTCAAACTTCTTACGGCGTAATTACGAAGTTAAGCTAAATGAAAAAGAAAAAATCATATTTATTATTAAGGACCTTTGACCATACAAGAAGAAGATCATTCAGGAGAAATTTTGTCAAAATAATTGAAATGTAAAATACCAAAAATTGATCTTTATTTTCTGTACGCTAAAATTCCTTCTGAATTCAATTTTAAATAAACTCAATCTTTAAACAAAATCTCATACAAAAGTATCTTTTTACTTCTTAAATCTGTCACTCTGTAAATTTAATAAAAACACTACACAAATCTTAATATTTTGCTAACAATTTCCAAATGTTGATGTTGTGTAATGCTGATCTATAAGAACTGACAAAGTCAACACTGACATGCTGACAAGGGGTGCTGTTCTTAAAACACTTCCATCCTGTTATACAATAACAAGAAAAATAGAAAAGATATATTAAAACAAAAGAAGCAACAGCAAAAGAAAAATAGGAAATAAACATTGAACATAATGTAACATTAACAGTTCTTTGGAATTAATAGTTCACAAAAGTCTTACACACTCTATTTGATTAAGTCTAATGTCAGGCATATAATGACACACACACGCACATGATATTTATTTGGAATGTTACATTTATGTGTTCACATAATGTAGGAGTCTTGTAATATAATTCAATATAATGCACAATGGGACAAAATAAATTTAGGATAGTTTTTAGTCTATGCTCTTGTAAACTTTGCTTTCAAGACTCGAGATTGGTTTCCAGTCTAGACTCTGGAATTAATTTTAGTCTAGGAAAGGTTAAAATCTAGATAATAGACCCGTTTATTATTAGTTGATAAATTAGCTTATAGTTTATAAAAAAAACTAATATCAATTCCAACTAATAGACTAGTTTCTAGTCAAGACAATGGACTAGTTTCTAGACAATAGACTAGTTTCTAGTCTAGACAATAGACTAGTTTCTAGTCTAGACAATAGACTAGTTTCTAGTCTAGACAATAGACTAGTTTCTAGTCTAGACAATAGACTAGTTTCTAGTCTAGACAATAGACTAGTTTCTAGTCTAGACAATAGACTAGTTTCTAGTCTAGACAATAGACTAGTTTCTAGTCTAGACAATAGACTAGTTTCTAGTCTAGACAATAGACTAATTTCTAGTCTAGACAATAGACTAGTTTCTAGTCTAGACAATAGACTAATTTCTAGTCTAGACAATAGACTAGTTTCTAGTCTAGACAATAGACTAGTTTCTAGTCTAGACAATAGACTAGTTTCTAGTCTAGACAATAGACTAATTTCTAGTCTAGACAATAGACTAGTTTCTAGTCTAGACAATAGACTAGTTTCTAGTCTAGACAATAGACTAGTTTCTAGTCTAGACAATAGACTAGTTTCTAGTCTAGACAATAGACTAGTTTCTAGTCTAGACAATAGACTAGTTTCTAGTTTCTAGTCTAGACAATAGACTAGTTTCTAGTTTCTAGTCTAGACAATAGACTAGTTTCTAGTCTAGACAATAGTCTAGTTTCTAGTCTAGACAATAGTCTAGTTTCTAGTCTAGACAATAGTCTAGTTTCTAGTCTAGACAATAGACTAGTATCTAGTCTAGACAATAGACTAGTATCTAGTCTAGACAATAGACTAGTATCTAGTCTAGACAATAGACTAGTATCTAGTCTAGACAATAGACTAGTATCTAGTCTAGACAATAGACTAGTATCTAGTCTAGACAATAGACTAGTATCTAGTCTAGACAATAGACTAGTATCTAGTCTAGACAATAGACTAGTATCTAGTCTAGACAATAGACTAGTATCTAGTCTAGACAATAGACTAGTATCTAGTCTAGACAATAGACTAGTATCTAGTCTAGACAATAGACTAGTATCTAGTCTAGACAATAGACTAGTATCTAGTCTAGACAATAGACTAGTATCTAGTCTAGACAATAGACTAGTATCTAGTCTAGACAATAGACTAGTATCTAGTCTAGACAATAGACTAGTATCTAGTCTAGACAATAGACTAGTATCTTTTCTAGACAATAGACTAGTATCTAGTCTAGACAATAGACTAGTATCTAGTCTAGACAATAGACTAGTTTCTAGTCTAGACAATAGACTAGTTTCTAGTCTAGACAATAGACTAGTTTCTAGTCTAGACAATAGACTAGTTTCTAGTCTAGACAATAGACTAGTTTCTAGTCTAGACAATAGACTAGTTTCTAGTCTAGACAATAGACTAGTTTCTAGTCTAGACAATAGACTAGTTTCTAGTCTAGACAATAGACTAGTTTCTAGTCTAGACAATAGACTAGTTTCTAGTCTAGACAATAGACTAGTTTCTAGTCTAGACAATAGACTAGTTTCTAGTCTAGATAATAGACTATTTTCTAGTCTAGATAATAGACTAGTTTCTAGTCTAGACAATAGACTAGTTTCTAGTCTAGACAATAGACTAGTTTCTAGTCTAGACAATAAACTAGTTTCTACTCTAGACAATAGACTAGTTTCTAGTCTAGACAGTAAACTAGTTTATGGTGTAGACACTATAAAATTTTCTAGTCTAGGCACTAGACAAGTTTCAACTATAGACTACAGATTAATATGGAGTACCCCTTAAAAAGAAGCACGGTTATAGCGGTAAGGACCCACTACTAAATTTATTCTAAAAGAAGCTAATCTAAAATTTGGCGACAACGCTAATCCATACACTGGTTCAGATTCCTATCTAAACTCTGAACCAGATTCTAGTCTAGACTTGATTAAATTCAATCACAATTTTGGACCAGATTCTGAGTTAGATTAAATTCTAGCATAATCTAGTTCATATTTTTCTGACTCTGGAGGGTTATAGTTTGGATAGACTGATTTATTATTGTTATTCCCGTTTAAATTTTATCGAATATCATTCTTTCCCACTGTGCTTCTAACATATATCGTTGCTTTAATTTTTATAACATACGAATACTTTCAAACATTGTTTTGCCCGGAAGTTTAAGGTACAAATTATTTCTATTTTATCCAGGTATGTGTAACACTAACATTTACATTTAACAAATTTGAAAGTAAAACTTTGTAAACGTAACGAATACATCTACATGTGAGATTTTTCATCCCTGCTTATTTATTTCCTTTTCCACTTTCTTACCAAAAAGTCCTGTTTTCTTTCGTTTATTTTATTCCATGTATGAATGCGTCGTTCTCTTGTTATTTTGTACGAGATATTTTACATTTTTGTCACGATGTCACTTGTAATGTGATGAATTTGTATTTCATTCTTTTGATTTGTTTAAAAAAGCTTGAAACCAAAGTTAAATGTACAAAAAATTGAGTGAAATGGAAAAAGGATAGAAAGGGTTTTTTTATGGGAAAAATAACATTATAATCATTGTTAAAGTTTAACCGGAAGTGTGACACGTATGTGAAAGAGTTGTGAAACAAATAGATAAAAACAAAAAAAGAGACAACGAAACAGGAAATCAAACATGTTAAATGTAATGTATTTGATGATTATATTTGTTAAAATATTTAACATCCGCATTTTTGATGATTTACTTATAAAATATGTAGAAGAGGTGAAAATATTTGTAAAAAACACAGAACAAAATTATTGTTAAAAGATAATGTTTATTACAATTGAAAACATTCATCTGAATATCATTTGTGAATAATTTGGAATTCATCAGTTCCAAAATATATATAATTTTTTCAGGCAGTGAATAAAGTAATTAATCCAGTGAAAAAGCTTTGGTGCGGTAGCATGTTATAATAATTATTTTCGACATCGTTAGAGAAATCGCTTAAAGAAAACTTAATTCCCTGTAATGCAAGATTAAAAGTTTTCACATTAGAAGTTTTTAGTCCCCTATAAGGATTTATGTCTTCCCTATCATTTTTGTAGAAATAATTCACGAAATAAATTTCATCTAATATTAATTATGAATGGTATCTGTCAATCATGTTATGTCTTCATGAGGTATTTTATTATATTAAAATTCAAATTTCTTTACTTCATTGTCTAAAAAATTCTTCCTAGTAACTTACAGGTTATATAGATAACTTATTATAAGGATATATCAAATTAATATTCTACTTTTTGTACCCTAAAACAGATACTTGGGAAAGTGAATGGGACCCAATTTGAGAATTGTCGCTGTTATAATTCTTTAGATATTCCTTTCTCAAATTTGGTTCTAATAATTTTCTCAAGGATCTTCTTCACTTGACAAAATGATTGGCATCAAATTTGAGAACTCTCACTATTGTAGGTTAGATACTTTTTTGTAGGTTCTTCAGATATCCATATTTGTTTTGTTTTTGGGAAACCCTTCCCCTAGTCCAATCGGATTATTTTAAACAAACTGAAAAATAATCAGAGTTATAGGCAAAAAAGGCAATATAGTTTAAAAAATCGAAACCCAAAAATATTCTCAGTATATTCATACTAATTTAACGCCATAACATTTTTCATAAAATTTCTTCTAAAAATTATTACTCATACTTTTTGGAAAAACTTCCAAAATTATATAATATTGCTTCTTTTGTATCATTATAATTGGTGATCAACAACTAGATGCATCTAGTCCCAAACGACGTTGAAATTCTTAATTTGGGCAAGAACTCTTAGAAAGATGTTCCTTTTTATACCCTCTAACACCACAAGTGGTGAAGAGGAAATATTATTTTGTTATTCCATGTATAACGCTAAAAAGGAATCATCTCAGACAACATAATGTATATATTATTTCTTGCATCACATTAAAATCGGAATACATTTAACTATGTGTGTCCGTCTGTCTGTTGTTGGCATGCTCACATCCAATGAAATTTGGCCTGAGTAGTTTTCTGAAAAGTTTCCCGTTTAAATCCAGCAAAATCGCTTTAGTATGTTAAGAGATCGATTTTTAACCGACGATGTGTTGTTGGGTATTAGATAGACGAGCTTGAAGGACTATGAATTATTACTTGTTTAACTTTCATTTATGTGGAATTGGAGCCTGGTCGCACACGATCGGGTAGACCCTACTAAGGGTTAAGACTGATGGCAGTTAAAACTAATATTGAAACGACCGTTGTATTTGACAGAATAGGACGAAGAGAGATGACTGTATATGACAATAATATTCTAGAATCGACAAAAACTGACGAGTAACGATTAGATCTCAATAGACGGTCAATTCCGTCTATAGTTGAGTTTGAGCACTGGTCCAGGGCAGTCGTAGTCTAAAGTTGAAAGAGTTAAGTTGTAAAGTTGTAGAAAGTCAAGTGGTAAATTTAAGTTGTGAAAGTGTCTTATAAAGTGAATAAGTTTATTTGATTATTTGATTAAAACTTTAAATACCCTAGACTTAAGCCTAATATATATAATTTATAATAAACTAAAATTTATTAAAGAATTGTGTTTTAATCAAAGTCATCAAACTTTGTAATAAAACTATCCTACATTTAAAGTCCACAATATGGTATAGGTTTTTTTATTTGATTTTAAATTATTTTTTGTCTAATTACATAATACTTTTAAGTAAATAAGATTTGCTTAATAAACATTTGTTGTCATATCTTTTTTCTGTTACTTTTTTTTTAATAATTCCAAAAATTAATTAAATTTAATTCATTAAATAAACAATATTTATTTAAGCAATTTAAAATAATTTTTTTTCTCAGCGTAAATATTTTGGTGAAATTGTGTTTAGCATATTTTATCATATTTCCGTTAAAATAAATATGTTTTGAATAATTATATTAGCGGAAAATTTAAATGGTGTTATTGTTAAATGAACCATAATACAATAAAAATAATAAATATGTTTTTGTGGCTGGAAAAAATATGATAATAAAAAATATATTAATATATTCACATATTTTTGTGATAGCATTTATAACGCGATTTTAAATTATAAACGAATTTATTAAAATTTTCAAATCACAAAAGTAAATAAATATAAGGGCTGTTGCCAAAAGAGATAAATCTTTAATATTTACATTTACTGAAACTCTATAAAAATAACCTTTGTTGATTTAAACAGATTATAAGTAAACTATTTTTAGAATTAAACGAATATCAATTTTAAATATGGAAAATCAAAAGAGTAATCTCCCTAATTTCTACCTTCGTAAATGACCAACAATGTGTTATGAAAAATTAAAGTCAATGAATTTAATTTCTAAGATAAATTAAATAAATATGTTTATTCAATAGTTAAATTATGCTAAATTTTAATATAAACAACTAAGAGTGCTATATTCGTCTATATCGAATCTTCAATACCCTCCATCAAAAACGCGTTTAAGTAAATACGTCAAGTTTTGTACATATACACTCACACATACATTTGCAAATGTATATAATATAAACGTTTTTTTCTTAAATATACAAGGAACATTTAATGAATCATTAACTTAGTTATATGTTGGGCAATAACTTTGTTTCTACTGAACCAATTTTTTAAATTTTTGGAATGGTAATGAAATACATATAACTTTATATCATGACAAAATCTCGATTCGATTTCTAATTGACAGTTTTATGAAAAACTTCGCTGGATTCAGGACTATAATCAGGCCAATTTTTATTCAACTCTGTCAATTATGACCGCATATACAGACAGACATACAGACGGACGTAGCTCAGGTTTTGACTTGGTGCAAGAATATATATACATAATGAGCTTTGAGATGGCTCCTAGTGTTGCAAACGGAATGATAAAATTAATATACCCCCTTCACCAATAGTTGTAGTGGAGGGTATAAAAATAATAATTTTGTATTGCTAAATTGCTTTTAGATTAAATTTTTTAAATAAATAAAATTTTTCGTTAATTTAATATATTTAAATTTAATTTTTTTATGTTAACAACAGATTAGAAATTAAAATTTTTCATTATCAGGAGACTTTTAAAATTAACCAAAATTTGAAGCGATATTTGGTTATCGACTCCCAAATGGCCTTTAATATATATTTTATGAAATAAAAAAACGGCAATATATCCTGAAAATACCATCAAATTCCCTTAGGATTTCACAACCTTATGCGTTCAACCGTTTTATTTCCAGTAGCTGCAACGTTAAGAGTCAGAAAATAATGTGCGTGTATTCTCATGTTCACGCACCTTATCGTCACAAAGCATACAAGCAAGTCTAACATGAACATAACATAGCAAAGTTTTATAGTACACCGCTATTACCGCTCCAAAGTGTAATGACGTAAGGGTATCCAGGCTATAATTATTTGTGGGATCTACTAATAGACAATGAAAAAATGTTTGGATACTTTAAGATGACACACCCAAATGCATTGAATTCAACAAAAAATTGAATTTTTCACTAAAAATTGAATTTTTCACTAAAAATTGAATTTTTCACTAAAAATTGAATTTTTCACTAAAAATTGAATTTTTCACTAAAAGTTGAATTTTTTACAAAAAATTGACTTTTTCACTAAAAATTGGATTTTTCACCAAAAATTGAATTTTTCACTAAAAATTGAATTTTTCACTAAAACTTGAATTTTTCACCAAAAATTTAATTTTTCACTAAAAATTTAATTTTTCATTAAAAATTTATTTTTTCAACAAAAATTTATTTTTTTTTCTAAATTTTTTTTTCACCAAAAATTTAATTTTTCGTTTTTTAGTCTTCAAAATTAATTTTTTTTTTACTAAAAATTGAATTTATCACTAAAACAAAAGGTAAAGCTTTTACAAAAAATTTTATTTTTAACTTAAAAATTGAACTTTTTCACCTGAATTGAATTTTTCTCTCTAAATTTAATTTTTTGTTAAAAAATTACATTTTCATTAAAATTTGAACCTTTAAAAAAATTTAATTTTTACTGAAAATTTAAGTTTTTTGTTAAAAAATTAAATTTTCATTAAAATTTGAACCTTTAAATTTAAGTTTTCACCAAAAAATTAATTTTTAATTTTTTTTTTATTAGAAATTTAGCTTTTCAAAGTTAAAATTATTTCATTAAAAATTAATTTATCACTAAAACAAAAAAATAGTTTTCCCAAAAACTAAAATTTTTAACTTAAAGGTGGAATTATTCTGCAAAATTTTATTTTTCATTGTAAAGTGAATTTTTCGTTAAGAACTTAAATTTTTTAGTTTTTCATTAAAAATGTAATGTCCTTCACATTTCAGGACTTCTCTGAAAAGTTAGATTTAATACAATAAAATATATTCGTACCATTGTGCAAAATTACAAAAGATTTTCATTTTATAATTTTTTAATAAATATAAAGTACATTATTGATTGAATATATTTTTTATTAATTCAAACAGAAAAAAAGAAAAACAAATTATTTCATAAACTTAAATTCACATGACTTTATTTTTGATTTATTGACATAAAAAATCAGGAGAATATAATAAACCAAATCAGAAAAAATATTACATTAATTTTTCATCAATTTAAAAATTACTCACACAAGGCAGTGAAAAGGTATAATAGGGATGTAACTTTTTTTGAGGATTTTTTAGTGAATTGTACTAAAGTTTAAAACGGTAGTCGATTGAATAAAATATATTTTTATTTTAAAATTAGTAAAAACTCTTATTAAAGCATATTATATAAATCTATAAAAATGTTTATAAATTTGTACCTGCCTAATAGCTATTTAAATTTATATAAAACCTTTACATATGAACGAACAAATATGTTTATTTATTTGATTTTGTACTTTTCTTATTTATTTTATCGTCATCTACAATACAAATACCAATACAAAAAATGAAACATACGTTCGCCATTAAAGGTAAAATGTTAAAATTCACTACAATTTGCGATAGCAGGCAGATCTAGTTCTTATATAAATATGTAACAGATCCACTGATTTGAAACACTCACTCAATAAATATTGGTGAAATGGTGTCTGACCCATACGATGAATAACCCATTTTGCAGCTTTAATTAACGTGTTGTGAATTAAATCATGATGTTTTATATATACAAACCAAGCTTGAAATATCAAATGCAATAAAATATATCCATATTCGGAAATTGCACCTTCGGTAGAGCCGACTAAAGACTGTATCTTTATCCAAAAATTGACGACATAAATTAAATATGGTTATAACAATGAGGAGGGAACATTATTCTGCAGATTTGTTTGCAATCATGAAGAGTAAATCAAGGTCTTACTTTGAATGAATGTTGTTCTACCGCATATACTCCGGTAAATTATATGCGATATTGTTCTGTTAATTAAATACTCACTCACAACAATTTAATGCCGGACTGGTTATGACGATCTCTAAGATCAGTATTGCCTATGTTTCCATATTTCCAGATTGTTCCAAATGTCAGAAGTATAATTTCTGTATACATGTGTGAATCACACAAACTGAGACGCTTATCTTAGGTCGTCCGTCTAAAAAAATTTAAAATACTCCAATCTACGGATACCCTTGTCATTTACCTTTATTTTGGTCGGATCAGGCTGAAAGTTCCAAAAGTAGGAATGCTATATTCGGCTATACCGAATCTTCAATAATCATCACCACAAATGGGTGTGAAATAAATACGTTATGTTTCTTACATTCACACTCACTAACGCGTGCAATACATAAAAGATTTCTTAAATATAACACAGGATCATATAATGAGTCATTTTTGAGTCATATTTTTCATCATTAAATTTTTTCTACTGAACCGATTATGATAATTTTTGGATCGTTAATATTTAGGAAAAAAATTTATTTTGCCGATTTATAATTGAGAGTTTTACCAAAGTTCTTCACCTAAACTTAGGGGTTGTCTCCGATATCGGTCTATATATTTTAATATTCTAAACCGATGTTGCGAGTTTTAAATAAGAAAGATGCCGACAGACAAAAAGACGGACATAGCTAAATCGACTCAGATTGTGATTTGATGCAAGAATATGTATACATTATGGGTTCTGTGATGGTTGAAGGGGGTATATTAATTTGTGGTGGAGGATATATTAGTATTATAGATCAATTAAAAACAATTGTATATATCGCTCATATATAATAATTCTCTGAAAAATCAATTATTCAAAAAAAATTTTGATTAATGAAACAGCTTATTAACTATCCGCTAGTGATATCAAGCTTGAAAAATATTATTTTTTATTTCTTATCTACAATATTTCCCATTTTCATGTAGAGCTCACAAAATTCTTCACGATCGACATAAAATCTCTATTCTTAATATCATTATAGTTATTTATGCTTTTTTATAAACTCTCAGACATTCATGAGTGCTTTTTTGGGAAATTTCTTTTTTTGCTGGAAAAAAAGAATTCAGTGGCAAAAATATATTTGTTTAAAAAAACAGACCTTTTTTCACTCACAGGCTCATGACAACGACAACAAAAACAGCGACAACAAGAGGTTCTGTAAAGGTCATAAATAAGCATTCAACAGAGGCAAAAAAAAGAGGAAAATTCAAGAAGAATACAAAATGTAACTGGCGTGAAAATATGTTACTAAAAAATACACAGATTTTATTGTCATATAAGAAGAAAAATATGTTAGAAGTTATAAAAAAATCATAAAAATGTGAGAAAAATATTTTTTTCGGAGATGTACCAAAAAGTGGCATAAAAGAAAATAAAACAAACTTTTTTCGTACAGCAATGAGATTAACGGTGGTGTTGGGGAATAAGGATTGAAAGTTACTAAAAAATATCATTTTACCAATTTTGGAAAAATCCAGAAATTTGTTTATGAAATTCTTCTCAATTTGCCCTGGGAAACAATACATTCATCGGGTAGACTATTAATCTCCTTCACAGCTGCTTCCACGACATGTACACCCTAGCCGTTAAATCTATATGTTAATGTAGTCCACCTCTTAAAGGTTCTATCAATATCAAAAACGTCATGTTCCTATGGGTCCTTGTATAACAATCTATCAGACGGCGTTGAAGATGTTGAGGGGACCACAATATGATAACATCTTGCCTGAAAATACAGAAAGGTACTGAGTAGATTCAGTGTTGAATACGTTAGGTTGTTCCGCTTTCCAAGACACTGAGATGTATCGTTAACCATCAGACGTTTTGTGGTATTCTAGAGAAATCTTCTTTGGTCAGATAAATATGATGATCAAGGCTTGTATGAATCGTGATCCAAAGTAGAACATTCCTCTTTCTGCTTAGGAATTTTTGGATTCTAAAATTAATGTTTAATCTTAAGGGTACGGATCTGATTTAAAATATAAGCAGGAGGGTAATGAGAGCTATAAAAGATAAGGAGTTTATGGAGAACAAGGATATGTCTGAAATATGTAGGTTATGGGACGAGGTAGAGGAAATAGTGCTTTTTTGTGACATTATACAAGTGTTAAAGGGTCTTAGGCAGCCGATTCTTTGAGGTACTAGTTGATCTTAACAGTGAAATTCTTGAAAATCATTCACTGGCAAAGGGATTTCAAGTAACGAATGTTATTTTTTATAGTCTGTTTTTCCGATCCATCGTTTCCTTTTTATTCTTCTGTTTTTCATAAAATGATCGCAATGGACCCTGATGGTCCTTGGGTACTTTGCATACCTGGTATGTTAGTATATAGAATATAAACCGCCCAACTTCTGTACAATAGCTTAACCAACCTTTGTACAATAGCTTTATTAAGAATACATTGTATTTAATATCTTCAAAGTTTTATTATAATTCTTCCAACAAAATATTTTACTCTTCCCACTGTTCCATTATTTAGTTCCCACTATATTATCAATGATTCTTCCTTATTTGTTACTTTGTATTATTTTCTTTTCACTTTGTTATTCCCTTTTCAACACCCCAAAAAAATTATATAATTTTATTTTATTTTTTATGTACCATATTTTTATAACCTCAAACACAAGTGGTAAAGAGGGTATATAAAATTCGTCATTTCATGTGTAACGCTAAGAAGGAAGGAACTTAGATCCAATAATGTATATATATATTCTTGCATCAAATCGAAATCTGAATCGATTTAGCTATTTCCGTCGGTCTGTATGTTGTTGGCCTGATTATTTGTTATAATCCTGAGAATTTTCCTACTTAAAGGCAGCAAAATCAGTTTTGTATGTTTAAAGATATAGACCGATATATGAACCAAACTGTAAGTTCAAACTATAATATCATATAATATCATATGTACTTCATTACCATTACAAAAATGATAGAAATCGGTTCAGTAGAAAAAATTATTGCCAAAAATATAACTAATTATATGACATGAATATGAAACTTTTGTATATTAATAGTGTATGTATGAGTGTGTATGTAAGAAACATAATGTATCAACTTCACACTTGTAGGTTATTCAAGATTCGGCATAGCCGAATATAGCATTCTTACATGTTTTATATATATATTTCCTCTTAATATTTCTTCAAGATTATACATTTTATGAGCTACCAAAAAATGTTCACATCGAATATATATAATACACGTATGTAAGGATACAAAATATATTAAGGAAATCTCGTCAATTTGATTTCATACACAATAAACTTAAAGAATATGATGGCAGGCAACTATAATATGGCAGCAATAACAACAACAACGAAAATGGATAATAATTTTCCTGTTCACAAACGTGATCACGATGGAAAAAAATACTCTTCATCCTTATGTTGTATTGGAATGATGTATTGAGTGTTCATTCATAAAAATTAACAATAATAACAACAAGAGTGTAACAATTGGCATCAGTAGGAGCAAAGTGAGAAAACCCATAAATATTTTGTCTACAGTTGAAGGCAAAACTAACAACATGAAAGTCAAAAGTAATTTAAAAGTCTAAAAGTTGACTTCAGCTGCATTGAGGGCTTAAGGCTTTAAGAACTCATTAGATATTCTATTATAAATGTTTAATTCGTATTATTCTTATCAGAATTTGTTTTCTGATTATATTTCATGATGGCAAGATTCAGATAAAATTTCAAAACTCATATTGTAATTTTTTCCTATTTAAAAATATGTTCCGAAGATACAAACAAACACTTACAAGAACGCTACCACTCGATTATGTTCGTAATATCCTTCCTGAGCTCAAACCAAATACTATTTCCGACCATATGTTATTGTCGTGTGAGCATTTCTACGTGTTCTTATTGACAGAAATATAATGTCGGATGTAAACTTCTGTCATCTGATAGCCAATAAAAATATATTTTATTGATTTAGCTATCAGATTCCATACCAAACGCTTCATTCATATGAAGAAATTAGCTCTTAGAATTTATCGATCTTTGGTGGGAGCTTACGGTAAATATGAACGAATTCGAAAAACAGATGAGATCCCGATCTGATGTTGTGTTAATAATTCTTCTCGTTTTTAAAACCATCGAAAGATATTGAAAAACTACCTCTAATTAGTTCATAAAAAATTCACCAAAGTCGTACCGTAGCAGGCTGATACAGTTGACCTCTTTGCAACTCAAGAAATTTTTTTCATACCCTTCATTATTTCAGTAAATTGATAGCATACCATAATAACCACTTTAATTATTCCAATAAACTTGGAAACACTTTCTGATTCGATTTAATATAGTTCGCCTATTAGTATGTCTTTCCGTGTAAAGCTTATATCATGATAAAATTTGATACAAATTTTTGATACAAATTTGGCCAATTGAAATTGATGATGATGGGAATGTATGTCCGTAATTTCCCAAAACTTATATATAAACAAGAAAAATAGCTCTAAAGCGCACAAGTGTCACACAAATTTTAACATCGCACTATCTAACAGAAACCGTAAAGCCAAAAAGAAGAAAATACGACAGTCGTTCTATACTAAATTTTGACTACATAAGATAATTTTTTAAATCTGATTACCCAAGATGACCAAATTTGGAGGTGCCCAAGTGATCCCATAAATTACAAAACACCGTTAAAATATTAAGATCCACACACAGACAGCCTGATGGAAGAATACAATGACGTCGGAAGTAATTTTCACTCGATCTTAAATCGGCGGTATAATTATTTTGTATATGCATTGTAAACATTGTCTTCTATTGGTAAGACCTTGAAAATTCCAACACTTTGGAAAGAATAAGTTAGATAGAATAAGAGAGAGTAAAATGGAAAATCAGCCTAGAAAGCTAAGCTCCGACTATTTATTGTCCACATATATAGTGGTAGAATACATATATAGTAGTAGATAGCCTTATAAAGCGATAAACGCAAAACGAGCTGAAAAAGGAAAAGGTCAATAATAAATGTCACTGATATATTCCACTTTCTTCTATATTTATAATATTTCATCCCTTACTGTTACTTTTTCAATCCCACATACAAACATATTGCTCTAATCTGTTAAAGTATAGAGATTTTCTTCTATAATAATAGCAACAATAAGAACAACAACAATATTTGAATTTTACCGATTTTCAAACGTTATGGCAAAACATTGATTTATTTGCACATTTATTTCATTTGAAAAGTAACAAAATATCTACAAAAAGGAACACTCACACTCCTGTAAACCCAGAAGAGTAAAGAAAGAAAGTTGGGGGCGTAAAAGTACATACAAACACGTTTACAAAATTGCAATGTAGTAGTGGAAAGGGTGTATTTAATAGAAATCATCGAATCGAAGGATGTCAATGAGCCACGTAGGTGGCAAATGTTGTTAATGGGTTGTAATTTTCTGAGATTTTTTTTCTATTTTTGGTAAAATTTTTCCTTTCTAGTGGATAAAACATGTTTTCAATAATTTTTCTTTCTCTATATTTACGATAACATTCTTTAGCTGGTGGAAAATTCAAAAGGGGTTTCTTTATTTATTTTTAGATTCTTAGGAGAATTTGGGTAATAAAGAATTATTGAAAGTCATAAAAGGTAACCCTGTTGAAATACCATAAAAAATGCTTAAAGATTACATTTAATTTTTGTTCATAAATTTGTTAAATTGAAATAAATATTTTAGGGTTTTTATTCGGTTTTTATTCATCGAAATTATTTATTTATTTTCCATTAAATTAAACGATTTTTTAAAGTAAATAAAATGATAAGGAATTTTGAAGGTAAAATTGGGTATTAAAGGTTATGTAAAGTAAATGTTATATAACAATTTTAATTAATTAGATCTACGGAAATATTTTCTGAAAACATGTCGCTGATCCTTTTTTCGGATATTCTATTCTGAAGTGAAAATTAATCCATAAAAGGTATTTTGCATCGATCGTAACAAATAGTAGCTTTTAGGGCGAAGTCTGTACTACAATGTTCCAAATTTTCTCACCCATTGTTTTCAAAATATTTTTAACCGATCTTGCATCAAATCAAAATCTGAATCGATTTAGCTATATCCGTGTGTCTGTTGAAAACATTGTCACGCCTGGAAAAATTTTTCGAATAAAATTCGGCCACATTATTTGTTATTGTCCTAAGCCTTGCTAAAAGCAGCTTTATCACGTCATCAGCAAAAAAGGTATAAAATATAAATGGATTTAAACAAAAGTTTATCTATAAGTAGTTATAGTTATATGTTCTTCATCATCGTTTAAAAAATTATCAAAATCGGATAAATAGAAAAGGAGTTATATGCGAAATTTTGATACATCCTAAAATCTCTGTCTGATATGGGTTGCAATTTTTAAGGTAATATACTGAAAATTTTCATATACATTTATTTTAATACAATAAAAACCCAAAGAAACAGGATTGCACTTGGGTCATTACTTGACCCAGCTAGAATATAACGCCCCTTCGCGAAATATGGTTTAAAAAACTCTTAAATATAAACAAATTCTATTAAAATTTGGCACAGTTGAATTTCTGACTATTTAAAATACACATTATTAATTTTTTTATTATCGATCAATGTTTCGATATAGCTCCGATATCAGGCCGCTTTCCGGAAAATAGTTTTGAATTTATAAAAATGGTCAACAAAGACCATTTCTTTTTAAATTCGCCACAATTATTTTTATTTATTATAAATTATTAAATTAGCCAATCTCAGTCCATATCTTGCTATAGCTCCCATTTAATGTCCTTTTTATCTTATAAAACTGGTTAATAATGACCGATTATGTTGAAATTTGGCTTACTTATTTTTTAACTGTCTTGAATACATATTACTAATCTGTCCAATATCATTCCATATTTTTCTAGAGCACCCACCGTCCGTATTTGGATATTAGTGCTTTATAATACCACTTCCCAGAATAAAATATGAACCAAATCCATTGGAATTCAGACAAGTATATAATTGTCTTTAATAAAGTGGTGGAGAGTATTTCAGATTTGGCACTGTCATAAAATGTCATAAATATTCGGCTTCGACGAAGATTTGGCTGTTTAATTTCTGACACGAAAAATTATCAGTTTTCTTGCATTTCAATGTAACCCAATGCTTCTTAACCTAGAAAAATGGTTTACTATGAGACCCCACTGATAGTGCAAATTCTTCATGTGTTAAACAAACCTCTTTGTGTTGAAAGAAAGTTCTCATTCAGTTTATAAACATTTATAAGTTTTGGTTGATGTAATTGAGATTGAAATCCTGAAACATTTGGCAAATTAACAAAATTATTTCTTTGTTTTGACAAAACATCTGTACAGCCACTGTTTTCCTGAGACTCGTTTTGTTGTCGACTATCAAGGACAGCACAGCAAATTTAAGTGGACTATTTCGATACAACGGATTCGGTTGAAAGCTTCATGTTCTTCAAGAACTGTTTTATTTTACAAACATTTTTCAGTAGAAGCTAATTACTTAACTAATTACTTAATAGTTTTTCAGTCTGTATTAGAAATCTAATTCTCAACCGTTTGCTAGTCAGTATTGGAAAGTGATTCTTTTCTCCAGATTTGGAAGCCGAATTTTCCGGCTGACTCTTACTACACGTTATTTACTAAAGCAAAAATATTTATGTAATCAAATAAAAAACAGAGTCGGCCATAATGGGACAATGTAGGACGTATAGGATCAGGGGGAGAGGTAATCCCCATACAAAAAAAAAAAAAAATATTGATCATCGAATATCTAAAGAGCCACTTCATTGACAATTTTCAAATTTGGTTCCAAAACTCTTTCAAGGAATTATTTGTAAAGATAAAAGATAAAGAAGGGGATAGGTGGCCTACATACAATGCAAATTTTGATCATCGAATATATAAAGAACTATAACATCGAGAACTTTTTAGAAACTATTTACAGTACAAAATGTGGGACGGATAAAATAAGGCGAGAGGTAGCCCTCATAGAAAGCAAATAATGATTATCGAATATGTTTAAAACTAAAACAGTTGAAGTTCTAAAATTTAGTTCCAAACAGTTTTACTGGGCACAATGTAGAACGGTTAGGATCAAGGAAAGGGGTAGTTACAATGCAATGCAAATATTAAATACAATTTTAGAACGAATGGGCATTTGCCAAAGTGTCCATTGCATAAATTTTTTTTTAATACACGATGTGATTATTGAAATTTCTTTCGAGAATCTGGACTGAGGACAATGTTTGTGCAGCAAAGCGTAACGGGTGAAAGCTAGTATCTTATAAATGTGAGTATGAAGGGACTGTGTAGCCTGTTTTACCCTACTATTACACTGATCTTGTTTTTAATTTTTATTATTTCACAATTAAGTTAAGTTACCATAAAAATATGGAATTCAGATTCGCTGCTTTTATTTCGCCAATATATCATAAATTTATAATTTTTTTTAAACGATTTTTTTATATATGCGATTTTTAATTTATGTACTTTAAATTAAAATAAATTTCCTTAGTTTTAATCATATAAATTAATTTTATTATTTACCTTTAACAGCCCAATAAACACTTAAATGAAAAAGCATTTAATCCCATATTTTTTTCGCAAAACTTTCTCTTTTTTTTGCTTAAAATAAACTCATTAACAGCTCCACCTTGATAAAAAGTAATTAATTTTAATTTTATATAATTCCATCATTTCAGCCAAACACATTAAGGTGTTTCAACCCAAAAAAATGAATTAATACCAAAAAATGTAAATAAAATTCTATGATTTAAAATACAAACTTTATTTTTTGAAAAAGAGGGCGATTTTTAATTAGTAGTTCAACACAAAAACGCCACTTATACACATATACACACCGAGGTAAAACTTTGGTCGGAAATAGGAAAAAGAACAAAATACTAAAAGCGGATTAAAATGTGAAAATGTATAGGTAAATGAAAATATATGAATTTATATATGTATTTATACATATATAATGTGTATACATGTATATGTTGTTAGTTACACACACAAACATTAAATTAAACAAATTAAACATTAAAATAATTAAGAAATCCATTACCAAAGAAAAACATAATAGAAAATATATTATTGTTAATTATAACTATTTGATATTTTGTGTAGAAGTTAAATAAAATAATTAACTTAAATTCATTAACAAATAAACATTTAAATGAACAATTTTTTTTAACTAAAACAATATTAATTTATTTATGTTGTTATTAAAAAGTTTAAAGGTTTATAACTGGGATTAAAAATTAAAAGCTATTTTTTGCTAAGCAGAGATTCTCTATAGTCCTAGATTACGAAACAGTGTTACCGTTGGGATTTTTCGAAAAGTCGCCCATAAGGGGAAAAGTCGCAACGGCGTTTAATTTACCAAAAAATAACACTTTTGAATAGTTATAAATTATAAATTAAATGCCGAAAAATGCAAATATTGAAAAAGGAGAAAATTTTAAAAAGTAAACAAAAAGTCAAATGCAGTTGAAAAAGTCGCAATTTGCGACTAAAGTCGCACCTACGGTACCACTGACCTCAATGGGGATTTTGACAAACAAAATCTTGCTTTCTTCTACATTTTTCCAGTTAAAACGCTTCATTGATAAGTTATAAAATGTGGAAACTCTAGATAAAATAGTTGTTTAGATATTTGATAAGTAATAATTAGTTAATATTGGGTCATCTCTCCTTTTTCTTTATATGCCCCATTTTCTCCCGAAAAAACTGGTTTACATAAAAATGATAGAAAGGAATTAATGAATACTTCCAGCAAAAGCTGGTCAGATCCGTCCAGCATTTTATCCAGTAAAACAGTTCCTTGACTGGGACAAAATTTAATGACTTTCGTAATAATAGTTCTTTAGATATTCAATAATTCATAATGGCTGTCGATTTATTATAGCCTATGTTTTTGTGGTCCTATATTTATTCAACAAATTAGTTCCTTGAGAAAGTGATTAAATACTAAATTTGAGAGCTCTCGCTGTATTAGTTTTAAACGTTCTATAATTAATATTACCACTCACCCTAATCATATCTGACATACATTTGTCCTGTTGACTTGTTTCTTGAGAAAGTGACTGGAACTAAATTTTAAAACATTGGATGTATTGTTTATTTAGAAATTTGGTAATCAAAATTTGCTTTGTATAGAGCTTTCCGTGATCTTATGTGACCTACATTTTGTCCAGAAAATTTTTTCTTAGATGAAGTGATTGAACTGAATTTTAAAACTCTTGATGCAGTAGTTCTTTAGATAATCGGTAATCAATATTTGCTTTGTATGCTATATCTTTCGCTGATCCCTTCCCAATTATATTTTGCTCAGGCAGTTAGTTCCTTGAGAAAGCGCTTTAAATCAAGTTTAAAACTTCATATGTAGAAGTTTATTAGCAGGAGGCAACCTATTTCACTGTCCTACATTTTGTGCAGT
>PYHX02000158.1:77768637-77974075 GCA_004302925.2 Cochliomyia hominivorax | reverse complement strand
GGTTAACAGAAGAGTACTTCTGGGATTCATTATTTTTTAATAAGGAAGAATTGTTACCCTATTCTGAATTCAGACTTCTGTTACTGGTGAAAGTTTGTGTAGATCTTAACCAGGAAATTGGACCTTCAGCTTGTCAAATTTCATCGGTAAGATGAAATAAAGTTTTCAAGAACAAGCAACATTTTCTCTTTTGTGAGGTAGACTTTTATAATGGAATATACCAGAACACAATGGGTTAATAATAAAAAAGTACAATCTGCACTAAAAATTAGCTGTACGAGTAAAAATAATGTAACTCTGTCATAAAACAAATATCGAGCGCTATTTTTGTCATACTACACATCACAGTCCAATAAAGGTGTTATGGTATGTTACATAGGAGACCGTACATAGATCTTAACGGTACAGATTGAGTGCTGCTGTCGAATATAGTACTTAAGCCTCTTCTACCAGCCACATACTAATCCATACCAGGATTGGAACCATCCGTATGATTTCTTAATGTACTTTCATGCCTCTACAAAAGAATTTTTTGGATTTGCATTTTATAAGGTTCGTCAATATTATTGCAATATTTATATACAAATATTGCGAAATTTTTTAGATATATCGCTATATCGAAGTTTCGCCTGGGTAGTTTACTTATGCCTTAGATCTGCACGTTGGGGATATTGCCCTGTCAATTGCATTTGTATGCGTTGGTATAAAAGCTACAGTGAATAAACTAGTCCATATTTCTCCCATTTTGATAGAGTCAATGTTCAGATAATTGAATATCAATTTTGACGTTTATATAATGTAATCGAAGAATGATCATTTCGTAAATACTTTCCATTCTTTAATCGTATGTAAGTGCTTAAATTAGCGAGCGTTACAAGAAAAACTTCCCCTCCCTTACTCGTTAAAAGTTGATAGTCGCTCTGTCGAAATTCCGTTATGGTAGTTTACTTCTGCCTTTTTAGATTTTAAATCTGTACACTATAAAGATCACCCTGTTAAACGCGTTAGTATGCAGATAAAATAGAGGGTTTTATATCATGAAAATCATTGACTGTAACGAGCAAACTAGTCTTCATTTATACTATTCAGATAAAAACTGAGCCCAATTTTTAAATCCAAGTGCATGTGATCAGAAAATTATGACTTTCTTAAGGGTCCTCATTATTGAATCGTCGAACAATGACTAATCCCTTTGTATTAATAACCGAACATCCGATACAATGACGAGTGGTAGTTCTTGTTAATTGTACTGCCTTAGCAAAGTCGCCATCTTCTTGTTTGGTGGATATCTGCCACAATTATGGGCCAGGAAGGTGAAGACCATTATAAAGGTATCTTAAAGATGAAACAACTGGCTTAGATTTTACTAGTGACTGCAAACGAAAATTTTATCAGCTACAATTTTAACAATGCCCCATAAAAATTAGGAAATATTCATTCAGTCTCACTCTTTAAATTCCATTAACATTTATTTAAACATTTTTCAATTTCGTCCCATTACACATTTAATGCCTGTAAAACGTAATTTAAACTGTGCTAACAGATAAAAAATACATATTGACTAAAACAAATAAGAAAACCAAAGAAATCTATAGAAATCTTTATCTTTGTCATCGTCGCCGTTGCTGCTGCTGTTCTTGTTGTCGTCATCATCACCATCATGTTCATCGACATCAACATCGTTAAACAATAACAATTTTGGCTACATTTACGCCACCATTTGAAAATCGATTTTATTATTTTTTACAACATTTGTTGCGACAATTTTCACTACTGTTGTTGCAAACAAATGTTCGTTCTTTTTTTTTTTTTTTTTTTTTCTTTTTGTCTTTTTATTCTGCATGTGATTGTCTACCAAATTGTACGTAATGTACAATTAAGTTCGTTAGAGGTATGAAAAATTTATATTTAAAAAAAGTTTTAATTTTTAAATGCAGTTAGAGAAATGATGCATTCATGGAATGAGGAAAAAAAACAGCTCTCTTTGGGCTGAATAGTCATCATAACATGCATTTTCAAAGCTTCAGCAACAATAAATCACTTCATTTATTTGGATCTTTAACTTCCTCAGAAAACACCTTAAACTTCGAGGTTTCAATTGGGAATAATATTAAGTTGCAATACTTTTCAGCAAGTAAAGCCTCGAAAAATTTGAAATAAAGTCCTTATGGTACAAGCATTGTCTATAAATTAATTGCATATAAGATTTTCTTCATAAGTTAACAACTGAAATACCGGTATCTAGAGAATATGAGCTGGAAATAATCTGTTTTCTTAGATTTTATTATTAAATCAAAATAAATAAAAAATTAAAATTTCAGAAATTTATCCTAAAATTGTGACGCATACAGCTCACTGATTTTGCGGTGTAACAAAACTCTATATATTTCATTCTGTAATTTTTTTCTATTGATCCGTTTTTGATGATTTATTGTCAATAATGAAGAATATATAACTCTATTTGTTGTTAAATTTTTGTTTAAATCCATTTACCTTTTGTTGAAAACATTGGGAAATTTCTTTTTTCGAAATTTTGTGGTTATCTGAGATATCAGTCTATAACTAGAACCAATGAATACAGTAAACAACAGTGAACCGGTAAGGATGGTTTTAAAAGAAAACTGATTAGGAAAACAAATGGAGACTTAGGCATAGACAGATATGGCCAAAACGACATGTTTTCAACAGACACACGAACAGACGAGCATGTCTCAATCGATTCAGAATTTGATTTGATAAACTTTATAGGGTCTGAAATGATTCATTCTTGGTGTAACACACGGAATGACAAAATTAATATATCACCACTTGCGGTAAAGGGTATACCATCGAAGCGACATTCGCTTTTCCGAGCTTTTTTCTTTTCTAAATTAAAATTTATTTTTTTTCTAAATAAAGTAAGTCAGTTTTATATCTGTATGATAGAGGTCTTGGAAAGCTATAAAAAAGAGAAATTTCTGCATTCTCGTACATATGTCACAGTTTGTTATCTCATCAATTGCCTCCATTATTTCACTTATGGTGGGAGGATGATATGATATTCATCTTTTTCTTCTAGGAATTATTATTTGTTGGCAGCGCTCTTATACGACCTGTAACTCGGTGGTCTGAAGTAATTTTCATATGCTGTTTTGGTCAGCTACTTTTTTGTTTCTTCTCCTTAGTTGTGATGCACTCATTGGTGCGTGTTTTTTTATTTTATTTTTGAAATACATTTAAGAGCTTATTTATCTATTTATGCAGGAACATTAAACCACCTATCACGAGCTGGTTTCAGTTCAATTAATCTCTCTTTACAAGTGCTTTAACTCCATATCTGCATTTTGTTATTGTAGTGCATTTTAATTCTACTTCCCATGTTTGCATTGCAATCACCCATGATTATTGTATTATATCCTTCCCCAAAATCTTAAAGGAAACACACAACAATGACAAAAACTTATGTGGCATAGATAATTCAGATTTTAATATGATTCAGATTTAGATATGATGAAAGAATGTCTATAAACTTTATTTGGTCTGTGGTCTTATATAATTCTTAATTGATGGCACGCATGGAATGATAATAATATACCCTTTTTGCAATTTTTTGCAGCGGTTGGTATTTAAATATATTTAAAAACAAATAAGAAACTATAGTCGATCAAGCCCGATTTTTTCATACCTTACACTACATTGTGGGTTATAAGTGGGAGCTATCAAAAATTAATGAATAAAATTATTTTCCAATGTGTGCTTAAGAGTAGAGGAAATTATAATGGATTAGTGCGTGCGTATGTGAGATATAAGCCCTTTAAAGTGATATTTGGTATAGGGATTGTATGAGACCTATGAAAAATAATGAACCAGTACTCATATAGTTTGGCACATCGTTTTAAAATACTATAAAACTAACGTGTGCGATTAAAATCGCTTTATATTGAGGACTTCTGTGAACTTATATCCCTATTAAGGGAGGAACATTTTACGAGGACTGGGCGAAATAATGGACGCACCATCAGCGATTACCATAGGTATCCTTCTTGGACGAAAATAATGGCACATGCCAAATTTCATTAAGATATCTTTAAAACTGTGGCCTGCATATTGTTCACAAAGCCGGACGGTTGAATAGGCACCGTAAAATCGTGATCCTGAGTCGAATGGTACTTAAAGGTTGTTGAAGACATTTTTTTCTATCCGTTACATTTTTTTCCACGAATGCACAATATCCCAAACACCTTTGGTTACCAAGGGTATACAAAAAGTTATTAATTTCGTATATTTTCATTCCCTGAAAAATTTTGTGTTTTCTTTTTTTCACAATTCTTCAAATGGAGCTTAAAATGGAGACTGAAATAATTTCAAAATGAAGTTATTTAAATATCCATATATGAAAAAAAATCATATTAATATCAGTTTCAATATATTTTAGTATGATTTAATTCTTTGATACGAATTAGTTGTCTTTAGATATCGAGGGATTAAAATATAGATAAAGTTTTGTTTTCTTGATTTAGTTTTCGTTTTTCCCTTTTTTCTTTTATTATTTTTATTCCCATATTTTTTTTTTTTTCATTTTCATTTCTTCTGTCTCTTGTAAAATTCGAACATTGACTTCGCTATAAAAATCATGACTATACAATGACATCGCAAGGTAGAAATCTAATGATTTTTATTTGTAACATTTTATAAGACATTTTTTATTTTCTGTCTTCCTTACTTCCTTCTTATGCACGTTTTCTTAGTTTCTCAACTGTCGTTGTTGGTCCTCTAGAATTTTCAAATCATATAAGAAAATTTTCGCAAATAAAATCTATGTGAAAGGAAAATAAAGAAAAATATAAGTAAAAAATCTTAAGTGTTATTGAGGTTTTTTTCTTCAATACTTTAGTTTTTCGTTCGTTCATTCATTCAATCGTTCTCCATAGCACAGTGAATAAAAATTCGGCAAAACTGATGTATTTTTCACAGAGTTATGAAAGCTTTTTTCACAACTAAATATTGAAATAATTAAGAAATAACAAATTTTTCAAAAATCGGTTCAAGGACTCAGACACTGGGATTAATATCTAAAACATTGTCCACAATTATAAACAAAAAATTAACTATAATATACAGTTGTATCTTCTTCAAAATCGTACAAAAAATCATCACAATCCGATCATTAGAAAAAGAGTTATAGACGGAAATACGTGAAATTTTGATAAACCCCAAAACCGAGCCTAATATGGGTCGCAATTTTTAAGATAATTTACTGAAACTTGCCATATGCATATATTTCGATACAATAATAAACCGAAAGAAACAAAATTATAATAAAATAATATAAATTATTAATTTAGGCAATAATAAAACTACTACATCATTAAACAATTTTAAACTGTCTTTAGTATATGAAACTAATTTGAAACTCATCGGCCTTATTTGGAAATTAGTCCCTTTTTAATCCCACTTCTCGGATTAAAATTCCATCGAATTCAGAGAAATATTGAGGTGGAGGTTATTTAAGATACGGGACAGTTAGAATATAGAAATTTCTTTTTTAAGCTTTTTATCCACCCAAAATCCGTTAAACTTAGTTAAGTGTATAATATAATTTAGTTTAAATTTACTTTTTACTTAATAATTTTGTTATATTAGTAGTACAGGGAGTAAACTTAATGAAATTCATTCGATTTACTCTCTCATATCATACTCATACGCCTGGATATTCTTTGTCTTTTGTTTTTAATAAAAAACTACGCATAATGACAACAAAATTAATAGTCATCGCAATCCGAACCTTGTTTAATCCGACCTCGTTTCCTGGGTCCAAACTAAGAGCAAGTGTTAAATTTTATTTAGTTATCTTCACAACTGCGACCTGTACGTTGCGAACGAACTTTAAATGGACAGCCAACCAGATGCACGGATAGACGAACATGCATAAATTAAATCAGGAAGTGATTCTGAATCGAATAGCATACTTAAAAGTGGTAGTGGTATTCTTTCTGCAAATATCAAATATCTGCACAAACACATAATACACCTACCATTATGATGATGTAGGGTATAACTAGTATTTATACATAATTAAATTTAAAATTTACCTTTTTCCATGTCAAATATTTGCCAAATTATAAAATTTGTGAAGAAAATTTTAATTTTGTAGGAAAAAATTACGTTTATAAAAATCGTTTTTCTCAAACAAGCAAAAATAAATAAACCGGCAGCTGTTCTCTTTTGTAAATAATCTATAAATTTTGTTATTAAACCAAAAATTAGTATAATTAATTTCGAATACAAAATTAAAAAATAAAAAATACATGATTTACCTATTTTACATATCAATTGTTGATTTTAAAATTAAATTTTTAAACTTAAATATGATTTTGGCACCTTCTGGAGAAGTCATAACTCAAACAAATTTTTTTACTAATATTTTTTTAATATTGATACTTTATTTCAGTTCATTTTGAATAATTTAGTAGTTTTGTCCATGAAACGAATCACTGTGCGTAGTTTCAACTTATTGTTAAGAAAACTATCAAGAAAATTTCGTTCATTTTCAAGTAGTTGGGGAATTATAATAATATAAAGTAGAGTGAGAAAAAAAAATATAAGAAAATCACGCAAATACGTACATATGAAATTTTGTAATCTTAAAGGTTCAATAAATGCAAGTAAATTCATAGATAGATAAGTATTAGATATTTTCTATTGAAGTTTTGCTTTTATTTTCTTCCGAAATGGAAAAAAATGAAATACTAGCAATTTATATATATACATAGACAAAAGTATATACTTATCCTAACATCTCAGCATAGTTTTCTTACTAATTTGATACTAAACGTATAGAGGTTTTTTGTTGTTGCAGCAATAGCAAAAAAATAGTATTATTATTAGGAATAGCAATTTTCAAAAGGATTTACTTTTCTTAATACACAGCCATATTGCACACATACATTCACATGTATGTTTCTTTATATTAAATAATTTCATATCTAGTTATTATATGGAAAACAAGATAAAATTTAAGATATTCTCAATAATTCTATTCAAATAAAATAGAAGAGAAAAAAAAGCAACTAAAATTATTACAATTGAGACATAACATGAACAAAAACCTTCTAAAGTGTTTGAAATTACATTAGCAAGGAGAATTTAATAAAAAGATATTTGAATTGGCAGTGCTATTGAAATAAAGAAGTTGGATAAAATTAAAATTGAAATATATAGGTGACTTTAATAATACTAGTGGATCAATAATACTATATTAAAAAAAAAATATGTTCCGTGAAAATTACTCAGAAAAAGAATTAAGAATGCTGTATTTGGCTATGCCTAATCTCTAATAACCACCACTACAAGTGCATGTAAATACTTTATGTTTCGTACACACTCACAAAGTATATAATATATAACCATTTTTCTTAAATACAACACAGGAACACTTTTAGCTATATTTTTGACTCAACTTCTTTTTCCAAATGAACCGATTTTGATAGTTTTTGGAATGATATTGAAGTACATATAACTTTATGCTTTATGCTCAAATCTTATTATAATTTGTCCATTTCTAATTGGCAGTTTTACGAAAGTACTTCGCTGGAGATTACCTCAGATATCGGGCAATTTCTCTTGATTATACTAAACCGTTTTTGCTGATTTTAAATTGGAAACTTCTCAGGACTATAACAATTACTATGGTCAAATTTCATTGAGATCTGTCAATTAATGTCAACGTGATTGTTCCAACAACAGACAGACATAAAAACGAGCATATCTTAATCGACTCAGATTTGATTTGATGCAAGTATATATACATTATGAAATATGAAGTGATTTCTTCTACGTGTTACACATGGTATGACAAAGTTAATATGCCCACTTGTGCTGGTGGTGATATCTTAATCGACTCAGATTTGATTTGATGCAAGTATATATACATTATGAAATATGAAGTGATTTCTTCTACGTGTTACACATGGTATGACAAAGTTAATATGCCCACTTGTGCTGGTGGTGAGTATAAAAATATGTTTAACTTTAAATCGATACCATCACAATTAATTATTATTTAAAATGATATCTGATATGGACATTACTATTTGTAATAACATTTTTGAACAATTTTTAACTATATCCTACAAAATCTATATATATATATTCTAATAAGGAGAGAGATCGAAAAAATTCTTTATACATGTTTTTCATTATGTATATACGGCAAAAGAAGCCAATTACTTATTACAAAGGTCTCTATAAATCGATGTCTGATGAAGTCGATGGTGACGTTACCATCTGCTATAAATCTGATGACCTGTTTGCTTTCAGTAAGGAATATTTCTGGATTTCCGGTTAAACTTCAACTAGTTTTCTGCAATTTCAAAAGATAAAGACTCCGAAGGAGACACCAAAATCTTCAATATTCACGGTAAGTTCCCGAATTTGGCAATAAAAGTACTCCAGCGGAGGTGTAATAGATTCTTGTGCCAAGTACAAAACCACTTATATTTTTTGTACATTATCCTTTTATCAGAAATAAGCTAACAAGTGGATGAGAGCAAATTAGACTGTTTGTGACATGTATACCTGTGCAACGTTTGTTACTCCTATTTGTTTCGAAGCAGCCATATCTGTTGTTGGCAGATACAACATAATTTCACATAATAAGCTATATTATTGTGTATGCCAGTATGTAGAACCATTTTCGAAAGTTCTTCAGAACTTGTTAGATGTATCACATGCTATCTTAAGATTTCTGCGAATGAAAGTTTAGACGAGTGAATTGTTTCAATATGGTGGATCCAATAGATCTCTACAAAAAAGGGTATGAATTTATATATAGCGCGAACTATGGCTCATATTTGGGTTACTTACTAACTGGTTATGATTTACTCAATGCATATTTGCATAAAATATCTGGATTGTTAATATGCGACGGGACTTAAAACTGTAAACTCTTCATTACGGAGTATTCGTACTATAAAATGAGAATAGCAAACACAACGGGAATGGTTTTGATTTTAGTAGGACCTCTTTCATAGGCGAGGTTTTTATTGGGAGTAATAGTAGGAATAGTGGAGGCAAATTTGTATGTGTTCCCCTTCGTGGTGTTCCCTGACAAGTGCTTGTGTTCCTTGTGTCGAAGTTGTCTGTCTCTGGTTCGCTGAAAAGCATATGATCGTTTTTGAAACTGATGGCTGCTGGATTTTCGGCTTCACTTTGTTGTTCCTGTTTTTGATGCTGCTTTTTTCGTGAGAAAACCCAGTCGAAGTATCAGCATTTCTTTCTTGCTGTCTTTGCGTCATTAAGGGCAATGTTCAATGTTAGTGTTACAGTTGTTTTTTTACCCTACACAAGCGAAAGTGGTTTTGGAATTTTTCGTTTGTGCTGATGTTTGTAACATGCAAAAAATGGTGTTACACTCACCCTTAAATATACCGTTGGACTCAGAACTTCTGAGTCAATTTAACGATGCCCATCCGCCATACCATGTTCGATTTCAGGTACATCCGGTCCAATGTTAGTGTTATAGTTGTCTTTATACCCTACACAACCGAAGGTGGTTGGGGTATTATTCGTTTATACTGATGTTTGTAACATGCATAAAAAATGGTGTTACACCCATCCTTAAATGTACCAGTCGACTTAGAACCTTTGAGTCACGTTCAGTCGAATGTTTTAGTAACTCCCATAAAGTCATAAATATAATAAATACAAAACGATTTAAACGAAATATTATAAAATGATGTGTCAAAATATGCGAGGGTCGGTTCATTATTTCTCATAGATCCCATAAAATCTCTTTCTAAATATCACTTTTAAAGACACAAATCTCACATAAACATTGGTATTGTAATATTAATCGGTTGAATTAAAATAAATATAAACAAAAATAAATTTGCGGTTCATAATTTCTTGTAGCCTTTATATAACGACCCCAGAAAAATTCATTTAAAAATGCATAAATTTTACATAAATATGTCATAGTACTCTGTCGGTTTTTGTTGATGTGTGCGTACCAACAACATACTATTGAATGGATGTACATAGCTAATTCGACTTAGATTTTGATTTGATGCAAGAATATATTTACATTATGGGGTATCAGATGATTCCTTGGCGTTACAAATGGAAAGTCAAAGGTAATATACCCTTTTTTATTAACTGAGACAATATTAATACAGTCTAACTTCATTTGCAGAGGAACAAACAAATTTCTGTGGAAATATGCTTAAGCGAAGAAAGAAGATGGACTGGACTAGCAACAATTGTCAAACCATATTTTTTAAGAATTATCGCAAATTTTTATCAGCATTCCCTAGTTATTTTACTCTCTACTACAAGCTTTTGAAGACGTACTACTGAAGTAAAGTGATATTTTTCAAGTTCCTTAGAAGATTCTTTTACGAATACTGTATGTATTCTGACAAAAAAATTAGAAACTCTTATTAAGGTTTTTAATCAGAACATAAACGATTCTTCATATATCAACATAAGGGAAATGAACCTGAACATTCGTATCTTGGTTGCAATTTGATCTCCCTTCCGTTTTTGGAGATTAAATTTTTGCATGGGGAAGTTCTTGTACTTTCGAACAAGTACAGCGGAATATATCTCCAAAATAAGAGTTGTGATCATAATCCATATCCTCTAGAAGGAAGTTTCCACAGTGGCTAGTTAGTTCTTTTGAAATTAATAAATTTTGATTATTGGATTTACCTTCACTAAAATTAACTACTAAAATGATTTTGTTAATTTTTACTGGGAACAATGATGTGATATGTCAAAATAATCAGAATAAATAAAAAGATATAGAAGAATAAATCAAAAAATCAAATTATACGAGGGTCGTTCTTTAATATTTCATAACCACCATTTTCAATCAATGATGAGGTGTATGGTATTAGATAGTCGGGCTTGACATACATTTTCCCTTGTTTAAAATTGACGTTGTATGTCAACGCCAGCTCCGAACTGTTTGGAATTCAATTGATAGTACTCGACTTGATTGCGAAGTCTGATCGAAGACTTGAATATAGTGCCACAGGTGTCAGATGTCCCTTAAACTGCAGTTCAAGCTAGACTGTTAGAGAGGCTTTTTGGGTTTAATAACCAAATCAAGGAATTAAGTAAATTTTAAAAAACTTGATACTTAGGCGTAGCAAGTATGTAGAACTTACGTTAAATACTTTGTCGTTTTACACATGCATACTCTGGGAGAAAATCGAATACCGTTAATTGTTGTAAAAATTCCTCCTTATTGAAAATTGAAAAAAAAAATGTTTAAGAAAGTTGACGGAATTTTATTAAAGGAACAAATATTATTTTATATCACTAAAACCTTCTATCACTTTTTGCACAAAAACAAAACGAATTCTACATTACATTATTGTTAAAATATTCAATTTAAAATGTGTTAACATTTATTTGATAATCTCATACTTCATAACGAAATAAAAAAGACACACACACATTTATTTAACCCATTGCCCTGCAATAAAAGACTAAATGTTATTTTAACACTTCATATGTAAAAACGGAAAGAATAGAATAAAAATGGATAATAAAAACTAAAAGTGGCATTTAACAATATTTAAGTATTTAATAGAAGTTATAATAAAAACTAAGTAAAAATACATTAGTACAAAATGTTCATATGTGTGGAAATTTATGAATATTGTCGTCATATCAACAGCTGTTAGAAGGGAAAATTCTTATGACTATAAAACGTAAAATATTCACAGATATAAAGATCATATATGTGTATGAATGTGCTTACATATATTTTTAACTTTAACATTTGCCTTCAAGATTATATTGTCGACTTGTGCAGAAAAAAATAAATAAATAGAAAAGTTTTTGTTAAAAATCTCTACTGCATTTCTTTTTTTCTATCTCTTTTCCATATTGTCGTCATAACAAAAAACGAGATATACTAGATTTATCTCTCTCTCTCTTCAAGCAATGAAAAGCAGTCAACCAAAGAAAAAATCATAGAAAAATCTCACATACTCATACTTGTAACAGTTGTTGCATTATTACACCGCACCATACTATCAACACCACAAACATATGTGGCAGCAACAACAATAGCATAAGAGCTGCATTTACAGTTTCTCATTTTTATTTTTCATAATATAGTCAACGTTATAGTTATCTCAAGAGCATAAGAAGCAGCAAATGCAATAGTTGTTGTAACTGTGTTAGTAATAATAGTAACAGACACCACAATATCAAGTAGAATTTAACATTGCACTTCATCATATTTATTTATGATGTTACAACTACAAGCTCAACTATGAGTGTTAGTATGTTTGTTTGTTTGTTCACTTACCAGCCATCACACACTTTACTTACAAACATATAACAGCTTCAAGCTGCCAACAATCAAATAAAACAAAAACGTCCTTTTAAACAGAGATGAGTAATGAGGTTTAGTGTTTTTTAATAAAAATATTTAGGATTTTATTTCAAAAGGTACTTAAATTTTTCTCCATATAACTCCCGTTTAGTTGACTTATTTGTGTTAGCTGACTAGTAAAGTCATATTGTCTCTAAGATAATAAAAGTAATTTTTTCTCATGTAATAATCACATGAAAAATTGCGTAAAATATACTCTCGTGTTTGCTCTTTATAAGGACTTAAGCACTGCAAATTATAAAAAAAAAAACAATTTTGACTGGACTTCCGAACTAAAATACGATATGAATAAGATATGAAATAACATTCATTTCTAAAAAAATGCATGCGATTTAGCGATTTGAATCACGACTAATCTTTGATCATGCAGCAAGAAACCAGAAATGGTTTCTAAGTAAGATTGCTACAAGATATATATGTTTAAAAATCTAGTAACTTTCAAAGCATTTCAAATCAAATCACACAGATATTAGTAAAATCACAATAATACTTGGGTATGATCCAAATTAGAAGTCTTGAGATAAATACGTAGCACGATACGCATCCTTAGTAAAAACTCCTGTATTTAGCTTAATTTTAATGTATTTTGATGATAATGAAAGCAGTTAATATTGGGAAGATTGCGGAAAGATAGAACATTTCTACAACCAATATAGAAATCTAGTTGACGTAGTGGCTAGTGAATATTTAAGAGAATGAGACCTTAAATTACCAACATCCTATTACCAAACTTCTGAACACATCTGCCGAAACCGTAGACTTTATCAGTGATGGAATAACTATTTAATGCAGAAAGTTTTATCTTAATTGATGCATATTCATTTGCGATTTTATTTTTCTAATTTTTCAGATTATTGGCCGTCTATACTTCCATACACTGCTATGCTTAAAATCTAGAGCCTCCGAAGACCTAATGACTTCCTAATGAATCATCAGATTCCACTCAGTAAAACTTAATGATATCGTTGGCTTGCCTTCCGACTGATTGTCATATTCCTTTCCTTATTAAAATATTTAAGCTGTATGTGTTTGTTTCTTCCAATACTAACATTTTCAACCATAATACATGTGCGAAGTTTACGGTTCAAGTGTTCTTGCTAAATTTGGAAGCTTCATATCTATTAAACAGTTTCATTTTACATTTGCAATCTAAGAGCATAATTAATGTTTATTTAGTGCTTGCAAGAAAAAAAACAGCAGGAATTGAAATTTCGATTAGATCGTTTAGCAGATACAGGCTGATAACGCATATAACAGATTCATAAAACTTGAAAAGGAAATACCTGAAACTTTTCCATTCTTCAAAATACATTTAGTTTTTTGAAGAATCAAACTACATTAGCTTTAACACCAGCAAGTTCGCTTTAAAATACTCATCTTATTCGTAAAACTACATTAAAAAAGCTTTAGAAAGTGATTTATCATTCATTGTCTTATACAACAAAGAGTCTATATGCTTGAATTTTGAATGATGCGTATTTTTATAGTTAGAAATTTTTATAATAAAAAAAAACATGCGTTAAAAAAATTTTATGCAATGGTCACTTTGCCAAATGCCCTGGCCCTATCCGTTTTAAAATTTTATTTAATATTTGCATTGCATGGAAGCTACCTCTTCCCTTGTTCTCACCGTTCTTTATTTTGTCCAGTAAAACTGTCTGAAACCAAATTTTAAAACTTTCGCTGTTATAGTTGTTTAGATATTCGAAAATCATGATTTTCGTTGTATGGGGGTATTCCTCCCTGGTCCTATCGGTTCTACATTTTGTTTACTAAAATAGTTCTTCAAATTTGGTCCCAACCTTAGAAAGTAGTTGGGACCAAATTTGAGAAATCATTGTTAGCTTTGTATGGGGGGATATCTACCCCTAGTCCTATCATGCCTACATTTAGGCTAGTAAAAAAGATTTCTGGGAAAGTAATTGGAACCAATTTGAAAATTCCGCTTTAACAGTTCTTTAGATATTCGATAAATAATATTTGTTTTGTATGGGAATCCTATATTTCGATCAGTTAAACAAATTCTTGAGAAAGTATTTGTGGTCAAATTTGAGAGCTTTTGTTGTTATAGTTCGTTAAATATTCGATAATCAATATTTTCTTTGTTTTCTCCCCCTGATCCTATCCGTCCTTTATTTTGTCTAGAAAAACAATTTCTTGATGAAGTGGTTGGGACCAAATTTGAAAATTCTCACTGTTATGCTTCTTTTGATATTCGCTGATCCAAATTTGCTTTGTGTAGGGGCTACCTCTACCCTAATACTAATACTGTAAAATTCCTTGAAGTTTCTAGAAAAAGTTATTGGGGCCATATTTGAAAATTCTCGATGAAGTGGTTCTTTAGATATCTCCCCCTGGTCACATATATATTTTTATAGCCTATGTTACTTTCGGGTATATATGGATCAGTCTGTGAAAATTTCATCAAAGTAAATGATTTGCTACTATTTACAAAAGTGAAAATTTTTTTCTCATTCATATCCAACACCTACTTTATACTTGGGCATAAAGCATCTTGTCTATCACAAAGTAAACTCATGGCAAACAAGATGATTTCAAAGACGCTCGTAGAATCAATAGTCAAGGTAATAAACTAATTTCCTACACATTCCATAATCCCAGTAGCATCTTTTTTCTAGAAATTTTCACTATTGTAAAATAAATATAAAAATCCACACGCAGTCGCACCCCAAAAAATAGATACAAATACGTTCTCTAATCTGCAGATGCTTTACATGGGAGATTTGGTAACAATTAAGAATCAAATAAGATTCACTTAATTGAAGCAAAGCTTAATTGCTTTCAAATAAGCATATTAGCTTAAGTTCTTCTTAAAATCACTGTGTCCATGAATATTTAAGTCCAAAAAGTACTACCGAAACATCACTTTTATTTAGCTGCATTCTCAGTACACTTTCCTCCAACACTTAATATTTCTTAGTATTTGTTTTAGTGTTTTTTCTCTAAATATATGTATGTTTGCATGTATATGTTATATTGTTTGAAAGTTTTTATAAAACACCAACACACACACACACTATAAGCTTCTTAAAGTGCATGTGTTTGTTAGTTTTAACTCATATTTAGTTTTGTTTTTCATACAATCCTTCAGAAAAACAGACATGAAGTGTCAAGCTACTTTATCTCATTCATATTGTTTTTGTTTTTAGAACAAAAAAATCAGAAAATATATACAAGTGTTTTGATTTTTTCAGAATGAAACTAAAGCTGAGATTATTTTTAGTATTCTGCTTGAAAAATAATATGATTTTTTTTGAAGTTATGGTCCATGATTTAAAATAAATACTGACACAAACTTAAAATAAATACTAAGTACTTAAAAGAAAGCGACTAAAATTTCAACTAATATAAGACAATATTAAATAGAAGAAAAAATTTTTAGATTTTCAAATGGACAAATCGAAAAAGTTGGTCAAACATCAGAAAGGCAAATAAGTATTTTTTTATTAAAATAATCATTTTCACTAAAGAGGAATTTAGTACAAATTTTAAATTTATTAAAATTATTTTTATATCCTCCACCACCACAAGTAGTGAGGATGGTATATTTTGTTATTCCGTGTGTAACACTAAAAAGAATCACCTCAGACCCTATAATGTATAAATATTTTTCATCAAATCAAAATCTAAGTCGATTTAGCTAAGTCCGTCTGTCTATCCGTCTGTCTTTCACGTCCACAAAAATTGACACAGTCCAATGAAATTTATCCTGAGTATTTTGTATAATCCTGAAAATTTTATATTTAAAATCTGTCAAATCGACTCAATATATCAAGACCGATATCAGAGGCAACATCTAAGTTCAAGAGAAGTACTTACGTAAAATTATGTGTGACCAGAAAAAAGTGCGTGTACAATTATTAAATATTTTCAACAAAACTCAATCATTTAATGGCCTTTAGTCAAACTGTTTCCAGTGTTGTAAAACAGTACCAGGGGAAAGTTGGTAGTAAACCTGGTTCAAGTGGAGCAAAAAAAAAAGAATATAAAATATATAAAAAGAATATCGGTAGCACGAACACGTCCACAAAAATTGACACAGGCCAATGAAATTTAAAATCAGCGAAATCGACTCAGTATAGCAAATGATATACACCGAAGTCTTGGGCAAAATCTAAGTTCAAGAGAATAACTTGCATAAAATTTTCAATTACAAGTCGATAAATTAGAATGAAATTTTACCATTATATTTAGTCATGTGAATTTCACTACCATTCCAAAAATGATCAAAATCATTCCAGTTAAACAAAAAGTTATAGCCAAAAATTTAGGGTTCCAATGTTATATATACATTTGATTCGTTTGTAAGAGTATGTGTGCGTGAGTATATACAATATAAAAGGTATTTATTGCATACGCATTTGTATTGGAGGGTATTGAAAATTCGTCATAGCTGAATATAGCATTCTTACTTGTTTCTTATTAAAATAATATTTTTCGCTCAAGAATTTACTACAAATTTAAATTTTATTAAAATTATTTATCTTTAATATAGAAATTTTAGGTTCATAAAATAAAATAAAGTAAACGTCTTTACAGTCTTAATGTCTTTATGCAAATTTATCTAGGTATCTTAGCAAACATTTTGAAAGTGCCTTACTAATTTGGAGTCTGATTGAATTTGGACTATCTAATTATAGTATTTCAGCATTTTTTGTAACAGAAGGCTTACTTTAATACCCTCCACCACCAAAAGTGTTGATGAGAGTATACTAACTTTATAATTTCTTGTGTAACGCCAAGAAGTAATCACCTTATCTCTATAAAGTATATAAATTTTTATATTAAAATTCTGAGTTGGTTTTGCTATATTAGTCTGTCTATTGAAAACATATTCATATATTTGGACAGATTGATTGTTATTGTGCTCAAGAGTCTATTATTTTAATCCAGTCAAATTGATCCAATAGCAATTGAGTTAATTCAGAACCTTAATATTTCTACAGAAAGCTTCACTACATGTCTTAACAAAAAAAGTAATGGACTTACGGAGGAATAGAGAACAAATTTCTTTACGTTGGAAATTTTTCTTAAATCGCCAAAACTTTACTTATGATTTATCTGCAAAAAATGTGAATCTTTATAGTTTAAGAGACAATTCTAAACTTGACCCATTTTTGGACATGTGGAAAAAATTAAATTTTTGTAGCGTTTTCCAAAAAGGTGGTAATATTTTCCATCTAGAGTTTTGTCAAGATATTTTCTTAATTCTGGAAAAATTTTAAACGTAAATACATGCAAAGCAAATCCGAGAGCTATATATGAAACATTCTCCCCGCTCCGGAATTTCGTTTTCGAACATGCTTTTCTGCTGATCTGATTTTGATAATTTTTGGATTTGTGATAAATTACTGAGTTGAAAAAATTCGTAACACATGTTCTTTAATGACCTGGTATGCTCAGAGCTTGGACTATTTGGAACAAAAAGTTTCCGCTCAAAATGTTTCTGACTGGAACGATGTTAAAAATTTTGAGAAAGAATATAAAGCACGGAAATTAAAGACAAGTTTTCTTTAAAAATATTATTGCTGCATAATGGATGACGAAATGTATGTTCTTGTAGATTTTTTGCCAATTCCTGTTCAAGGATTTTAATTCGCTTATGCTCGAAGGAATGTAGAAGAAAAGTTTAGGACCCCAAAGCAGTTAAAGTTTCCCAAAATGTTCTTGGTATGACAAGTAATATACAGTTGTGGCAGAAGAAGCCAATCATTCGTTACAATGGGCTCTACAAGTACCGAAATTTACATCATGGAATATTTACAAAAAACTCTGCTTCAATTCATAAGACTTCATTATGTGTCCACTAGTTTCGGCCTAACTTGCCCTTTATTACAAGAGTAAAAAAGCTATTGAATGGTACAATACAAAAATCACATCACAGCCCCTCCACTCGCAGATCCAATTGGTCTATTAAGATACCTTCAAACAATTTGTCCGAAAATTAAGACGAAATATTAAAAGCAAGGATGTTACATTCACTTATACCTAATCGTTAATACCCTCCACTACGACCAGTTTAGAAATAGTTGCAGTAACCTGTAAGGAAATACTCCTCTCTCGTTTACATTTGCATTCACATAATTACGTAGTCTATAATGTTTTTGGGGAGTAACATTTCGCCTTGCTCTATCCGCAAATTTTGCACTAAAAGTAATATCAAACTTGTGCAAATTTTATGCAATTTGCACAAGTTGTTTAGTCAAAATCAATTCAAATTTTTAGGTTTAGGAGGTTGTTTAAGATATCGGTATATAACGTTTTTTATGGAATCGACAGGAAACTTTGTAGGACAATAATACTTAGGCCCAATTTCAAAGAGATCTGTCAATTATTATGAAAGTCAACAAAAGACAGACAGACGGATATTGCCAGATCAACTCAGATTTTGATTTTATGCAATACTACATAATTTTTTCTATTTTTCTATTCATATTATTTTGGTCTCACTCCTTAAACTCATTTAAATAAATAATCAATATATAAATCATATTTTTTTTCTAATTTAATTAAAAATCTTTCTTATGCACAACTTACTCCCCAACTTACTTCTATGTTTACAAATACGTATGATTAATATTTCATATAAATTAATATTCATCATACGCTTAAGCATATAAATACTCTAGAACTTTTTTTAAACAAAAATTAAATTTCCACAAAATTTAAACTGTTCATGTTTGAAACAAAGTTTCAAGTTTAAACATTAAACATGTTCTTAAGAAAGAAGAAGAAGAAAACATATTTTTTGTACGACTTTAAGTACTTTAAACCAGCTAATTGAACACATTTAAACATATTGACCTCTGGTACTTTAGAGCTTTATAGATTTTTATTCTTCAACAATTCAACTTAAAACTCACACCATTACAAATACACACAGCAAAGTTCAACAACACATGTAGTAGTAGATACTTCTACTTGCAAGAAAGCTAAATGAGTGTGAACTCACATGGTTTAATATACTTAATAAAAATGACCATGAGGGAGACCAGCCGCGTACTATGGGAAAAAATTATATATAAAAATGAAAAGTTGTTAAAAAAACAGGGAACAAGAATGAAAATAAAATAACAAAACAGATTAAAAGTTTGTCTTACTTAACCACATAAAGCACTTGAATTGAAGTCGGGTGCAAAAGTTTCTTTGGGAAATAAATGAAATTTATAAAGTTTTGGCAATTATGTTGAATTTTTTATTAAGTTTTAAAGAAGTTAATATATGATGGAGGGCTTTTATAATTTAAAGAATTCTATTGCTGTTTTGTTAAACAGTTCAAAATGTTGATTTTATTACTTTTTTTGACCTAAAAAAAAACTTTTTTAATAGAAAAAATAGACGATTAAACGATATTTGTTTTGGGAGTAATAGAAAGGTTAATATTAAATAAATTTTACAATATAATTTTTTATTTCTTATTATAAAGTGAAGTATTCTGTATCAATCAAGAAAAAGTAGTCATAACCAATCAGATATGTAACGGAATTCCGTAACTTATTAACGACAAAAACTACTATTCTGAAAAAACTATATTTAATTTAACGTTTAATTTCCGTTAACTAACAACAAAAAAAGTTGTCATAAAATCATAAAGACAATAATAAGGTTGTTATGTTTCCCCATGTCTACAATATTCAGCTAACATTTTACCATTTTTGGATTTTTTATAGCATTGTTGTAGTACTTAGGTAATCAAATGGAAAAAAGGGGTAATAAAATGAAAGATTGATCCTTTTTTTGGTAATAATAAAATGCCCTTTGGATACATTAGATAACATACACTAATAGATTCAATTATTTCAACTTCATCAGAGCCACGTAAGAAGTCAATGATCGAGCAATTCTCCACCACGACCCTAAAATACGAAGTAAAGTTAATACGATACAATAAGTTTAATCACCTGATCGCCACAATATGTTACATGGGAAGATATTAAGAACACACAATTGACGCTATTGACGCTAACAATCACCAAAAACTGTTGGTAGTATGGAAGGTATATAGTTGCCATCACAAGAAAAATGCCAATTCGAACATGCTACTACAAAAGCAGTTTTATAACTTGAACAAATTTTGAACTGAACCAATCATAAAAATATTCATATGTATTTAACACAATCGTACTTTTCTTCAATTATTCAGATCGAATAATTCCCGTTAAATTCACATTTTCATCATATTTGAGTAATGATTCATTATCAATATTTTTAAAATAAAAATTTGATCTGTTAACATAAATTAAGAGTAAATTAGTGCCCCTTACGCACACTTTCTTAAAGGACGGTTCAACTTTACAGAACCAAAAATAAATCGGATGCATAGTAAAACTTATTATATACCGAGTTTATCTTTATAGAACTGTCTTTAAAATTCTAAACTATAAAATGTTTTTAGGATGAATTGCTCGAAAGTTCTTAATTTTGATAGAGAACCAAAATTCAGCCAAGATGAAGGCATATTTGATCAGAACTCCAGATTGATAAACATAATGTGGCAATGTTCAAACCACTTCCTTAATGCACCAATAGCACCAAATAGCTTTTTGATGGCATTGCGATAATAGAGAAATTATTAGGTTCAGGTTTGGAATAATCACTTGCAAGAGTAAATGAACTTGGTAAGATAAATGAAGCGTTCAAATCTTGATAGTACCAAAGTAAACATCCGAACGCCCATATTATATACAATATAGAGAGAATTCTTTATTACTTTAATTACCAGAATCTAGAAATTCTAATTTGTAATATTTAATCATTGCTGAGTGTTTGAAGTCCTATCTGCCTGAATCTAACAGAATCAAATTGGAAGAATCTTACAAACATTTTGGCATATTGGAGTAGTCCTTCCCATTTGTAAAGGCCCTTATCCTATGTTTTAGTAAGAAAAATTCTACATTTATTCTCATAACAATCCCAAGGGAAACTAATGTCTAGAAATTAATCGAAAATCTGTAAATTTCTTACTTTCTAAATTAAATTGTCGTAATATATTGTAGTAGTCCTTCCCATTTGTAAAGGCTCTTCATTGTCTCTCACAATAATCTCAAGGGGAGCTCTAGAAATTGCTCGAAAATCTGCAGAATTCTAAAAGCCCCATCTGCTCCAATAATTAAAGGATTCTTAATTTCTCTATATATTCATCGTGTCACTAGAATATAAGTTAATCGAAAATTTTACCCAATTCTTGAACCTTGGGTACTTTAACAACTACAAATACATAAGAAATATAATAAGCAAATGGTGTATGAATTAGTATGGTGGCAATGAATTCTGAACAAATATATTCCATCACATAAATGTACCAAATATTAAAAAAAAAAAAAAAACTTAATTAAAAACAATTTTATGACAAATTCATAACCTCCTTCATTCCCACCAATATTCCTCAATATTTCATTTATCTTATAATTTTAATAATATTTTCAATACAAAATTATACATCAATCGTTATTTTCATTATTGTGACTATGATGATGTCTCTATTATGAACATGAAAAATTATTTCATTTATATTCCTCATCATCATAAACTATGCCAAAGAATTCTCTGGAATAGGTTTGTACAATTGTGTGTGCATGCGTGTGTGCGAGTATGGCCACGGGAATTCAGGTGATAAGTGCCATTTTGTAGCATAATTAACAAATAACTGTGGTGGCTAGTAACGTGTAAATTTTTGTCTGTCTACATGCGGTGATATACACTTTTTTTTTATTTCGAGCAAAAAGACACATATTTTCACATGAATACAAATATGTAAGTGTATAAAATTCACACATAAATACTTACAGATAAAACAATGTGAGCCAGGCTGGTAAATTGCATGAATGCAAAATAATAAAGCTATTGGTGGGAATGCAGATAAACAGCGATGGAAAGAATAATAAATCAAAAATATTTTCATTTTTTTTCTCAAATTATTTTTTTCAAATTCTCAAAAAAATGTGAAGAAAATCCCAAAAATCAGTTTTTTGTTTTTGAAAAAATCTATTACCATACAATTGTAACCACTATGAGGTTTCTAATGCTATATTCCATCTTAAAACTCAGACTTAGATATTCATAATTGTAATTAAAAAAGTTTCAATTTCGACCCCTATAAGGGTTTACGATACAAAAGTTGAACTAGAGTATTTTGTGTAATGAATCCTTTCAGAAAACTATATATTTTTTACAAATTTTTAAGAAAACTATCATTTTAGATGAAAATGAGTGAACACGTTTTTAAATTTTTAATTTTCAAATTCAACATTTTGAACAGGAACATTTTTGAGAAAGATGAAGATGTTGACCTGGATCTCTGAATCTCTGTTTGATAAATAATTTTGTTTCTTAAATAAATAAAAAATATGAATCAAACGCGGACGCTTTCAAATGCAAATAATTTAATTATTATTATTATTATTATTATTATTATTATTATTATTATTATTATTATTATTATTATTATTATTATTATTGTTATTATTATTATTAAAACAAAAAAATTAACCTCGTTAAACCATCCGTAGTAGTCTACAATCCGACATCCCCAATTTCGAACCATATCCATCATGATATTTCAAATTTTATATTAAGTGTTTCCGACACAAGATCCCCCCTTCTCCCATAAAATAAAAAAGGCAAGAAGCTCAATGGTTAACAAGGTTTCATAGCACTAGAGTGCAAGGTCAGGCTACGACAAAACCTGCTTAAAAAGAATACAAACTGATTACACAATCTGACCCATTAGCAAGATACCTCACCACTGCACCACAAGGACAGAACAGAGAGAACCTGTTGCAGCAGATCATTCATCTGGTTAGAAAGAAAACAAAATGATTACAGAAATGAAACACCACCAGCTGGTCTTCATTAAATCCTTCAGAATTTACAGCAATTTCATATCGTTTTTTCTAGGCAGGAAAACGATCTACCACATCATTAATGATCCACACAAATGGTTTTATGTTTAACTACCAGATTTTCCCTGATTTACTTCTAGCGGCAATTTGGAACCAATCTGCTTCTGTTTGTCGACAAACAACTCAATACAACTATTGTTTTATATTTACCATAATTTTCGTCACACCAAAAACACAACCAATTTGATCGCTATGAAACTCTTTCACTACTTTGTAATTTTTGAAGCCGGCAAAAATCTTTTTTTTATCATATGGCGAGAAAACGATCACATCATTATCGATTCGCAAAAATGATCCCTTTTAACTGTACAACTACATTTGACCAAAACCGCTTTTCGACAACACCCAACTCAATACAACTGTTATAATTTCCGTAGTTTTCTTAACACCAAGAATGGAATCAATATACTTGAAAGCGGCACCAAAAAAATCTAAAGGTCTTGCCTTCAACACTCTCTCATAATGGTAAATCAAACCATACAAAGGTCGTAGCTTGTCTCATAGGACCAAATATGATTTTATTATTTAACGTTCGAAGGATATTTTAATATGACCAAGACTTCTACTTTTTATACATAACAATATCTTTGCAATGTTAGATAAATATTTGATTACTTAACTTCTCTAAAATACAGGAACATAACGACTGTTCATCCGCACCTAAAAATACGGATGAATATCACTCAATTTGAACTCTACGAAATACTTTTATCACATGGTTATTGCTGAAGTGTATTTGAGTCGATTTGGGAATGTAGGAATCTCTACATTCCCAAATCCCTACTTTTTTTAAAAATTCGCAAAAAATTTAATTATGAATTTAGAGTAAAGAAGATTTGCGTAAATCTCTGTAAAGAACTAAAAGGAAAAAGATTTAATGATATATATATCGACTTAAATATCTGTTTACAGTGTAAAATATACCAGTTCATCAAATCATATTTTTAATTAAGATTTACAAAGGTTTCTGCCTTGAACCTGTACTTCATCTAATCAATATATCATTTGTAACCAATTGAAATTTCAATAAGCTTTCTTTAACGGTTCAAAAGTTAGGTAATTATTTCCAAAAATCGATTGGGATACATTGTGCATTCCTAAAGAAGTGCAATAAAAAGTATAATTTTGAACTTATTTGGCGTTCTCAATTTTAAAAACCGTTGGACTTAAACTCAAATAATACAAATATAAGATATTTATTTCCCACCTTATTATTTTCTCCTTCACTGTACTTTTAATATACCAATAAAAATAGTCGCGTTTTAAATTAAGTATTTATACTGCAGTCTGCAATTTGGAATTGTTTACAAACAGATAAATGTATGTGAATATATATATTTCAGTTTGTATGTGTGTGTGTATACAAGTGTAAAATAACAACCACAATAATTACAAACAGTAGTTACAATAAACTGAGAAATCGATTACAAATACTTGTTCTTTTTTATATAATTTTTTGCAACCACATTCTTTTAACTCAATACATATGACAATCAGGAAAAAGAGTGTGGACAATTCAGAGATTTTTTTTAAATGGCAGTTTTAACTAACATTTAAAATTCAAAAACTAAATATGAAATAAAACTTTAAAAACAAGTTGTGAGGTTATATTAACTTTAATTTTACCTTTTTAAAGCTAAGAAAGAATCATCTCAGACCACACAATGTATATATATTATTGCATCAAATAGAAATCTGAGTCGATTTAGCTTGGTCCGTCTGTTTACCTTGGTTCGTCTGTTTGCGTCTATTGTTGACACTCTCACATCCACAAAAACAAACAGATCTCAATGAAATTTAGCGTGAGTATTTCCTATAGTCCTGAGAAGTTCTCAAAACTGTTTACTATATTAAAAAATATAGACCGATATCTGAGGCGAACTCTTCTTAGTTGAAGCAAAAGACATTCGGTAAATTTCAATTATAAATCAACAAAATAGAATGAATATTTGCCATGATATTAAGAATAATGTATTTCATTACCATTCCAAAGTTTAACATAATCAGTTCAGTAAAAAAAGTTGTAGCCGAAAATATTTCTAATTTAATAACTAATTACATGTTCCGTGTTATGTTAAGAAAAGCTTTTATACATTGTTCATGTCTGAGAGTGTATGTGAGTGACATGCTAAATAAAATTTGGCCTAAGTGGTAATTATGATTATGAAAAGTTTCTATTTAAAACCAGCATCGATTCAGTATGTTAATATATATGGACCAATATCTGAGGCAACCCCTAAATTTAAGCTAAGAACTTTCGTAAAATAATTAATTATAAATCGAAAAATTTTAATAAAATTTTTCAGTAATATAAAGAAATATATACCTCATTGCGATTCCAAAAATTATAAAAATCGCTTCAGTAGAAAAAAAGGCCAAAAATATAACAAATTTTATGACTCATAAAGGTTTCTTTATTATATAAGAAATACTTTCATAAAATGTATGCGTTCTTGAATGTATATGTGAGCGAGTGCGTATAATGTACATGTACGAAACATAATGCATTTTTTCTGAGGCCTTTGTGGATTCAGCAGAGCCGAATATAGCATTCTTACTTGGTTTTATTTCAAATCGAACAAATTAACTTTACTAAAATTGACATCACTGTCTTATACCAGAACGCTATACAATTGAGTGAATTGCATTTCACCAACGCAATATAAAAATATCGTCTGGTTATGTCATTATATTGTTATTGTTGGTATTTTACTGTTTGTGAAATTGTTATGTGAAATTTTTTCTTGTTGTTACAATTGTTGTTTATTTATTTTTTTTTATTTTACACGAATTAAGAGTAAAAATGAATGAAATAATAAAGTATTTACTGATTTTTTAATAGTGTTAATAAATTAAGATTAAAAACGAGAATGAGGATTTAATAAAACTGAAAATTTATTCATTATCCGTACATATACACACATACATATCTACCTATAAGCATAAATAATGGTAATAATTTTATACACTGCGTATGAGTGATATTAAAAATATTTATTAAAAAATTAATATTAATCATACGTTATAATGAATAAATTTTATATTTATTATTTATTTCCTTCATGTGCGTTTTTTTCCTTTCTTTTTTATTTTTATATTTTTTCATTGTTGTTGTTGCTTCATTGTTGTATATTTTTAATACAAATATTTTCATTTTATTATTTTGATCATTTAATTAAAAGTACTTGTAAGGCTTGTATTTAAAAAATATGTAGACAATAAAAATATTTAAAGTTGTTATATAAAAATTCTTGTTGTATGGTTGATATTGGAGGTATTTTTATCATATAATTAAGATGATTATAATATTTTTTATAAAAAATATATTTTTCTTATTTATATGAAATTAAAAAAAAGAAAATTCAAATTTAATTATTTGTATTAAAGCTGAAAACATTTATTTTGTAAAAAAATATGATGTTCAAATGTGTTGTGAGACATTTTGATCTGAAATTAACCTGGGAAAGACACATTCGAATAACATCTTTAGTAAAATAACTATGAATATAAAATTAAAAGATACAGGACACAGGTGCAGGAAAATTGTGAACAAAATGACTTTCTTTAAACAGATATTCAGAAATGCGATAAATCTAGGACAGACTCCATTATAGATTCCCTATGATATTGTCATCATAATTTATCTCTATTTTAGGTAGGGGACTGTTTGTTAGATATGTATAATAAAAAATTACATGAATTTCACTTCTTTTTTCTCTATTGCCTCCTTCTATTGGTTTCAAGAAATGACATTATAACTGCCATGTTACCAGAAGATAAATTGTTAAAAACAAGCGATCTATACTCTGCTTAACACTATTTACAAGATATTGACAATAACTATATAAGAAAAACTTCAGATTTCCGGCCAAATATAAGTTGTATATGGCAAGCTTACACCTCACGCATTATAATAGAACATTCACTTGATTGGCGTACTCCCTTTATAGATTTCAAGAAACCCTGAGACATCATCAGATAAACTAACATATAGAAATCATTGAGAATGAAAGGAGTACCCCAGAAGATAATACGAAAATGCTGAAATATCAGTTCCTCACAACGATAATGTCAGCCAGCCATTTCAAAGAAATGAGATAATTTGGATTGTGCGGTTGTTGCCTTTGTAAAACATGCCATTTTAACATGATTAAAAAAGTGATTACAAAAGGTGAGTATTAAAATAATAAAATATTTCCAACAAAACCTCTCTTGGTCCTATAAAAAGTAAAAAAAGGTCCAGTATTATTAAACAGTACAGGGAAAATAATAAAAAAACCCGATTCAGGTAGAAGGAATGTTCCACACGAAAAAAATTTAAAGCATTTTTAAATGATCTCATTGCCCTGAATATTATTAAAAGTAATGCAGTCTCTAAAGGTTCCTGAACGGAACGCTGCTGAAATTTTCTAAAAAAATATTCTTGCTGCAGAATGGATGACGAAACGTATCAAATAAAAGATAAAACTGTAAGTTAAGTAGTTTCGTTTCAACTAACATTTGTTAGGATTTTTTTCGATATCCTTCCTTATGTATATTCCCTGAAATTATTGTCTTTTGATAGTAAAGGCTGCGCATTTTCAAAGAAATTGAAAGGCCATATATTTCTAAGAATTCCTTGATTTTTAGCAAATAATGAACCACTTCCCGCCAAATTATCTTCCTATCCATTTTCAATGTGTTCTCTGCACTCACCTACATGCTCTGAGAATGACAAATATATATGGGTCAATATATATTATTGGTCCGGAAGACGGAATGAAACATTTTTATTGAAGATATGAAAATACACCAGATCTAATCCCACAGTTCTTTTAGAAATCATCGATATAAACTTTGGTGCCATGTCCTTCTGTGTGGTTATTAGAATTTCATGGAAATAAGTATGTCTTAATTCATCCCATGAGAAGCCATTAGCACTTTCGAGGAGAAAAGTGGAAAATAGATATAAATCATTGGCTCTGAAGGGTTAATAATTAGGTCAAATCGGTGAATAAATTTTCTTTACGATAATTTCTTGTAATACTCAAACATCGAGTTGCATCGAGTAACAACGTTTTTGAACATAATACAAGCTATCATGAGCCGATGGTGTTTCCAGATATAGTGCTAAAAATCATGTGATGGATGATTTTTATTACTTTTAAATATTTTTGCGCCCTGTTTATTTTTTTTATTCTCATTTCCAATTTTCATTTGTTTTCAGCATACTGTACGTATACTTAATATTTAAAATATCAGGAAATTACTTATACACTTTGTGCTCACAAAAATACAAGAATTCTAAAATGTCATTTAAGTATAAATTAAATTATTTCTAAGCCAGAAAAACTAATCCTTTAATACTTAAACCAAACATTTTAAGCCACAAATAAAATCTATAGGAAAACAATTTTCTAACAAACACTCACTCACTTCTCCTCCATCTCACTACACCAACAACGATGAGGCTAAAAATAAATTGAAACTATTGTAGAACAGTTATTTGGTAGCAATTTTTATACAAGTAGATTTGTAAAAAGATTTTGTTTGTTTTATATTATGTTGACATTATTTTTACCACAAAAAAAGGACATGAAACAAAAAGGCAACATGAACTACACACCAACTAAAATGCAGAATATAACATGTATCTTTAGTATGTTTGTCACGTTTTTTACAATTTAGTATTTTGTTACTTGTAGCCAATACAAATATTGTTAGAAAATTTCCAAAAAACACTGGATAGATAGATATGGAAACTTGTACTTCCAAACCAGTATTGATAAAGAGATATATACCAACACACACAAACAAGCGCCCATACAAGTTAAAATCATTCTCATATTAAACATCATTGATAATGATGATGTTATATTGTGGTTAGTATCGAATACTATTACAACTACAATTCAATACATAGATACACAGCACAGTGGGGAGGTATCTTCTGGTTCTGCATAAGAGAATATTTTCCTTAAAGAATTTTCAATTTTTTTTTCTTTTTTAAACGAGAATTTTCTATAGAAAATTTTCTTCTGCTCAGTAGGCTGAAGACAATTTTCTATAGAAAATTTTCTTCTGCTCAGTAGGCTGAAGACAATTTTCTATAGAAAATTTTCTTCTGCTCAGTAGGCTGAAGACAATTTTCTATAGAAAATTTTCTTCTGCTCAGTAGGCTGAAGACAATTTTCTATAGAAAATTTTCTTCTGTTCTGCTCAGTAGGCTGAAGACAATTTTCTATAGAAAATTTTCTTCTGCTCAGTAGGCTGAAGACAATTTTCTATAGAAAATTTTCTTCTGCTCAGTAGGCTGAAGACAATTTTCTATAGAAAATTTTCTTCTGCTCAGTAGGCTGAAGACAATTTTCTATAGAAAATTTTCTTCTGCTCAGTAGGCTGAAGACAATTTTCTATAGAAAATTTTCTTCTGCTCAGTAGGCTGAAGACAATTTTCTATAGAAAATTTTCTTCTGCTCAGTAGGCTGAAGACAATTTTCTATAGAAAATTTTCTTCTGCTCAGTAGGCTGAAGACAATTTTCTATAGAAAATTTTCTTCTGCTCAGTAGGCTGAAGACAATTTTCTATAGAAAATTTTCTTCTGCTCAGTAGGCTGAAGACAATTTTCTATAGAAAATTTTCTTCTGCTCAGTAGGCTGAAGACAATTTTCTATAGAAAATTTTCTTCTGCCTCAGTAGGCTGAAGACAATTTTCTATATGAAATTCTTCTGCCTCAGTAGGCTGAAGACAATTTTTCATAGGAAAATTTTCTTCTGGCTCAGTAGGCTGAAGACAATTATCTATAGAAAATTTTCTTTCTGGCTCAGTAGGCTGAAGACAATTTTCTATAGAAATTTTCTTTGCTCAGTAGGCTGAAGACAATTTTCTATAGAAAATTTTCTTCTGCTCAGTAGGCTGAGACAATCTTTCTTATAGAAAATTTTCTTTCTGCTCAGTTAGGCTGAGACAATTTCTATAAAAATTTCTTCTGCTCAGTTAGGCTGAAGACCAATTTTCTATAGAAATTTTCTTCTGCTCAGATAGGCTGAAAAGACAATTTTCTATAGAAAATTTCTTCTGCTCAGGAGGCTGAGGACAATTTTTCTATAGAAAATTTTCTTCTGCCTCAGTAGGCTGAAGACAATTTTCTATAGAAAATTTTCTTCTATTCGGTAGGCTGAAGACAATTTTCTTCAATTCGGTAGGCTGAAGACAATTTTCTATAGAAAATTTTCTTTTATGCAGTAGGCTGAAGACAATTTTCTATAGAAAATTTTCTTCTATTCAGTGGACTAAAGACAATTTTCTATGGAAAATTTTCATTTGTGCAGAATAATGAAAATAATATTCTTCTGTTCAATAGATGGAATACAAATTTCTGTAGATTTTTTTCTGTCTAACTTAGATAATTTGTTATGGGAAATTTATTCGTTTTAATATAAGAGACTTTATTTAAAGAAGTATAAGAGATTTCTCTAATTATTAGTAGAAAATTCTCTTTTTGTTGATAAATTCAGAATTAATTCCAGAAATGTTTTCTTTTACACCCACAGTACACTCGGAGTTAGATGAATAAATAGATGACTGCTGGTATAAATAAATGAATGAATGGACAGATGGATGAATTGTAAAGCAGGTTGTATATTGTATGGATTTGGTTTGGCTTATATTGTTGGTAAATAGTTATTGGGAATCTATTTTCATTTTGAAAATACTATAGAACAATAAAACAAACTTTAATTTCGTTTAATTTAGATACTATTGTTATTGATTACACACGCACACATACATACACATATAAACTAACACAATCATAGAAGAATGACAACACTAATGAACTATATAAAATTAAATAAAGAGCTTCTTAGTGTCTTTTTAATACAAAAGGAAATGCATTGTGTAAATATTTACTGAAAATTTTGAAAATAAATTAAATTCATTTTATCTCTCTCACTCTGTCTTTTGTCTTTGTAGCCTTCAAAGTAACTTTATTATTTAATCCCTTTAATTGTCATTTACTTTCATAGTTAAGTTTTCATTCCATTTTATACCCTCTACCACCACAAGTTTTGAAGAGGATATATTAACTTTGTTATTTCATGTTTAACGTATGAAAGGAATCATCTCAGACTCCAAAATGTATATAGATATTTAAGCGTCAAATCAAAGTCTGAGTCGATTTGGCTATGTTGTCCGTCAGTCTATTTGTCTGTCTCTTGTTGGACAGCTCACATCCTTAATAATTTACAGAGCTCAACAAAACTTAGCTCGAGATTTTAAGAAACTAACTAAAAGCAGAAAAATTGGTTCCGAAGATTAAACGATATAGACCGATATCTGAAGCAACCTTTAAGACCAAAAAAAAATTGTTAATTTGTCAATTATAAATTGACATCTTTAATTAAATTTTCATAATGTTAATCTATATGTTTTTCATTACCTAATAACTATCAAAATCGGTTCATTAAAAAAAGTTATAGTCAAAAATAATACTAATTTTATGACTCGCTAAGTGTTTCGTGTTATATTTAAGAAAAACTTTTACATATTATGTGTGTCTGTGAGTACGAATTATAAAGTATTTATTTTATCCACATTTGATGTGCAGGTATTGAAGATTCGGCACAGCCGAATAAAGCATTCTCACTTTTTCTCCTGTTTTAATTATTATTTTAATTAAAATGTGGCAAAAGGAGAAACAACTAAACTTTTTAATGAGTTGTATAATTTAATTAGTAGTCTAGGTTTATAATCATAATTTCATTTTAATTTAATTCTTCTTTTTATTACTTTTTTCAACTCGTTTTAAATACGCCGTTTTTTGCAATTTTACAAAAATAATAAAAAAGTGACAACGACAACGACACCGACACCCACAGCAACAGCAACATAAACTTTAAACTTAAGTGCTCTTGAAGTTACCTTTAGTATGATTTAGTTTCTGGAATATTAATGATGCTTGAAAAGTTTGCAAAATTATTTTCAGCGTAAAATTAAAGTTTTAAAGTGTAAAAAATTAAATGACTTTTTTACTTTTGCAGTAAATAAATATGAAATTTGATTTAAAAAAGGCAATAAGTATATATTACTGCTAATATATGTAATATTATAAAATCTCAATTGATAAACTATGATAAGGAGTGAGAGTGAAAAAAATGTTCACATATATCTATCTTAATAAAACGAACAAACTGACTAAAAGTATTACTGCCATTTAGAAAATAATATAGTTTCAATCACTAGTAATGTCATTTAGAAAACGTTTTCATAGTGGTTTCAGTCACTTTGCTCGATAAGGTTGTCGATCTCCGTTAAAAATCTAAGACAATTTTCGACAACATTTTGAGCTCCTCAAGTCTCTTTTAACAAGACTCCAATATCTCTCCATTGGTCTTAGCTCCGGGGCATTAAAGTATTTGCCTTTCTTGGTATAAATACCACATTATTGTTCCTGTACTATTCAAGGTTTTGTTTATCATAGGAACAGGATGCTAAGTCAGGCAAAAAATAAGTGGATACATTATGGAGTCTTACGAATGAAAGCAACTTGTTTTGTAAAAATTCATTGATGTTAATTTTACTACTTTTGAAGCCTCAACTGCATATAGCTTACTATATTAAGATTTTTTTGAATACTTTGACAGCTTTTAAGCTGCAAACTTTTTCCTTAAACATCAGTCATATAAAATTTTTAACCAAGAAGATACGAAAACAATATGCCAGAAGACACGTTTCGTGATCAATTATACATAAGAAGTATTTTTTATAAAACTTGAATTTTTGAACCGTTTATGTTTTAAACCTGTTGCCTTCCTACCATATGTGTTGCGAGCTCTTTTGAAAATGCTTTTTGTATTTTTGACTTTAGAAACATCATGTAAACCATTTCATATACCAGAACCAGAACCAGGTTTTCTATCAATGGGTACTATTTAATATAATTTTGATGGTAGACCTTCGAATGCTTGACCAACTTTTTGTAGGATTAAATGTGGTTTTGTTGAAAACATTTAAAAATTTTAATACGCACTTTTTATTGGTCTCTTATTAAAAACAGATTAAAAATATTTTAATTTGATTGACATTTAACATAATAACTGACATTTTTTCAAAAGAAAGTAATTTTAATGAAAAAAGTGTGTTAAGAATTGTTTAATCTCCTCAGCTATATACTATAGAAAAATCGGGTTCAATTTCAACATCCAAGACGGACAATATAATGAACCATATTTAATGTGGACTTATTAACTATCCACTGCTCTTTGCTGCACCTATCTGTCTCTATGGCTTGTTTAATAAAGTTATATTAGGCTAAGGTCAACCCTGCAAAATGCTATACCACACAGTGAGGCCAAAATGATTTTTTGTATATCAATTTGTAATTTTTTACCTTGATGAACTTGCAATTAAATATAGTGATAGCTGAGAAGTATAACAACTTTCGAAATTTTGCAAGACAGTCTTTAAATATACATTCAGTGGAATAACTCTGATCTTGTTCAAAATTTTTGTCTTTTAGTTAAAATGATTAGAAGCAAAAATTTTGAATTTGAAAATTCATAAAAAATGATATTTTTTCTGAAAAAGTGTATACACTCATCTAAAATATTTTTTTCTTAAAAGCCTATACGAAGTACATATTTTTCTGAAAATCTTCCTCATGCAGATAAAATATAGACTGATATCTGTAAGTATCATACTTGCTTTTAATTCATACATGAAAACTTCTCGCATCGAGACAAATACAGAATCAATTAGATATTTAATTTTATATTCAGATCAGAATTTCAGATTGAAAGAATAATTTTTTGGCCCAATAAGAAAATCACAATAGTATATTTGTCAATGAAGAACTAATATTATTTGATTATTGGATAACAAAAAGGTGGCAGAAATCACTGAATTAATGCAAATTTCTCACAAAAAGTGTATAAGACAAATCCAGATATATTGGTAAATGGTAAAATTCGGAAACCAAGTCTTCAGAAATCTGATTCTCGAACAGATGCAAATAAAGCAAAAAGACGAAAAATTGATTTATTTATTCAAGTCATATCAACAGATCTATCTAATGAATTTTACAGCTTGAAAGTATTAAACAGGCCTGTCAAAAGGAGATTGAATGAAGCACATTTATATGGAAGCATACTGAAACACTATTTCCAAAAAGAAATATTTAATGACGTTTAATTTACGCTAGAACTTATATAGAAGTATCCATACGTTTTTTGAAAAGTGTGTCGGGAATGCCACCTGTAAAATAAAGTGGTTGCGGAATTATGTTCTGGAGTGAATTTTCTTGGCATAGACTAAGTCCACTTATTAAAGTACATAAATTTCAATACTTGGAAATTTTAGAAAATCATATGGAGCCATTTACTTTCATGCATAAATGTTAACATTTATGCATAGCTAAATCGACTTAGATTTGATATGATGCAGGAATATATTTACTTTATGGTGTCTTATATGATTCTTTCTTAGCGTTACATACGGAATGACAAAGTAAATATACCCTCTTCACCACTTGTGGTGGTGGAAGGCATACAACATGGTTTTATAAAGAGAGAGTCGATATTTGGGATTGGCCCAAAGGGTTCAAGCATATAAAAAACATATGTAATAAAATCAAAGTGGAAACTGCTAAAAAAACTATAAAAATAAAGTTAGCTTTACAGAAAGCATGGTATGCCATACCCAAAAACAAAAAGTCAAAACTCGTGGAAAGTATGAGTCGCAAGTGTAACGCAGTCATCGCAAACAAAGGTTTCAAGACTAAATATAAACAAACATTAGAACAAAATTGGCAAATGAAATATTAAACTTATTATCAGCAAAATCATTTTTTTAGTGGATTAACCGATATCTGTCAGCCGGACGACTGTCTCCCTGTCCGGCTGACTATCCATGTAAACGTTGTTAATACGTTACAAGTCGCAATTTTTGAAATATCACAGTGAAATTTGGTAAAAATTATTATTTTGCCCAAGACGAAGCTTTTTGAAATTTGCCATTTTTGGTACTTTTGGTACCTCCCACGCAAATGTCATAAAAGTGCTAAATATAAAACGATTTTACTGAAATTTGAAGGAAAAAAATTGTTTGATACTTAAGATAAAAATTTTGAAAACTATGCGAGGGTCAGTCCATTCTAATAGGTCCTATACAAGCCTCCTTCCATGTATAACTTTAAAAGTCATAAATCTCACACATTCATTTATATTCTAATAATAACTTTTCATATCAAGATATAAATAAGCAAAAATCGAATTATACCAGATTCAGTCTATAATTCCTTCTATCTCAATACAGCTTCTCTCAGTGGTGTTTTCGCTAAATTAATATTATTTGCTTATGCTGATGTTAGTAACATACAGATAAATGGTCCCAACAACTATATGAAGGAACTTTTTTACTAAACAAAATAAAGAATGGATAGAAAAAGGGATAGAGGTTGTCCCCATATAAAGCAAATTTTGATAATTGAATATTTAAAGAACTATAACAGCGACAAATTGTTCCTAACTATTTTATAAAGGAATTGTTTTACTAGACAAAATAAAGAACGGATAGGGAAATGTTGATAATGGAATATCTAAAAAAACACTACATTAACAGTTTTCAAATATGGTCCCAATAATTTTTTCAAGTAACGGTTTACTGGACAGAATGAGGGACAGATGGAATGATGGGCAGAAGTGTTCCCCATACAAAGAAAATTTTGATTATCAAATATCTAAAGAACTATAACAGCAAAAGTTTTCAAATTTGACCCCAAACACTTTCTCAAGATTTTGATTTACTGCTCAATATATAGGGCGGGTAGGATCAAGGGGAAAGGTACTGACATATAAAGCAAATAAAATCTGTGAAAGTGGGAATATTCAAATTGGTTCTAATTACTTTTCAAAGAATCTTTTTAGTAGGCAAAAAGAAGGACGGATAGGACCAGGGGGAGAAAATAATGATTATTAAATATCTAAAGTACTATAACAGCCAGAGTTGTTAAATTTGGTCTCAACCACTTTCACAAGGAACTTATTTAGTGAATAAAATGCAGGGGGAGGGATACCCCCTTACAAAGGAAATAATGATTATCAAATATCTAAACTACTATAACAGTGAAAGTTTTAAAATTTGGCTCCAAACTGTTTTATTGGATGGTTTTTAAGTTGGTTAAGATTAAAGGAAGAGGTAGCATCCATGCAATGTAAACATTAAATTAAATTTTTGAACAGACAGAGCCTGGGGCATTTGTCAAAAAAATAATTTTAGACTGAGGAGAATGTTTGTGCAGCAAAGCCAAAGGGGAGAACCTATTTTAAATAGAAATATTAATAAGAGTATGGAAAAGCTTAATTTTTCACAGTCATTCACATTTAGGCACAATAATATTCCCAAACATTCAGCTATAATATGTCGTCTATTGGTTTGCATACTATAAGGCACATGTTAAGCCACATCGTCTGTATTTTGAAGACTTATATCTTAACGAGCATTTGTGGAAAAAACTTGGGTCGAATACGAAAATAGTAGAAAATTTTAAAAAATATATCAAAAAAATAGTTAATTCCTAAATAGTAATAAAATAAAACGGATTACCGAAAAAAATATTAAATCTAGATTTTAACGAACTTTTCATCTTTGTGACATTGGATGTGCCTATAAGTTAAACATTTTTTATATCGCTTATTTTTTGATGTTACATTACAGATTACACCTTATAAAGTTATTATTTGTCTATAAGATTTTAAAATTGAATTTTTTTTATATTTTAAAATTCACATTTTATATCTGTGGTTGTGTTTTTTTTCTTAAACCAAAAATATAAATCACATTTAAATCAAAAATGTATATATATCTCTATAACCAGCATAACCATTTTAATTAAATTAAACTTAACCTTGTTACCTTTTTTTGCTATATATTTTTTTATTTTCTATAAAATATAACTAATTATTTTAATTAACACTATATTTTTTCCATAAAATAAAATATGTCATTTGTTTTTTTTATAAAAAATTCACACTTGAAAACATTTTGATTAAAAAATTGCAAAAAAATTTAAAATTTTTATATAACAAATATGAAAAATTAAATAATGTTTAAGGTTGAAAAAAAAAATAAAATAAAACAAATAAGAATGCTATATTCGGCTATGCCGAACTTTCAATACCCTCCACCACAAATGGGTGTGAAGTAAATATGTTATGTTTCGTGCATTAAAGTTTTTTCTTAAATATAACACCGAACATTCAATGAGTCATAAAATAAGTAACATTTTGGACTATAACTTTTTTTACTGAACCGATTTTGATGATTTTTGGAATGGTTATGCCATGTAATTCCAATTTGTCAATTTATAATTAACAGTTTTTATGAAAGTTGGTTGAATTTAAAGATTGCCTCAGATATCGGTCTATAACTTTTAATCGATTTTGCAAGTTTTAAATAGGAAACTTCTCAAAGCTATAGTTAATACTCAGGCCAAATTTCATTGAGCTCTGTCGATTATTGTCGATGTGAGCGACAGACGGACATAGCTAAAACGAATCAGATTTTGATTTGATACAAAAATATATAAACATTACAGGGTCTGAATATATTCCTTCTTTGCGTTACACCCAAAATGACAAAGTTAATATACTTCCTTCTGCCCTCGTGGTGGAGGGTATTAAAATCATAGAAATATTTTATTAAAATAAAAACATTGAAACGATTAATATTAATTTGTCATTTTAATTAAACTAATTATTTACACTTGTACAACAAAAAAATTAAAAAAAAATAATTTAAATTAAATACAAAACAGTTATGAATTGTATATAAGCAGATTTATGGGAAAAAGACAGTAATGACAATTCAAAAATTATTAAAAAAAAATCAAATAAAAATTTAAAATATTAATCCTAACGCATCGATTTTAATTAAAACAAATTTCCATTTCACCATTTTTGATATAAAAGCAAAAAAATTCCTTTTATCCCTTTCATAAAGTTTTCACTGTATTAAAAATATGTATTTCAATGCTGAAGTTATATTATGTTTTTTGTTTAATTTTTTTTGTGTTATGGACATTAATATTTGACATGAAAAAAAGCATAATAAATTTATCGCTGAAAACTATATTTCTGAGGTTTTGATTGTTTAAATAATGTGAAAGAGAGTATTTTTAATATTTTTTTAACCAACCTTGGAAAATAAAGTTGTATTCAAAACGGAAATTAAATTAATTTTAACCATTCACTTACAAATCGTTAATAATTTTGGCATTTTGCGGATTTTTTTTAAATCACAGAATCTGAACACTTCAAATATTTTTAAAAGAACAAAATTAAAAAAATTTATTAAGGAGTGAAATCGAAGAATTCCTAACATAAACGTAAAAAAGAAAACACTCAATTTACATGTTTAATTGAATTTATTATTACGTTCTTAATCACTAGTGATGAAGTTTGGAAACATCTTCGGAAATCCTTCCATTAAGGCGTTTATATCGTTTTCTGTCATCTTTGTTTAAAATTTACCACACTTTTAGACATGCTTTTTGTGCTCTTCAATTCTCTTTTTACGAGAGCCAATTTCATTTTGTCTCTTGGTACAAATCCCGCAACCGCAAATTGCTTGTTATACAAAAAACATTTTGGAAATTTTTACTGATTTTGGGTCTTAAACTTTTCTTCAACATTCCCCTTTGTGATCAGGAAGTTGTGAAAATTCCAATACATTCGTCATCCATTATGCAGTAAAATTATTTTTTTTTTGGAAAACTTGGCATCAATATCCGTGTTCTGTTTTTGGCCTCTAAATATTTAGCAGCGTTTCTGTCGGAAACTTATTGATCCCTCTATTTTCTTTTTCAATATTCTGTATTTGTTCTTCATAATCACCTGAGCAATTTGATTTTCCGTCCAATTAGTCCTGGGATATCCAAGTTACTTTTTGTATTCTCTTCTCATAAAAAATGTCTGTTTTGTACATATAAAAGCCATTCCAAGCACTTATTTATCTGCTTTTATTTTTTATTAATGTTTTTGAACTCCCAAATCTGAACAAATATTGGAATTGTAAGATCCGTGGGTACTTTAGTCCTATAAAATTCTTCATTGCTTTAACATTTAGAACTCTTGATCAATAATCTTAAATAACAAACTGAATTTATGAAAACGTCAGAAGTCTAATATTATCTTTATCCAAGAATAACCATGAATAACCATATGGACTAGAGATCAAAACGACGAAATTCGTGTGACAAAATTAAAATGAGAAGATAGTGTTCTCACTTCTGAATTTTGAAAATAACCATCGACGATAAATTCGATGTTGATAACTGAAAAATGGTTCCAACTACAAAAAGCTATTTCTGCGCTTGTTATGATTCTATATTTTCAGTTTGATTGATTATTTATGCTGCGGAGTTTTGTCGAGTCGAAAAAAGCGCTTCATTAAATAACGGTTAACAGCAATACGATGAACAGTGGTGCGGAATCGATTTTTTATGGAACCAAGTCTATTACTTTCAACCGACTGGATGGATTTGCATGAAATTCGATATAACGATAGCATATGAATATAGCATTATAACACTAAAAGCTCTACGGAGTGCGAAATTTAAAAATTTACTCTCCTCATCCAGCTGATAAAAAATTACAGATTTATTTACAAAAGTAATTGATTCCGCTCCACTCTGTGCACAGTGTTTCCAAGTCGAGTTTTTTTAACCCTTAAAAATGTCTTAACTAAATTTTAGACCGGACGTGTTTATACGCTTCACCACCAAATGTGATTAGAGTATTATGCGTTTGTGCAGTTGTATGTAATGTGGTGTTATACAAACCTTTAAGATAACCGTTCGATTCAGAATCAATTTCTGAGTCGATTTAGAGATGTCCGTCCGTCTGTCTGTCCAGCTGACTGTCAATGTAAACGTTGTGAACAGTCTACAGAAATTTATGAAATATAATTTTATTCATATTATTTTGACCAAAGAACGAAGCCTATTGAAATTGCCAATGTCTGGTCCAATATTTCAGGTACCTCCCATACAAATTTTCTCCCCGGAATGTGGTTTTAAAGTCATAAAATTCCTAAATACAAATTCATTAATACAAGGCGATTTAAATTAAATTTGACATGTGTAAGTCTTATAATATTGTGAGAGATATGTTAAAATATGCGAGGGTCGTTCCAATATTTCTAATATGTCCCATACAAACCCTTTAACATTTCAATATTTTAAAGGCAAAAATCTCACAAATACTTTGATGTTGTAATAATCCATGTGCAAAATTACACAAGGTTCGGTTCATAATTTCTTGTAGCCACCATATAACCAGTAACACCCCCCAGAAAAAATCATTTGAAATAATTTGACCATTAATCTTGGTGTGGTGTAGAGTATCAGATAGTCGGGCTTGATCGAATATACATTCTTACTTGTTTAAATTTGATTTGGGGGAATACGAACCTTTATCTGATCAGGGACGTAAACCGTGATCCAACAAAGTTGACCACTTCTGTTGTATAGATTTTTTTTTAAATTGCAAAAATTTATTAATACTAGGAAACATGTAAGAGTATAATAGTCGGTAAAAAAATCACTATATAATACCCTTCACCATTAAACAGGCGTGAAGATATAAACTGACCCTAATAGAATCTAATTTCGTGATTTGTGAAATAAATTAATATATTTCCTTAACAATCAAATACAAGAGAGATGTATATAATTTGAAGTGATTTTCGAAGAGAGGGGTTATATGAAAGTTATAGAAAATTTTGGACCGATTCCCGAGAATTTTGGTATGGTATTCTCTGGTTTAATAAATCCTAAGTATACGAAATGAATTGGACCTGATTATGATTGAAATTTAATTTCCATTCCAGGAGGACATTAGCATACTTTTACGATATAATTAACGGTATATCTCTAAAACTATAACAGATTATAGAAATTAAAAACAGCTATATTTATCTTTAATATCAGAGGTGCCCAACTTTGGTGTTTCATTGACTACACACATGACCAGATAATCCCAACACAACTCGAAAATAACTTAGCTATTACTTTGTTAAATTTTATTAAGATATGAAAATAGTTTAGATCCACTGTACACTGTTCAGTATACAAAAGCACAAGAATGGATATAATTCTTGTCCAAAAGATTTTTTTAATAAAAATTCAAAAATATTGAAAAAATCAATTAACCAACTTATTATTTGCATATTTATTTATCTGTATGTACTTGTGTGTGTGTGCTGCTGAAAATATATACATATATAAATATGCTGACATGTGTGTTTGTATGTGTTAATTGTATTTGACAGTTTGTTTAATTTAAATTAAAAAATTCTTTATACTCATGTCTGATGACATTTTTTTTATTATTATAATCTTTTGCAAGTGTTATGCATAATTTTATAAATTATGTGATTTTTTTAGTTTAATATACAGGTGTGATGAAAAATTAAGGTTTTTATTTAAAATAGTATTTTTGGAAATAAAAGCTGAGCTTTAATTGCATTTGGTTTCCTTTTTAATATTGAAACTAGAAAGAGTAAAATTTTGTATACACTTATATTGCCTAAAAGCAGTCAAAATGACTTTATTATAAAACAAGTAAGAATGTACTATCGGTCAAACCCGATTATCTATTACCCTACACCACATTGTTGCTTAAAATGTTAGTTATTAATGAACTAAATTCATATAATTTGATTTTCTGATTTATTCTTAAGTGTGCAGTACATTATTGTGACACTAACATCTTTGTTAAATTTATGAGTTTGAGAATAATTTTTATTCTGGGGGTTATATTTGAGTTTTATCTTAATTTGGCCTGTACTTGTGCCAAATTTCGTTTAAACCACTTTATATTTATATAAAACCCTATTCCGAGAGGATCATTTGTATGAAAATTTGGACCGAATATGGTCAATTACAATAGGCTTTATCCTTAGGCCAAAAATAATAATAATAATATGTACCAAATTTCATTGAGATGTCTCAAAAATTGCGACCTGCAAACTATTCATAACATTTACATGAATAGACAGACGTCTATCGTCGAAGAAAATGATTTTGAGTCGAAGGGCCTTTTTGCATATTACATACATCTGTACAAACTCATAATACCCCAACCATCAATGGTGGTGTAGATGTTAAAAAATGGGTTTTTGGAAATTATATGGTCGATCTTGACTCACAATATTTTACCCTTATCAATTAGTGACCAACCCTCATAGAATTTTCATTTTGCGCTTTTGTACTTATCACGATACAAACATTTATGTTAAATTTGTGATGTTTTACGTGGCTCTTATATGGGTCCAAAGAGAAATTATAGATCGATCCACGTAAAATTTAGAATCGTTAACATTTTTCACGATAATTAAATTTTTGAGATTAATGTATTTTAAAGTGATTTTCGAAATAGCGTATGGCAGTAGTGTTCGTTTATGGACCCACCCACAGAATCAAACACCCAACCAGGAGAACATCGTTATATCGATCAAGAAACTAATTCTTACAGGTGGATATTAAGTGTAATTGCTTAAAGTTAGAAATTCCATCACAAACAAATTATACGCCTACCTGTCCGTCCGTCTGTCTGTCTGTCGGTCCGACTGTCTGTCTATGTAAACGTTGTGAACACTTTATAGATCAAGCTCGAACCAATATAACCAGTACCTCCCATGCAAATATTCTTCCTAGAATGGGATATTAAGATTACAAATGTCTTAAAGAAAAAGCGATTTAAATGAAATTTGTCAAAAATAAGTGTCATTATATACTAAAATGATGTGCCAAATTATGCACGGGTTGTTCGTTCCATCGCTTCTCACAGGTCACATAAAGGCACCCTTCTAAATATCACTTTGAAGGGCATAAATCCCATATATACTTTAGTGTTGTAATAATTACTTTTCAAATTAAAATAAATATAAGTAAAAATCGATATGCAAAATTATACGAGGGTCGGTCCATAATTTCTTCTAGCTCCCATATAACCAATCAGAAAATTTCAATTTAAAACTTCTAAATTCCACATAACTGTTAGTTTCAAAATAATATACCTCATACTTAGCAATAAATCTGAAAATAAAATATACGAGGGTCGTTCATTAATTTTCCGTAACTACTAGTTATTAACAACATTGTGGTATAGGATATTACATAGTTAAGCTATTAAAAAGAGGTCAAAAGGACTTGCTCAGGTAATCTAATGTTAAAGTTCTTAATATGTGAGTTTTCCAATTTAGATTACTTTAATTTAAAAATATGGTGCTCTTTTTTTCCTCTTTTCTGTTTGACTATTGACAAAATTCTATATATTAATAATAAAATTCCTACTTATTCAATATAATTTAATTTTTAACACATATTTATAGTGTTTATGTTAATAAATTTATAATTTGATTAAAAAAATTAATTGCATTAATCAAAGTGAAACATTTTGTTAAGCAATAAATTCAAAGAAAAAATCTCATTTGAAATATAAATTAATTAAATTTCTTTATAATTGAATATAACATAATATAATCAAATTAAAATTGCATAATTTTTGCATAATAATGAAAAGTGTTATATAAAATGATAAAAATTAATTCACTGATTATTGAGAGAAATAAATTTAAACTGATAAACACGTTACAATTTGAAATACTTATTGTGAATTATTTTTTAAGTTCTAATTTAAATGTAAATCACACAAAAATGGATGATTGTATTTAATAAGAAACAATTATGTGAAAGCTTTTTATATAAACTTTTGTTTAAAGCTTTTGTCTTAAGCAACAACCGGATGTTTAATAGAAAAACAGTTTTTGAGGGATGATGTCTGGGATGAAAATTCAAAATAAAATGAAATAAATAATTTATTTGGTTAAGAATATTTTAAATAAAATAATTTAATTTTTGATTAAATTAAAATATTATTTACCCACTAAATATTTTCTTTTTTAATTTATTCAAATTCTAAAATAAATGTTATGTGTGTTTAAAGGAATATGCATCATTTTCAAACTTTTTATTAAACAAATTTTTCGTTTATAGTTACCACAAACATTTGATTTCTCTGCGTGTATGTGTATTATCTTCTACAGTTTATATTTACACCAGAGTTAATTTTTGACCCATTTCAGACAGTTTTTTGAAATTGGTTTGCTCTATTCGGGTCCAAAAAAATTATATTAATTCTGTACAAACCTCTTATAAAGGCACTTACTGAAAAGTGAATTATTTTTAACAAGTTTTCATCGGATTGGAATTTTGGAATAAAACATTAATTAATTATTAATATTTTTAAGTAATTATTTTTACAACAATATTACACACTTAAACAATAAGCCCGATTATGTAATACCCTACACCACAATGTTCTTTATAAATATCAGTTACAAAAAATTAATGAACGACCCTCGTATAATTTTGTCTTTGATTTATTTTTAAGTGTGAATTATAGTGTTACGAAACAAACCTTTATGTGGAATTTATAAGTTTAAAATAAATTTTTATGGGGGTTATATGGGACCTAGAAGAAATTATGGACGACTTTCTTATATTTGCATCGATTTTTTTATTATTTAAACCAATGAAGTTGACCAGTTTTGGAATACCAAAGATTATGAGAGATTTATGGCCTTCAAAATGATATTTGGAAGGAAGCTTGGGACCTAAAGCATATCTTATCAAAATATTATAATACATACTTGTTCCATTAGGACATTATATGGGAGGTGCCCGAAATACTAGACATGGTAAATTTCAATAGGCTTTATTCTTGTGACTAAATAATAATATGTAACAAATTTCATCGAGATATATTAAAAATTGTGAGTGTTCACAACGTTTACATGGACAGCCCGGTACAGAAAACAGAGAGATGGACGGACATCGTTAAACTGACTCAGAAAATGATTCTGAGTCGAATAGTATACTTAAAGGTAAGTGTAACACTACATTTTCTGTACGTTGCAAACATCAGCACAAACGCATAATACCCCCAACGTGTAGGGTATAAAAATTATACACTACTCTTAAAAATGAACTGAAACTCAACCCCTTCCCCAGAAGTTAGCACACTTTCCATGTGCTGAATATGTCCTGAAATATTCAATGTAATAAGTGAATGTCCTTAAAAAATGTTGCATAACTTTATAACCCTCAAACTTTCATTCTAGTGAAATTTTGTATAATTATTTCTAAGTTTTTTTAAAGTGTCTTGGAAGAGCATATGTTTCTAGCTCCTCTTGGAGCCAAGGGAGGTCCATTTTTTTCAAAACCTCGTATATAACTTCGGATGAAACCAATTTTATTATCTAGAAAAGCACTAACTATGCTGGCCGGAAAAGACGATAAAACCAAAACAGTACTACCTCCTTGTTTATGAAGGTACTCCTGTTTAGTTTTAGATTTTACTTTGTTTCTCATACATAACATACTCCATTTGAATAAATTTTGGTCCACAACTGAATAAATTAGTTTCCTATTTTGAATTTTACTTAATCATGGTCTACAGAAATATCAAAGACCACTTTATTTAGTGTTGGATTTAAATTTAACCAATTCTATTCAGGTGGAATGTGTGATGTAAAAAAAGTAAGAGCGACTACAACAGAGACCTACCCTAGATAAGAAGGTGGCATTGTTTTTATTGTAACCTATGTTTCGAACAATGTATTTACTTCTTTTCTAGAATTTGAAATACAAGTAGACCATTTTATTTCTTTTGGCCCGCAATACAGATTTTTAGCACCTAAATGGCCGGTAACATCAATTAAAGTTTATCAAATATTAGTAATCGGCAAATGGGATCTAAGTCATGGGTTTGCAACTGCAGTGCCCGGATTTGAATCCCATATGGCATTTTAAAAGGCAAGAATTGGGTATAACGCTTCAGCTGATAAACTGTCCTAAACCAGAGTCGAATCATATACAATTTTTGGCCACAAATTGTACTGATTTCAAAGGAAAATGAAAATAGCAAAATATCAAAAGTTGCTTTAGTTTCGAACGGCTAATTTATTGTTTTTGTATTAAAATTTTTAAAGAAATAGAAATTAATTGTTATTGTCATTGAGAGAGAGAGAAGATTTAACTTTTTTCCATGATCCGATTTTGATGATTTTTTGTAGGAAGAGGAATACTTATAGCTGTATTTTATAATTAAATTCTATTCAAATTAAATCACTTTTTGTTGAAGATTTTAAAAGTTGCCTCTATTGAGAAAATTCTTTTCAAACTCAATGCAGATAAAATGCATCTCCCTCTCTACATTTGTATTAAACAAGGAACACTGCAATATCCAACTTACATTCTGGTCGAAATCTAACGTTGATCATACATTTTTAAGAAAAAGGAAGCATAAGTTATGGGTACTGAAACACAGAGCACAGCTCTAGTGGTTATAATTGATATTGTCTTAGGGTATAACTCACAAAAAATAAATTAAAATAGCGGTATTCAGGGTGGAGTAAATGCAAGCGTGATATGCTAACCCTTAAGTGAATATTTTGACAAGAAGTGTTAATGATTTTTTCAAAAGTAATCTGGACTTATGTAGCCTGTGGTTAACACTATATTTCTTAAAAAATATAGTGTTATAACCTCTACTAAAAATGATTGATACCATGATATTTAAATAACGTCGTTATTAGTTCACCATCAGTTTAACAGGTCTTCATTTCTTGGAATAACTTCATCTTCCAAATAATTTTGCACTCCTTTAATAGTACGTGATACTTTTTATCTTTTAAGTCTTAAGTGAGAAATATTTATATACTAAGAGTTCCATATTGAAGATCTCTTTAAGGGTGTCAACTCTTCTAATTTAGAATTATAAATTAAAGCAACAATTTTGAAAGAACGTCTCCATTAGGAACTGTTAATTAATAATTTCAGACGCAATAATTACAAATTACAGAGATTAAAATACAGTCGTGAAAATATTGCTCACTCTATCCACTACCACCACAAGTGGTTGAGAAGAGCATCTCAACTTTGTCATTCCATATGTATATATATTCCAGCATTTGAGTCAATTTCGATATGTCCGTCAGTTTGTCCATCTGTTTGCCTGTTGTTGGCACCCTCACATCTACAATAATTGACAGAGCTCAATAAGTATTTAGCCTAAGTATTTGTTACAGTACTGAAAAGCTTCCTATTTAAATCCCAAAAAAATCGGTTCAGCATATTAAAACATATAGAACGATATCTAAAGCAACTTCTAAGTACAAGCAAAAGCTTTCGTAAAACTGTCAATTATAAATCGACAAATTAGAATAAAATGTTGTCGTAATATTTAGCTACTTTACTATACCAAAATGTCAAAATCGGTTCAGTAGAAAAAGTTATAACCAAAAATGTAACTAATTTAAAGACTAATTCCGTGTTATATTTAAGAAAAACTTTTTTATGTATGAGTGTGTATGTAAGAAAAATAAAGTAGTTACTTCACCTCGCATTTGTCGAGGAGGATTTTAAAGATTTGGCATAACCGAATGTAGCATTCTTACTTTTTTGAGAAATGTGATAACAAAATAACTTCTATTTGCCTGTTCCTTTTCAAGTTTTTCTATAAGTAACGATTTCATATTTTCTCGCAGAAATTCTATTTTTATTCCCCTTAAAACACCTTAATTGTTACTACTTTTTTCATCTTCTATTAATATTTCTCTGCCGACTTTAAAAAGAAATAAAAAGCCAATTCATTTCTTATATTTGGTACTAATTATTTCATATATTTTGTTTGATATGATAACTAAATTGCAATTTCAGCATAAAAAAGTTAAAACAAATATTCACATGTGTGTGTGTTCTTACAATTTAAACATAAAAATAGAATATTCTTATATTTATTATTACTTTTTATTATGATGATGAGTTGAATTGTTCTAACATAATTGTTGGAATTAAGAATACAAATATAAATTGAAAACAAAACAAGTAAAAATGCTTTATTCGACTATGCCGAATCTTCAATACCCTTCACCACAAATGCGTGTGTTTCGTATATACACACTCACACATACAGTCACAAACGTATACAATATATAAAAGTTGTTCTTAAATAAAACACAGGAACATTTAATGAGTCATAAAATTAGTTGTCTTTTTAACTATAACGGTTTTTCAACTGAACCAATTTTGATCATTTTTTGAATGGTGAAGGAGTTTACAGGACTCAATGTAATGGCAAATTTAATTCTTATTTATCGACTTTTAATTGACAATTTTACTAAAGTTCTTCCGCTTGAACGTAGAGGTTGCCTCAGATATCGGTCTATATGTTTTAATAAACTGAACCGATTTAGCTGGTTTTAAAAGGGAAATTGCTCAATACAAGATTTCACTGAAGTATGTTAATTTTTGTGAATGTGAGCGTGCCAACAACAGATTGACAGACAGATAGACATACTGAGAGACAGACAGACATAGCCAAATCGACTCACATTTTGATTCTATATATATAAATGTACATTATGAAGTTTGAGATGTTTTCTTCTTAGCGTTACACGCGAAATGACAAAGCCAATATACCTTCCTCACCACTAATTGTGGCGGAGACTATAAAAAGTAAAAATGTTATAGTCGATCTAGTCCAACTATGTTATACCCAACACCACATTGTTATGATGATTGTTATACAAAATTTAATAACGACCCTCATATAAGTTGCTTTTTATGTGAAATTTATCTGAAGCGTTCTATGTGATTTAAAAACATTATGAAAGGACCCTCGTAAAGTTTTGCACAGCGGTTTTGACTTATATTTATCTCAATTTGAATAAATATTTCTACAATATCCACATATGTATATGTAATTTATGAATTTCAAAGTGATATTTGGAAGGGTGGTTGTATGGGTCTGGTCTGATCCATGTATAACTAAGCACATCCTTTTATAAAGTAATAAGATTTAAAAATTAAAAACTAAATACAAATCGTTTTTATTTAAGGATTTTGTGGACTACAAACCGCATTCCGGGGGGACAATTTTTACTGCTCGTTACAAACATCTGCACAAACACATAATACCCTCACCACCTATGATGGAGTGGAATATAAATATTTGTATGAAAATTGAAAAGTTAAATGTGGAGAAAATTCTTAAAGAAGACAAATGTCGGATTTGGAAATCAAAACAAATGGCAAAATGGGAAGGTGTGACTTTTTATAAAACATTTAATATAATTTTAATATTTTCGAAGAAGTTTTGAAAGATTTAGGATACCTTCTTTAGATTTGGGAATATAAGGTAAAATATTCACACTTTTTGTTTTTTACTACTTTGAGGTATTAATTGTGGGTGTTTTAACTTTAACATTTCATTTGTAACATAAAGAGGAAACTATTACCTACAAAATGTTCTACATAAATCATATAAATTTGAAGGACTTTTTTAATTTTTCGTGAAAGTTTATGAAGTCTAGAAATAGAGAAAAAGACTTCTTTCATAATGAATACATTATGATCTAATAAATTAGTAGTTTTTTTCGAGAAAAGTTAATCTTAAATTAAAGTTGATAATACCTTATCATTTTCATTTTCAATTCATCATCTCAGTTATCATCTCTTTCACGCCAATTCTGTGGAACCATTTTGTTAAATATTTATGGTTTTCTTGGTATAGAGGCACAATACCCTATAATGTTTCAAACAGAGGATCAATATTTATATTCTTTCTCCTGGAATACAGAAAGTTAAATGTAGATTAAATTATGAATCTTGAGTTTCTCAATTAAAAATTTGAAAAGAATCATTTTTTGAATAGAAAATTTGTATTCTAAAAATGTGACAAAAATGCCAAAATCAAATCTTTTTTGATTTTGGTCCACATTTTTAGAATGTCTGAAAAAAGATGGTCTAATTATTTGGAAACACATTCGAGTTTTTCAAGCTGCATTCTGTTTTAGGATTCAGGCTTGGGGATTTAAAAACTTTAAGATTAAATTCAAAATTTTGATAAAAATAGGCAATAAATTTTTATAGGTTCAAATCTAAAATTAAAGCTTTCCATATAAAGAAGCTTCTCAGAAAACTATAAATTTATTGTTTGATTTGAAGAAGAATTTTATTATAGATGAAAATGAGAGTAAACACTTTCTTGACATTTTTTGATGAAAGGTTTCCCAAAATAGTCCCACCATCAAGTACCAATTTTAGATCACCAATAACTATAAAATGAACAAATTACTTCTTTTGATTTCTAAAATCGCATCGACTTGCTTCTGAACTGTTCCAATGCTTTAAAGCGTTGAGTAAATACAATTTTTTCTTGAGCTTCAACTTCAAAGTTCCTCAGCCGGCTGGAAGTCAGAAATCAAGAATCTGTTTTGGAATCATTGCTTTCGAATAGCGAAAACCATCGTTAATAATCACTTAAATTCTGTGGATCTACAATCGAGCATATATTAAATAAACCAAGTCCTATATCAACATCTACAAATATGAACTTTTTGCAGTTTTAAGTGGTATTCGGAAATTAGTATTTTATTAAATATCGGAACAACCTTTTTTATGATGTCTAGGTGAAGATTCATCTCTTCACCTAGACATCCATTGTTACTAATTTCAAATTCATAATTCTTTGGAGAACATAATGAAGAGTCTCAAATTGTGTCTTGATTACTTTAAAATTGAAATCTACTCACATCGTCTACATAGACAGACTTCTAACGAACCAAGCAGACGGACGAACGGTTTTTATTCTATTCAGAAAGATATTCTGAACAGTCCTGTTGCCTTTACAAACATCTATACATATTTATAATAACTCATATTAATGTCAGTGTTCGGTATAATAAAATATTGGTCTCTATACCCTACATCATAGGCGGATAAGATATTATGCGTTTAAGCTAATGTTTGTAACATACGAAAATAGTTGGTTTATACCCACTGATAGATTCACAATAATTTTTTGAGTTGGTCCATTATTATTGTATTTTAAGATAGACATTCAAAAAACACTTTCAATAGAAGAAAGGGATATTAAAAGGTCAACATATATTTAAAAATTTATTTACATACACACATTTACCTTTAAGAGACACTCATTCATAAACTTATATTTATGCACACTTTCACATATTCATTCAATCTAAAGACTTCATATGAAATAAAGAAGAGTGAAAAAACTGAAACCGTTTTATGCTTTATAAGCATAAAAACCATTCAAAAAGTTTTCCAAAATACTTTCTCAAAACACAACTTCTATTCACCTTAAATATAAAGAAAAAAGGGGGATTTTCACACATTCCAGGGAAATGTTAAGAATATAAAATAAATAAAACAACAAGAAAGAATGCTTTATGCGGCTGTGCCGAACCTTCAATACCCTCCACCAGAATGCATGTAAATTATTTGCCGTCCAAAAATTAGACATATTTGTGGCTATAACTTTTTTTCTACAGAACCGATATTGATAATTTTTGAAATGTCGATTTATAATTGTTAATTTTAAGAAAATTGTTTGCTTGAATATAGATGATGTGTCTGATATCGATCAATATCTTTTAATATACTAAACCGATTTTGCTGCATCGCACTTCTCAGAACTATAACAAATACTCTGATCAAATTTCATTGAGCTCTGTCAATTATTGTGGATGTGAGAGTGCCAACAACAGACACACAAATGGATATAACTAAATCGATTCAGATTTTGAATTGATGCAAGAGCATATATACATTTGAGATAATTAATTCATGGCGTTACTCACGGAATGACAAAGTTAATATACCCTCTTCACCACTTGTGGTGGTGAAAGACATAACAAGTATGAATGTTATAGTCGGACAAGCCGACTATGAACCAACATTGTTGTATGAAGTACAACAATGTTGGTTATAAATGGTAGTTACGACAAAATAATGATTAACCCTCGTACAATTCTACTTGCTGCTTTATTCTTAAGTCTGCATTAGATTATTGTGAATCTCACATTAATGTGAAATTTAAGCAATTAAAATGATTTTTGTGAGAGGTTACATGGGAGCTACATGAAATTATGCAACGACCTTCTATAATTTTGGACAAAGATTTTTGCTTATATTTATCTTAATTTAACCAATTATTATTACAGTACCAGCGTATATGTGAGATTTATGCCTTTTTAAGTGATAATTGAAAGGGAGCTTACATGAGATCTACGAGAGGCATACTTTCACATATTGATTTAGAATGTTATTACTCTTATTTCTGTAAAATTTCCTTTAAATTGCTTTATATTTAGGACTTTTATGAGTTTAAAACCTCATTACGGAAATAAATTTGTATGGGAGGTACCTGAAATATTGGACCTTATCTGGCTTATTTTAATAAACTTTGTGTGTGTGTGTGTTAAAATAATAATAATAATAATAATAATAATAATAATAATAATAATAATAATAATATGTACCAAATTTGATCAAAATATCTCAAAAATTGCGACCTGTAGAGTGTTCACAACGTTTACATGGACAGTCAGCTGGTCGCATAAACATACAGACGGATATACAGACGGACAGACATCGTTTAATCGAACAGTATACTTAAAGGTGAATATAACACCATTTTTTTCTGTAAGTTACAAACATCAGCACAAACGCATAATACCCCAACCACCTACAGTGGTGTAGGATATAATAAAAATTGACTACATGAAAATGTGTTAACAAGGAAATAATTTAAATTCTTTTTTTTATTTTCATTTTAAAATTTCATAACATAAAAATAGCTAAACCATGAAAATGGTCATGTTTTATTTCAACGTCACCAACAACAAACACCAGTATGATTCAAAAGACTAACACATTTATATATTTAGTTGGAAAGAAAAAAAGGATATAAAAATTCACTAATACAATTATATTCAGCATGAAAACAACCACGTGTGCACGCGACCAAAATGTTAACAATTTTTTTTTTAAGGAAAATAAAATAAATCGAGAACTCCAAAATTGTTGTTATGATTGAGAATAACATACAATTTTACCGGTTTAATACATTTAAAATTGCACTTTTCTTCAAAACACTTAAACAAAATCCCAAGAGGTTTGAAATTTGTTTCGATGTTTCCCCTTTTAGTTGTTGTAAACATATTTACTTTAGAACCTTTCAAACGCTTTTTATTGCAACCAACAAACATGCGCTTTTAAGACAACTTCTTCCTCTTTTTCGTTTGTCATTTTTGTTTCTCCAACTTCTCGAGTCAAATTATTTATTGGATTTTGTTTGATATTTTGCCATTTTGGCGGTTTTTGTTTTGTTTTTTTTTTTGCTGTGTTGTTCAAATTCTACCTTCTCCTCAGTTATTCTAATATTTGAACATTTATTTTATTCCTTCTATTACTTTTTTCATTTACATTTTGTGCTTGTTTTTGTTGTTTGTGAAAACTCACCAAATTTCAAGTTGTTTTAGTTTTTCTATCTTGAGTCTTTTGTCAGTCTTAATCGTTAAGTTCTGGTGTTTGGTTGTTTAGTTCGAATTTCGTTGTGTGAAACGTAACACAAATCAAAACGGGGAATTTAAAAAAAATATTTTTTTATTTATTGTGATGAAATTTTTAATTAGATTTATTATATTATTACAATTATTTATTGAATTGTTGGCCACAATAACGGAATTAAATAATTGTAAGTTAAAGAAAAAAAAACGAAAATTGTGGAATTAAAATAATATGAAACTTAAAAACAAGTAAGATTGAATTATCGGTCAAACCTACATCATGATATAAGAATGGACCAGCACTCATAAAATTTGATTTTTAAATTTCTGCTTTATATGAAATGTACTTATTTAAAATATTTTCATAAAACTTATATTTCTTAGAGAACTTAAAATAATTAGGGTGATTTTCGGACCGATCCTCGTAAAATTTTGATTAGTTTTCATGTTATTAAAATTAAAAATTTTAAATGTAATTACATCTTAACATTTTTAAGACTTTAAAATAATTTTCAGAAGTTGGTCCGCATAGAAGCTAAAATCTTCTCTGAAATAATCTTTTTGAAACTCGGCATGTGACTTTTAAGACACCATTTTTTTACACTAAATATAATATCTTCATATATACTTTACTTATGCACGCAGTGAAACTTCATTTCGTAATATGTTCGTCGCAAACACTTATATATTCGTGGCAAACATTTATTGTTATCACTATTCTAAATATTGAATTTATTTTATTTTGGCAACAATTTCGTTGCTGTAATAAAATTATTTTTATTAAATAAAAAAATAATATTGTGGTCGTAATATGTTTGAAAACATGTTTGACTGATCACAATTTTATTATTATTGAACTGCCCGTTATAACAAAAATATTATTATTAGGAGAAAATATTATATTCAGTTTTCTGACAACTGAATATGAAAAAAATATTCAATAAAATAAATAAAATTATATGACAAAAACATTTCAAATAATGTTCACATATTTTCCAAAGGTATATAAAATGAGAAATGTACTAAAATATTTCATATTTATTCAATAACAAAATAATGCGAACAAACAAATTTTTTATTGAACTGATAATATTTTCTATTGGAGTAACAATATTTTTAATGGCGATAACAATTGTTTTATTGGCGAATACAATACTTTTAATGGCAATAACAACGAATTTAGTGACAATAACAATAACCATTGTTATCAATAAAAAATAATACAAATGAACACATTTTTTATTGATATAAAGATAAATATAGTGAAAGTAACAATAACTATTGTTTTTAGTGCAAAATCAAAATACGAATAAACAAATTTTGTGGATACGATAACAATATCTAATAACGAAAGTACAATGCTTTTTGTTTATGGTTATTTCACACTTATTTTTTCTCTGCGTGTGTCGCAATAATATTAAAATTTTCAACGCGACGATATAAATGGTTAATCTTTCCCAAAATATGAAAAAATTTTGCAAATTATAATGATATCCAAAGTAGGATAATAACTTCATTATCCGATATTTTAAGGAAAAATTATACAATACTTAAATGCTGGAAATATCATCCCAATTCACCAGTTTAATTTTCCAAAATAACATAATATTTGTCCAACAAACTGTATTTCTCGGATATCAAACTCAAAAAAAATTAACCAATTATCGGTTACAGCCAAAAAAAAAAGACTTGGAAAAATTGTAAAAATAATGAAGACGGATATTCATTAGTAAAAGATGGCTGCAAAGAACCCGGATCGAATTGTAGCCTTTTGGAAATGGCATAATATTCGAACACATTGTTGTAATACCGCTGAAATTTCGAAAAGGTGATATAAAAATGAAGAGCTCCTTTGTGTATTATACTAAAATTGATGCGGATATATAAGCAAAGACAAAAGAATGCAACGATTGCGCAAGAATACGAAATGGCTAAAATAATGATTGGATGATAAAATAACTAAATCTAAAACAGCTAAAGCGACAATTGACAATTTTCGCAAATTGTGATGTTCCAACTAAACAATTACTTGAAATCATTGGGGGATATCACAAATATACTGCACTCTATAATCCATCTACAAATGGCCAAGATAATCGAAGCTTTCAAATAGTAAAAAGTTATGTGAACATCAAAAAAAGGGCAGTATAAAAATTCACCTCATTCCATAATTGGAGTATCTCGAGTACAACTTTTGTTTGACGCACTAGACTTGAGCTACAAAAAAGAGATCCTATTCAAATTTTAAATATCCAGAGAATTTAAATGATAAAATAGTTAACCCCAGACATCCTGCTTTTAATATGTTACGTGCCTCCAGAAAAAATAGAGTCAATATTTGAAGAAAATATTATGCGTTGCCTAGTTAAAGACAAGGTTACAGATCATAATATTATACAGTAAGAGGCAAGGATAATGATATATTCGAAAGACCAACTGGCCAATTTGGAAATCAACCTCAAATGCAATATTATGATACAGACCAAACACAACGTGAAAAAGGGTTTGGACAGGTGAATAAAAAATATCCAATTACCAAGTGAGCTGAATTTACATCGATCGAACTTCTTCACCTGAGAACTTATAAAGGAAGAGATGAATGTTATGTATAAATTTAATTCTTAATATTTGAATTTTTGCTTACTTTTGAAGTTCAGATGAGAGTATTGAAAACCGATGTCTAAGGCAATCTCTAAGTTCAAGCGAAGATTTTTCGTAAAATTGTCAATTACAAATCAACAAATTGTAGGAAAATTTTACCATAATATTTGATCCTTCCTCTCCTATATTTTGATCAGAAAAACAAATTCTTGAGAAAGTACTTGGGGTCGAATTTTAGAACTTTTTCTGTTATAGTTCTTCAGATATTCGATAATCAACATTTTCTTTGTATGGTTGACCACTTTCCCCATGATAAGATCCGCCCTTTATTCTGTACAGTAAAACAATTTCTTGAAATATTAATTGAAACCAAATTTGAAAACTCTCGGTTCTTTTTCTTAAATATTCGATTATCAACATTTTTGAATATCGAAATTTTCGATAAAGTGGTTCCTTAGATATTCGATGATCAATATTTTCTTTGTATGGGGCATACCTCTTCCCCTGATCTTATCCTTCCTACATTTTGTCAAGTAAAACAGTTCCTTGAAGAAGTGTTTTAACAAATTTTTACAATTCTTGCTGTTTTATTTCTTTAGATATTCAATAATTAATATTTCCTTTGTATGGGGGTACCTCTTCCCCTGGTCATATGGAAATTTTTTATAACCTCTGTAACTTTCGGGTATATGGAAATTATTCTGTGAAAATTTCAGCAAAATCGGTCTAGAAGTTTAGATTTTATGTCTCATAAAGTGTTTCTGTATTATATATTTTTTATATGTTGGTGAGTATTTATGTGAGACTGCATGTACAAACAGGGCGTGTAAACGAAATATAATGTATTTATTTACCACGCGTTTGCTGATATTAAATTTTTTCATGTCACTATCATACCTAAGGGGGTAGAATTATAGCTAACAATTATGCGAATTACTAATTGGGAATAGCAAATGTATTTATTATACCCCACACCGTAAGTGATTGGGGCTTAAATCTCTCATATACTTTGTTATTTTACAAAATAAAATTATTCGAGAGTCTTTTATTATCTTTTTGTAACTGCTATTTATAACCAACATTGTAGTGTAGGGTACTACATAGTCGGACTTGATCGTCTGAAACAGTTTTACTTGTTTTTTAATGTAAATGAAACCTACAGATAAAACCACTTGTATTGCAAAAGTTGTGAAAATATAGCGATTTTCATTGAACCAGAGCGGAAAGTTATTTTAAATATACAGAAATCTTGATCATAAGATAAAATAATTCCTTTTTTATATATCGTAATAATATGTGTCATTATATATCATAACTAAAATCGAATTTTAATAAATATTTAACCACTTTCAATTTTAATATCAGACCAAAATCATAAATAATCTAAATCTAACTAAAAAAGATAATAATCAAATATTCGAATGTAATTTTTATTCGTGTATCTATAAAATATTAAAATGCAATATGTTTATTTCATTTTATTTTATTATTTTCTTATTTCCTCCAACCATATTATACTCATACCAATGAAGAAAAAAAAACACATTTACCATAATGAAATTGAAAGTACTTTTTCTGTTCACTTATGTTTGCATGTCTCCAAAAACAAAAATACAGAAAAGAATGCAACTGATTGTCTGCTGCATGTGGTTTGTAAAAAATATATATCTTATTATAAACGGAAGTCTATATTGTCTACTTCCAGCTATGAAGTGAAAATAAAAAAACTGTATTTACAACTTTCCAACAAAAATAACAGACAACGATTTCTAGCAATATTTACAGATAATTTTAAACAGAAACACCAAAAATAAAGGAATAAAATGTGGACTGTGAAAAAAATGTATAAAATATGATTATGAAATTTGATTTTATCAGACAACTGTAATAGTCAACAGTGGGATCAAAATAATAATAATTTATGAAAGAAATTATTTCAATACATCTGAAATACTTTTTTCCAGCAACAGTTTATAAAAAATTGTTTGTAAAATAAAATTCTTATAAATATCAGCAATAGTGAAGAGGGTACATTTCTGTTGCATTAATGATCCCAGCTCAGTGATTTTTTATTTACGTTGCTTTTATTTATTGAATCTGCCTTTATTTTGAGGCTTCACATTAAATACTGAAATCTTACAAACTAAATTTAAATTTGGCTTTCTAGGAAGATCTCATCTCCCCTTTTCCATTGCCCGTGACACTTTCATTAGCATGGCGGTAAATCGTTCCGTTAAGGCCTTGAACCTGTTTGCACATCTGTAAAACGTTTGGCAAGCGTATTAGAATAACTTCTTATCCTTGTTTTAAATCTCTCATATAATTTTTCAAACTCTTCCTTTGCTAACTTAGAAACTTGGATATTCCAAGTCTCTATGAATGTTATCATTTCTAATGAATCATGAAGCACCAATTATAATTCGTAAAATTTTTGATTGTGCCCTCTGTATAATATCAATATTCGTTTTGTAGGCCGTTCCAAATAGTCGTTTTTATACAGAATAACTTTAGAGTCAACGCTTAATTTATACTAATGGTTAATTAACCAATGTAAGCTAGAGGCTTTTTACTTCATATGAACACTCTTGCTTTCGATATGGTGGCGCCATGTAAGCCGCCTACCAAATGAATATGTAATATAACTGATGGACAATTTCCTCTTTTAAGAGCGAAGGCGACGTGCTAACTTTTCAGTTCATTTACCTTTATTCTCCCATTTTTCAACCATGTTTCCAAACGTCTCAAATTAATATCCTGGGTATGAGAAGTTAGCGTCCTTGTGTGTACTTGGAATTTCCGTGTCATCAGCAACTGTTGAAATCATATGATCTTCGCATAAGGGCAAGTTAGAAGTGTATATAAGTAAAGAATGGGTACTAAAACATTTCCCTAAGGAACATCTACCTTTATACAAAATTTCCTAGTTATAAAGTCATTATATTTTTCCCTGAAATGGCGACCAACCAAATTTAAAATTTGGCTAACATGTTTCTAATTGTCTTACAAAGATCACTGTATAAAATTAACAAATTTGATTTAAAAGATTATAGACTGTTCTCTGAGACAAACTTAATAGTACCATGTATATGGTGGAGATTATTGAAGATTCGATACATTCAAATGTAGTATTCTTGCTTTTTTCAATATTTAAATAATAAATTTTAAGACCTCACAATGTATATATCAAATCAAAATCTTAATCCTAATAAAGCTATGTCCGTCTATTTTTGGCAGGTTCACACCCATAATAATTTTTTATTGTCCGAAAAAGTTTCTTTTTTAAGAAGATTTCCTCTTTGCGATTGGAGAACTGAAGTTTTCTTTTGCAAATTCATAACATTAAATTTGAATACCGATAATTTCGATTTTGTTACTCAAAAATTGTATTTGTGAAATGTAGGCCGCGAATACGATTCTAGTAAATTTTCTGAATTTTTAACATAATATGCTCAGCAGCAAATAATGTTATCAGTGTTACCGTTGAGATATTTTGAAAAGTCGCACAAAAAGGGGATTTGTCAAACGGTTTTAATTTACCAAAATATAATATTTTTTGAATAATTTAATTAAAATTAAATCTTTAAGGTTGCAATAATCTTGAATATTGACCAAAGTTAACACCATTTGGATTTCCATTATGATATCGTAGAAATGCCGTTAATGAATTTCGATTTAAATTTTAATTTCCATAAAATTTCATATAAAATTTATTAATAATTCGTAAAGTTTTATGCTCAAAATGCAAATTTTAAAAAAGGGGATAAAAAGGGTAAATAAGAAAAAGTTCACAAAAAGGCACACGTTATTGAAAAAGTCTCAATTTGCGACTAAAGTCGCACCAACTGTAATACTGAATGACATCCTACTAACATGGATTTATACAATTAAAAGAGATTTTAGGAAGTTGGACTCACAGTTATAAATTAAACATCTCAGCTTCAGTTACTGTCATGATAATTATTTTTAAACGGATTTGAACTTGTATACATATTTTGGGACAAAATAAACAATAAATTGATTTTTAATGGATTTTTATATTAAGCATATGGCGCTTTCATCTAATGAGGTTTACTACAGTTGTTTTTGCTTCATCCTTTGAAGGACATGCTGATAAAAACTTGAATGTTTTGTACATTGTTATTCGATATCAACCAGGTTTCACTTCCGTTATTGAGCCTGACATTTACGTCTGTAAATAACAGAAACCATACTGCTAATATTTAGCACTAATCATGGATCCTGAATTAAGCAGTTGTTAAGTAAAATATTTGATTCTGTAAGTTAGTAGCTGGCTATGAAAGTAATAGATACTATATTGAAAAGAGAAAATAAGAAACGAAATGAGAAAAATAAATTGAATCGAAAATCCATTCATTTGAATGAAATACTAAAAAGGAAGTGAGCAGAAGTTAGCAATTCAACTAAATTGCACAACATAAATTTTTGATGACTCATAAAAAATTAACTATAATTAGATGGGAATTTTTGGTGATTACCAGAAATGTTAATAAATATACAAGGTTTAATGCATTTTTTAACATTTCCATAAATAACACGAACTTGACCAACTGTATAACATTTGACTTGAACTTTATTCACGTTTTATTTTTTAGAAATGTTTTTCCGTTTAAAATGGCTCATGTTTATAGGCAATCAGGGTATTTTCCTCAAATTTTTTTATATTATTGTTAGAACATTTAATTATCTTATTTTTTCATCCACACTTTCAAACAAACGGAAGTTCGACAACACTTATTTAAAAATAGTTTTTTGTTGCATATTTTTTTGCAGACCCTTTAACAACTTCCGTTTAACAAAAAAAAAAAAAAACAATTTAAAAACAGATAAAAATGTTATAGTCGAACAAGCCCGACTATGAAATACCCTACACCACATTGTTGGTTGTGAATGATTGCTACGAAAAAGTTATTAACGGCCATCGCGTTATTTGTTTTTCTTATGTATGTTTATGTGTGTAATAGATTATTATGCATTTTAAAAGCTTTTTTTCTGGAAGATTATATGAGAGTCAGAAAATATTATGAACTGACATTAGTGCAATTTGGCACATCGTTTGTAGGTCGTTTTGGTTTGAAACAATTCTATTGAAATTTCAATACAATTTGTCTTTATTTGATAGTTTTATAAATTCAAAACTGTTTTACGGGAATTGATCTAACTACATCAAAACATAGACCAAGATTGTTCAAATTAGTAATGTATATTTAAGGTAGTTAGAAAAATCATTGTGGCGATTGTCTATGTAATTGGTCTTAATGTAGGGGCATTATATGGAGTTATAGAAAAATATTAAACGATATTGGCCAATTTTTTCACATTTAAAAAAGAGACTTAATGTTGAGCAAATTAAAAATATATATTGAAGACAGTTAGAAAATCAACAGTGGCAAATTTTAATACAACTGGTTCATATTTAAGAGTTTAACAAGCTATAATCCAATTCCGGAAATGGACCTTTCCGGAATTGGATAATAAATTCCAGCACAAACTAGTTTTTTTTTTTTTTTTTTTTTGAGTTTCTTACTTATAATGTGGCAAATTTCAGAAAATTGTCTTTAAAATTGAGGCCAATGTGGAATCAAAATTTTGCGTATATCAAATCATAACTTTTCTCCATTGTTCCGATTTCAATGATCGTTAAAAATACATACTACTGTATGTTATAGTTAAATTCTTGTTTAAATCCATTTATATTTTGTTGAAAAAATTAAAAAGTTCTTTTTCAGAATTTTGAAATTGTCTCAGATATCGGTGTACAACTTTTTTGCTAATGAAGCTGGTTTTTAATTGGAAAGTGCTAAAGACAGTAACAAATTCTATTGAGTTCGGACAATTAATCTAGGCGAGAGAATGTTTCTAACAGACATACAGACAGACAGACATAGCTTAAATACTCAGATTTTGATATGATGCAAAATTATATATAATTGATGGGGTCTGAGCAGTTTCCTTCTTGCCGTTATACACGGAAGGACAAAGTTAATATACTGTAGAGATGAGAGATATTTTCACGACTGTGATTTAATCACTGGTAACTACAGTGACTGAAATTATGAAATAACAGTTACTGAGCATAAATTCACGATTCATCTATAATTAATATTATTCACTTCCTACGGTGCATAGTGTGAAAGCAATATTCAAATAAAATAATGTCATTTATCATCTTTAATTGAATTCTTTTCTTTTCCATGATTTTTAATTATTAAAAAAAGTAAAAAAATATTCTTAAGTTTTCTTCGAAATACTGCGATCATTGTCGCAGTATCATCACGGCATCGCTCAACTTTTATGTACTGTCTTCACCACATGTAATGAACCAATCTACGCAAAATATGGTTGTTTAAGCCAAAATAATATCACGTGCAAACATACTTTACATGCACAGGTAGCCGGACCGACATGGTAAATCGACCCAGAACAGTATATTTAAAAGTGGTGATAACACAATTTTTTGCCTATTAAAAACATCTGGACAAGCGCATAATAATATAATGCCTACGTGATGTAGGGTATAATTGCAATATGCATCATTTTATTATATATTTAAAGTAACGTGAATTTAGAGAATATATTTTATATTTGCAGTTATAATTATCAATTCATACAAGTTTATTAAAAAAATTCACAAAGAACGATACAACACCTTTTAAAAGATACCTATATTTCTCCCCATAATTCTATAATTCCAAGGGATACATTTAACTAACTTTCCAACTACATTCCTTTGGCGCCCAAAAATCTTTGTATTGTTATGAAACACCCCCTGTCTAGACTTAGGAAATTTAAACTTTTCCCAATAAGTATAATTATTATGAAAAATATCAACAGCAACAAAAAAACATAATTTAACTAAATGCAACAACATAAATGAAATGAAATATTTGACTATTATTTTTTCATGTTTCGACAAAAAATATTTCTTTACAAGAACAAAAGTGGGAAATATATTTCCTCATCGAAAAAGTATCATAAAACTATTTAATTTTTTTCATTGCTAAAAAATGTACTTTATACACTTTTCCAAAAATACCGAAAAAATACAATAGCTGGTAATTTGGTCTCAGGTATTAGATTTACTAGTCATCTAATACCTGACTAAGAGTTTATAAATATATTTAGAAAATATTTCATAACTTGTTTATATCATGATATCCAAACCCCTCTTTTTTATTTGATAAAAGTTTTCAGTTGTATTATTTTTTACGTATAATTAGTTTGTCATTAAATTTGTCATATTCAAGTTTTGCATGTAATTTAAATATCTGAATTTAAAATAAATTTAAAAAACAATTAAGAATGCTATATTCGATTGTGCCGAATCTTAAATACCCTTCACCCCTATATTGAAGACAATTATCTATTTGTGTGAATTTTGATGATTTTGGTTCATATTTTCTTCTTCAAAAAGACAGTTTAAAAAATGTTTATTAATGTAATAGCTTTATAGGCACAAACCTGTTTTCCGAGAAAACGCATTATGTGGAAGTTATAGCAAAATATGAACCGATATTGATTAGTTAATAACATATATTCTAGACAGTTAGAAAAATAATTGAGCCCAATTTCAACAGAATTATTCATTATTTACTAGTTATACAATATCAAAAGAGGACCTTATATGGAACGATATTGTCCAAATAAATAATTTATATAAAATGCAGTTAGAAAAATCAATGTGCTGAATTTCAATGGAATTGGTCTTAAGTTACAAGTTTTATAAGCTCAAAATCTCTTTTCAGGGAGGGGCCTGATATGGAAGCTTTATCAAATATGGAAGACTTATTATCTAATATAATAACATATATTTAAGGCAGTCAGAAAATTAATTGTGTCATATTTCAATAGAATTCGTTTATATTAAGAGTTTTATAAACTATAAACCATATACCAGGATGAGGTGAGATATGGGAGATAAATCAAGTAATGAACAGTCTTGATTCTTTGGATTTTTTACTGTATCAAAATTAAAATATTATATTTAAGCACAGATTTTTTGGGGAGTATCAATATTCTAAATTTTAGATCGACATGCGAAGGTCTAAATTATAGATCAACAATAGCAAATAATGCTTTACTCAAAACCTAAAAAAGAACTTAAAATAACAAATAATGTGACCGAATTTTATTGAATTAGGACAATTTTATAGGCGTGAGAATGTGTCCAACAGACAGACGGACAAACGGACAGGCGGACAAATGGACAGGAGGACTAGATAAATCAAATCAAATCAAATCATAATTAATTTACCCTCATCACCAACTGTGGTGGTACAATTTTCGAATAAATTTGAATATTTTATATATATTTAAATGAAAATATTAATCATACGCTATTCCCACTTACTCGATAATTTAATCTCCCTTAAAGTATGCAATTTATTTTATATCGATTTATTAAATCAGTTGCGTATAAGAAATGTTACTCTAAAAATATCAATCATACGTCTCCTACTGCAATCTGACATGAATTGTATTATTTAAAAATACATGGTTAAAGCATATAATCTATGGTCTCCAAAGAATCGGGTCTGATGGAGTACCTTGGGCTTGAAAAGTCTTTAATCTCGTGAAATAAATTAATGAAATTAAGTTGACGCCGCTTGCCTTAAATAAGACTAGTAAATTTCCTAAAATCTTTTAAAACTTTCGGTTTGTATTTGAAGTGACAATTATTTTATACTATATTCGGCTATTCCGAATCTTCAATAGCCTCCACCATTAATGTGTGTGAAGTAAACATATCATGTTTTGTACGTCCACAGTGTCTTACCTGCAAACATATACAATATATAAAAGTTCTTAAGTATAACACAAGAATAATTAGTTACTTATATTGTGGACTATAACTTTTTTCAACTGAATCGATTTTGATAATTTTCGAAATGGTTATGACTTGACTTATAACTTAATTTTATTCTAAATTTATTCTAATTTGTTGAATTTTAATTTAAAAATTTACAGAAGTTTTTCTCTTGAACTTAGGGAATGTCTCTGATATCGGTTTATATCTTTTAATATACTTAACCAATTTTTAGTTTTTAAATAGGAACCTTTTCAGGATAATAAACAATTCTTAGGGCAAATTTCATAGAGTTCTACCATTTATTGTGGATATTCACGACTTGACACTAGAGATAGAACATAAGTATACATTATAGCGTCTTATACGATTCAAAGTTAATATATAAAATACCTGCAAAATAACTGGATCAAAATGTTTAAGAATGTAAACAAGTTAAGAGACAAGAATTCTATAAAAATTTAATAAAAAAATTGGAAAACGGAAAAATAAATTAAATTTCAAAATGAAATGAAAAATGTTTTTATGTATGATGAAACTTTGGAGCAGGAAAATTTTAAAATATTCCACTAGAAAATAAATCTTAGGTTTCGTCAGATTTAACGCCGATTCCTGAAAATGAACTGACAAGTATTTTTTTATTTGCCTTTTCATAATATACTTATATTTTATCCCAAAATTATTATTTTCTACTTAAAAATTGTCATAAAACAAAAACCATATTAATCTAGAAATTTGCTGTTCGAATCTTTAGGAAGTAAAAACATTTCATATGACATCTTCGCTTCTTATGAGCTTAGTACACTTATTTAACATACATTTTACAAAATTCCTTAAAAAAAGGTGTTGGCATAGCATACTACTTTGATTTTAGGCGATTTTATCAGCTTTACATTACTTCTGAAACATCATATTCAAGATCTTCCTTTAAAAAATGCCAATAAGAGGTTCAAATTCGGATAGTGCAGTGGCCAACCAAAGACTTGAATCCCATTAATTGATAACTAATCTTTGACAAACTGTGATGAAAGGTAATTTTCACTCAACATAGTGAAAGAAATTAGAGGCCACAATGTCAGGTTTGAACCAAGGTTTTAACTGCCAACCTTTCCTATGTAAGACCTCCGATGTAGTCGCTTATCTTTACTTTTCTTAGATGATGCATTTCATTTGAATTAAATAAAAGAGCAACTAAACAAAACATAATATAGTGTTATATATGAGCTAGTTAAAATAATGGTCCCAGCACTATCACTTTCCATACCCCCCACCACAACAAGTAGTGCATGTGTAACGCTAAGAAGAAATCATATACAACCCCATAATGTATATACTCTTGCGCCAAACCAAAATCTGAGTCGATTTCGCTAATGTACATCTGCATGTCTATAAATCGATAAATTGAAATATTATTATTATTATTATTATTATTATTATTATTATTATTATTATTATTATTACTATTATTCTTAGCAGACATATTTTTGAGCTATTTGAACAAAAGTTATTTGAGGTAAATAAAAGAAAAAATTAAAAAGATTAGAACTTTCAGGTACATATTAAAATATATATTGGACGAAGATTAAAAATTTAAATGCAAATATTCAGATCTAATATTTAAGTTGCATTTTATATCGCCAAAAAACGTAAAAAAAAGATCTTATGTATTGGTGCAGGTTACATAATAAAAATACGGTTAATTTAAATAAATATTATTCAATTTGAATAATACTTTATTCAAACTGACAAAAATAAATTCTTTATATTAATTAATATTATTCAATTTAAATACAATATTTAAGTTAAATTTACGAAATTTTACTTTAATTGAGGAAAAAAGTACGTTCAAGTATTGTAATAAGTTAATAGATAAAATATTAAGGACCCAGGGAAGGAGTATTCCCCATACAAAACAAATATTGATTATAGAATATCTTAAAAACTGTAACAGCGAAAATTTTCAAATTTGCTCCTAATGACTTCCTTAAGGAACTCTGTTACTGAACAAAATGTAAGACAGATAGGATCAGGGGAGAAGAAGCTTACATACAAAGCAAATATTGATTATCGAATATCTATGGATCTACTACAACGAGAATTTTTTCCCAATTACCTTTTTGAATACACGTCGATTTTTGTGCGGCAAAGCGTACCGGGTAAAAGCTAGTTTTAAATAATAATTAAATAGTGTAATAAACGTAATAAATAAGTAAAAACAGTCCAATTTTAATAGGATGGTGGTGAGCTGATCGGCTTGTATTTCTGATGAAAAGTTACTTACAAAAATTATAATATGATCATGTTTGATGATCAACTGATCTTCCATTTGCAATTTCATGAATTTATGTAAAATATTCCTTAAATTTCAATCATATTTATTAGAATGTTCTATAAGATATTTTTCTCCTTATATTTATCTATATTTAGTTTACATTTTCTTTGTCATATTTCATTTAATATGACAAAGAAAATATACGAAATTATTTGATGAAAAAATGTAGTTGAATAAACAAAAATTTTATTCAATTTAACTTCATTTTAGCACACGTCATTTCGCAATATGTTCGTCACAAACACTAATATACTCGCGCCAAACATTTATTGTTATCACCAACATATTAAAAATTGAATTTGTTTTATTTTGATAACAATATCGTTGCTGTTATAAAATTATTTTTATTAAATAAAAAATGTATTGTGGTCGCAATATGTTTGGAAATATATTTGACTGATCACTATTTTACTGTTATTGAATAGTTCGTTATAAAAAAACAATTGATGTTAGGACAAAATAACAACTGGATATGAACAAATAATTTTTTTACAATTTTTGTTTACATAAAAAATATTTTTTATTTAAATTAATATTTTTATCATTTATTAATAAAAAATTAGAAAATTAAAATAAATAAAATTATATGACGAAAACATTTCAAATAATGTTAACATATTTTCCAAACGAATATAGTAAAATATTTCAAACGAAAATATTTTTATTCAACAATAAAATAACGCGAACAAACAAATTTTTAATTGAACTGATAATAATTTTTTATTGGAACAACAATATTTTTAATGGTGATAACAATATTTTTATTGAAGATAACAATAATTTTGGTGGCAATTATAAGAACTATTGTTATCAAAGCAAAATAACAATGTAAATAAAAAAATTTTATTGATATAAAAATAAATTTAGTAGCGATCACAATAACTAATTTTATTTATGCAAAATCATAATACGAGCAAACAAATTTTTTATTATTTTAACAATATTTTTTGTTTTTTGAATAACAATCTTCTGGTGGTGTGATGATTACATATTAATGCAACATGACAATGAGAATAAACAAAATTTTAATTACAGTAACAATTCCTAAGAACAATAAATAAATTTGTGTGTTATTTTACTTGCAATGCTTAACTGCTGCTTTTGCTAAATATCTGTTGATGTAACATATTATTATTTATTTTTTAACGATATTTTTTTCAATTTAACATATTTTACTAAACATTTTTTAATTAAATTTTTTAATATATTTGAAGAAAATTAATCAATTTGAAGAAAATTATGTTAATTAAAATAAAATAAAAACAAGTGTAGAAGAGGTTGTATTAATTTTGTTATTCCCTGTGTAACACTAAGAAGGAATCATTTCAAACCCTATAATGTATTCTTGCGTCAAATCAAAATTTGAGTCGATTTAGCCATGTCCATCTGTCTCTTGTTGGCACGCTCACATTCACAAAAATTTACAGAGCTTAATGAAATTTAGTCTCAGTATTCACTATAGTCCTGAGTAGTTTCTTATTTATAACAGGCGAATCCAGTTCAGTATATTAAAAGTTTTAGACTAATATCTGATGCAACCTCTATGTTCCAGCGATAAGCTTCCATAAAATTGTCTAGTACAATGAAATTTTGCCATAAAAATTATCAAAATCGACTCTATAGAAAAATATTATAGCAAAAAATATAACTAATTTTATGACTCATTAAATGTTTCTGCGTTATAATTAAGAAACGCGTTAATATAAAGTATACGTTTGAGAGTGTATGTAGATCTACGGAACCTAATGAATGAACTTCACACGAATTTGTGGTGGAGGGATTTGAAGATTCGGCAAAGACGCATGTGGCTTCTTTTTAGTTAAAGTTCTACGAAAATTTTTCGTTAATATTACGTACGACATTTGGTTCAGTGCATAAATGTGGTAAAAAGCAAATAATATACTTATTTCATAAAGGCTTAAGAAAATATGAACTTAAGTTGCAAGAATATGAAAACTTTTTTCCATCAGCCAAATTCTTAAATAAGGACATATTTATGTTCCTTTTTCTCTTAATTTGTGTTGACCAACAATTTCTTTTTTAAAAATTGTTGATTAAACAGAATTTAAACATTTACAAGGGTCTTAGAAGTTATATCACATTTTCCCTTCTTCTACAATTCTATAATGTACTGTTAATCTTTTAATTTATTAGTAAAATTGAAAGTGTCCTGTAAAGGACACTCTTAAAATTTAATTTCTCTAAGTAAATTCTAAAATATTATTTAATAATTTAGAATCTGTTAAATGTTTATTAGCGTAATGTTTTTAATTTGAATGGTTTTGGGCTCACTTTTGTTAGAAATAGAGCCATGTGGTTTTTGGAGGATAATGTTATTAGCGGTTATTAAACAGTTGTTTTTTTTTTATTTACATCCCTTATTTTAATTAAATTGCATATAATCGAATTAAGTGAAAACATACACAAATATTGGTGGCTTTTAACTTTAAAATTTATTTATAAATTGAGGAAAAATTTTAAAAAATATCTATATATAAAAATTAAACTGGGTTTGTTTGTCTGTTTATTTGTTTCTCTGTTTATTTATTTGTTTGTTTGTTTGGGACTTATAGACAGCTAAACTACTAGACCGATTTTTTTCACAGATATAAATTTTCACAGAATGATACCCGAAAGTAATATAGGCCAAGGGGAAAAGATACTTACATACAAAGCAAATAATGATTATCGAATATCTTAAGAACCACTTCATCGAAAATTTCAAACTTGGTCCCAACAATTTCTTTAAGGAACCATTTTACAAGACAAAATGATCCCAATAATTAAAGGAACCATTTTACAAGAAAGAAAAATGTGGACGGATAAAATCAAAAGGAGAGGTAGTCCTCATACAAAGCAGTTGTTGATCATCAAATATCTAAACAACAGCGATAATTTCCAAATTTGGCCCCAATAATTTTTTCAAGAAACATTTTTACTAGACTCAATATGAGACAAGGCAAATATTGATCATCGAATATTTAAAGCACTTTAATACCGATAATTTTCGCATTTGGTCATAACCACTTTATCAAATAACTGTTTAACTAGACAAAATGAAGGACGATTAGGATAAGGGGGAGATGAAGCCTCAATTCATAAATATAAACAAGATATCGAATATTTAAAGAACTACTACAACGAGAATTTTTACATTTGACACCAAAAGGAAGATCGGATAGTATCATGGGGAGAGGAGTCCCCCATACAAAAAAAATATTTATTATCTAAAGGACTTTAACAGCAATAGTTCTTAAATTCGATTCCAATTACTTTCTCAAGAATTTGTTTTAGTAATCAAAATAAAGGACGGGTAGGATCAAGGAGAGAGGTACTCCCATACAAAGTAAATATTAATTATTAATTATATTCAAATTGGTTTCAATTACTTTCCCAAGGATTCTTTTTACTACTAAAATTTAATGAATGCCCCTCGTATATTATGTGTGTATAGGGGCTAAAATAAATTATGTGTCGACCCTCGTAAAATTACGAACATTAATTTCTCTTTGTGTTTATCTTCAAAGTGATATTTGGAAAGGTGGTTTTATGGAACCCATGAGAATAATGAACCGATTCTCGTATAATTTGGCACATCGTTTAAGATTAATATAAAATTTATTAGGATGGCCAAATTTGTTAAAATCGCTTTATATTTTGGTCTCTTATGACTCTAAAACCCTAATCCGGGAGGAACATTTTGATACACACAGAAAAAATGAATTTTAAATTAACTAAAATTAGAATAACTTTTTTCAGTTATGATTTTGCTTTATAAATAAAATATGTTAATTTAACATTATTTCACACAGAGTAAGTTAAAATTTTGAGCAAAATTTCTATTTTCAAATGAGCTGAGTTTTTACTCTTCTTTTATTTCGATTGAAATTTTTATCTTATTTTAATCTTAGCTAAGAGTAAAAAGGAACATAATTATTTTTTACTCCTTAAAATTGTGAAATGGTTGAAAAGAAAACAAAAAAAGAAAAAATCAAAATATGCTCATACATATACAATCACAAAAAAAAATTCCTGTTGCAATAAAATGTACTGCTATTGTTTTATACTAAAAAATGTAATAATAAAAACACACAAAAATTCATACAAAAAAACAGGTTTTAATATGTGACTACGTTTATATTATTTATACAAAGATTGTAAACATACTAACATACACTTCTTAACTTAATAAAAAACATTTTTCACTGCTACAAATGACTTCAAAACAGTTTGTGCTAATTATTATTTATTTTAAAATTAGTTTTGGATTTTGCTCTTTTTGATTTTTATCATTTTTTAGAATTAAACTCCTGTTCAAAGAGAAGAATAAAAAAGAGTCAAAAACCGTATTTTAGTTTCGCAGTAAATACAGTTTCTTGAAATGGTCGAACAATATTAAATCGACTCAGAAAGTGATTTTCAATCGTACGATGATAGCAATATTTGTTTTAATCTTTGCTTTACAAACTTAAACACAAACGTATCATACCCCAATCATCTATGGTGATGTAGGGTATAATTAACACACATATTACATAACTCCCTTGACACTTTTACTTCCATATCATTAATTCAAAAATATCAAAACATTTAAGTATCTGTTAACAAATCTATTAAAAGAAAATAAAAGTTGACCTACGGAAATTTCTTGGTCATAAAAATTTATTAAGGACTAAAGCAAAAAAAGCTTGTTATTATAATTATGCCATAAAACTTACTTGTACTATAATAAAACTTTTTAAAACTATCAACTTTATTCACACAAATAAAACAACCCTTTTTTCTCGCCATAAAGAAATAGCAGAAGTGAAATAAAATTAACCCTTGAATGCTAATTTTAGTTCAAATTTTTTATTATTCTATAAATTTTTTTTTGGTGCGGGACATACTTTAAATATATAACATTTAGTTTATTTCAATATTAATATAATTTTATTATAATTATGCACAGTGGGACATTTTTTTTGCAAAATTCTGTTTGACTGGATGGATTTGTAGCCTTTGGCAATTTGGTTCCTCTAATGACATAAGAAAACCCCAAAGATGTTTTTTATCTCGGTCTATAGAATCCACACTAGGTTATTACTCGGTTATTTTAGTTAAGTCGGTTTCGGTGTTGATAAAAAGCTCACATTTCGATGCTTTTGAAACCGAATTTTTCTCCTCAATCCTTAAACATATAGACGGACATGACTATATTATTTATGACATTAAAACAAAGCTTAAAAACCGGTTAACTGCTTTTTATTACAAAACCGCAAACAGTCTGTATTAAATTGAAATTTTTCGAAGAAACCGAAAACCGGTTTCTAAAAAAAATTTTAAAAAATCGATCACCCTTGTGGACACTTATTGAAGGTCTGATCATTACTATATGACTGGAAACATATTGAGGATATCAAAACTGCATTAGAACGTATCTGTTAAAGTCAAAATTTTGTGAAAATGGGTTGAATTCAAAAGGTTCTGGACTTTGCCCCTTGTGGTTTTTAATATAAGATTTAACTTGTAAATTTATATATTAAGAAAACCTTCAGAAAGGTTTTAACTTAATGTAAGATTTTTGAAGAATAAAATTATTTAAGATAGAAATGAAAGTAGAGCCCTTTTCTCCAAAAAAAAAAAAAAAACACAAAATTTTGGATTTTGAAAATTGTTTATTTTTGGACTTTATTTCATTTTCTTTAAATAAAAAAGGTGAACATGATCGATGCAATCATATAAAAATACTGACTCAAGATCTTGTACAATTTCGAACGTTGAATTTTCAAAAGTAATTAACTCGAAAACTATAGGAGATAAGTAACACATGTAAGCATCTTTTTAAAAACACTTTAAAGGTCATGTGGCGGTGATGAGAAATTTGAAGTTTACTAAGAAATAAAAATATGGCACTTAGTTAAAAAAAATAGTATGTCCAAGATACCACGCTTTGCACCCCCATAACTTCGCACATGGAGTCCCTAGAGTGTCCAAAGACCACACTCCTTTTCTACCACTACGTTGAATTTCAGACAAATCCAGTTAATCGAAAATTACATATTCGTTTTTACATATTGCGTTTTAGGGTTTAATTTGCCATTTAGCAACATGTTGTCCATAAACGGTGTTAGGAATTTGTTATACTGCAATTTTCTTTCAAATTAATTTGTTTCAATTTTATTGAAAATAATATAAATTTATTATATTTTACTTTTCGTTTTTATTTTAGCTGATCCAAAATTTAGTGGCCCCATAAATAATGTAACAGTTCCGGTTGGACGTGACGGTACATTAACGTGTGTAGTACATGATTTATTGGCATTTAAGGTAATTGTTATTATTTTTCTTCAATATTTCCATAAATAAATTAAAAGGACTTTATTGTAACATGACGATTAAAAGTGTCAAAGGGTTTGCTATATTGGTAACATCATTTTAAGTCCTGATTTATTTAGTTATACCAAATTTATTTACTCTTGACGGTATTCTAAAAAATTAAACATAATTATTAAGGAATTAAATCGAAAAATTCTTAACATACATATATGTTGATAATAACGAAACCACTAAACATACAGTTATAATTTTTATTCCCTCCTCCCCCCACTAATGGTGAAAAGGTTATATTAACTTTTTAATTCCGTGTGTAATGGTAAGAAGAAATCATTTAAAACCCCATAATGTTTATATTCTTGCATCAAATCAAAATAGGAGTCGATGAACTCTTGTCCGTTCGTCCGTCTTTCTGTTGTTAGCACGCTCACATCACAATATAGACCGATATCTGAGGCATCTTTTAACTACAAGCTAAGAACTTTCGCAAAATTGTAAATTATAAACCGACAAATTGAATTATTTTTCGACATAAAATGAAAAAACATATACTTCATAACCATTTCAAAAATTTTTTAAAATCAGTTCAGTAGAAAAAACTTATAGCTAAAAATATAACTAATTGTATGGCTCATTAAGTGTTCCCGTATTATATTAAAAAAAATTATATATTGTCTACGTTTGTAAGTGTATGTATGAAATATGACGTATTTACTTCGCATGCTTTTGTTGTTGAGGGTATTGCAGATTCGGCATGGTCGAACAAAGCGTTGTTACTTGTATATCTTTCATTAATTTTATTTTTTAATTACAAAAAAATTATAGTTTAAATCACTACATAGTGATGAAGTGTTGATCCTTTCTAGAGCTATCTCTTACTTTGCTCGAACAGATAATCCATCTTCGTTTAAAATATACAACACTTTTGGGCACTTTTTTGTGTTCTTCAATTCTCTTTTCAAAATACCCCAAAATCTTTTCACTTTTCTCAACTGCTGGCAGTTTGAAGGATTTACCTCTCTTGATACTAGTGTATGCAAAAAATCGACATTTTCAGACAACCGGTTTTCGAGTTATTTGTAAAATAGGCTTTTCAAAAAAAAAAAAAAAAAACAGTTTCGAATACGATTTTATGTTAAAAACGGTTAATTGAATTTTGTTTGATCATTATAAATTTATAGAAAAATGTTTTCATTTAATAGAAATCCTAAGTTTAACCAATAAAAAATTCGTCTAATGATCTTTCTATGAATTGAAGTAAAAATAATGGTTCCATATCAAAATAATCATTTTAACAAACTTCATGAAATAATCCTTACACTGTATAAAGCCCTAAATGAGTGGAAAAGTATTTTTGTTAGTACTTTTCCATATCGTATTTTAAATAAAAAAATATATATAAAACTACATATGTCGAAATTAGAGATCTAAATCTCTATAAAAAACTATTTTGCTTAATAAAAAACTTGCAGAATTTCATTTAAATTTTTTAATGACGTAATTATGTCTAAAACTAACGATTCGATTCAGAATACAATGTCTAAGAATGCATTCAATACTTTTCTCGTGTAACACGAGGAATGAAAAATTTTATGTATTCTCGTTTATGGTGGAATTCACAAAAAAGCAAATGAATATGTCTTTAATTAAAACCGGTTAACCGAATGAAAAAAACAACATCTCGACATCACGACAATTCGAAAATAGAAATTATTTGAAACCGGTGGATTTTCTGAAGCAAAAAACCGGTTTCCGGTTTCGGATTTTGCACACTCTACTTGTCACCCTTACCGCATTATTGTTCTTATACCACTCAACGACTTGTTTACCATGGAGACAGGAACCCATGCCAGGCCAATAAAAAGTGGACCTATTATGAAGTCTTATGAGTGCAAGCAGCCTTTTTTGTATATATTCCTTGATGTAAATTTATAGAGCCCGTTTCAACATACGATAAGCCGCAACTGCATATTGTTTGACATACCAAGACTATATGGAACATTTTGACAGCTTTTGGGTCTTAACTCTTCTTTTACATTACCTCGAGCATCAACAACATAATCTTTTTACCAGGAAAATGAGAAAAATCTGCCTGAGCAGACGTTTCGTCCTCCACTAGCAGTAAGAATATTTTTTAGAAAACTTGATTTCACTTTCCAAGCTCTGTTGTTGGTCACTATACGTCTAGCAACATTTCTTTTAACCTTGTATGTGTTGGGAGCTCTATTGTAAATGCTTTCAATTTTTTTGGCTTCCGAAACATGATGTGGAACATTCCATCTACTTGTACGAGGTTCTCTCAACGGACATGTCTTCCGGTACTGTGTAATACAATCGGAAATAGTTTGACAGCAGACCTTTGCATGCCTGGTAAAATTGGACTTTGTTGAAAATATTTAATAATTTTTGTACGCACTTTTATCTGGTCACTCATTTTAATCAGATTAAAAATTTATTTATTTCATTGAAATTTAACATTATCACTGACGTAAAACTGTTTTGAAGCAAAGTTTAGTTGTTTAGATATTCGATAATCATTATTTCATTTGCATGGGGGGTATCCCTCCCCGTGGTCCTCCCCGGTTCTACATTTTGTTCACTAAAATAGTTCCTTGACTAAGTGATTGGAACCAAACTTAAGAACTCTGGCTGTTATAGTTCTTTAGATATTCGATAATAAATATCTGCTTTGTATGGGAGTGCCTTTCTCCTTGATCCTATCAACCTATATTTTTAATCAGTAAATTCTTGAGGAAGTGTTTGAGGAAGTGTTTGGGGTCGAATTTGAGAACCTTTGCTGTTATAGTTCTTTACATATTCGATAATCAAAAATTTCTTTGTACGGGGGATACCTCTCCCAATGATCCTATCCGTCCTTCATTTTGTCCAGTAAAACTGTTACTTGAAAAATGCATTAAGACCAAATTTTAAAACTCTCGGTGTAGTGGTTTTTTAGATATTCGATTATCAAAAAAGAAACTTCATTTTGTCTTGTAAAATAGTTCCTTGATAATGTAGTTGGAGCCAAGTTTAAAAATTCTTTAGATATTCGATGACCAAAATTTGCTTCGTATAGGGGCTACCTATTCCCCTGAATTTAATCCGCCCACATTTTGTCTTGTAAATAGTTACTTGAAAAAGTGGTTGGGACGAAAATTCTCTATGAAGTGATGTTTTACATATTCGATGATTTATTTTCTTTGTGTGGTGGTTACCTCTTTCTTTGATACCTTCCGTCCTAAGTAAAACAGTTTCTTGAGGAAGTGCTATGTAATAATTTCGATAATTCTGTGAAAATTTAGTTTAGCTGTATAGAAGTCCCAAACAAACAAATAGACAAACAAACACATTATTTCCAAAAAACATTGTTTTGGGAACACTTTGCGTCGTTATACCTAAACTATAACCTATTTCACAACCACAATACATAAATCACCATTAACTTTCCGTTTCTAACTGTACTTAACTAAAATGTTTACTTTCTTTATATACTATTTTCCGAACGCAACATTTGACTTTGGTGAATCATTGAAACATGTTTGTCAACATTGTCAATAGTTTCGCTCAGACATTTCATATAAATATGAAAAAAATTTGGAGAATATTTTGCATTGCAAATTTGACAATAAAATAAACAACATTCGAACCGGAATTTATTATAATGTTTACATAAACGAAATAATGACATAATTTATTGAAGTTTCTGTGTGAATAATGTTTAACGATTATTTACGATTTCATTAAAACTTTAAATATATATAGTTATTTATTTAGTTGATTCTAAATTAAAATATGCATTTAATTTATTTTGTTTTTAAGTTATTTTTAGCAAATAAATTTAAAAATATATTTATAATTTTATTAAGTTTAAATCTTGACAAATTTCTTCGATTTACAAATAATCTATATAAATGTACCTAAACATTCAAAGGTTTCATTTATTCTTATGCATTTATCAAACAGATTTCAATAAAAATGAAACAACAAGTTGCTAATCATTTAAATGTTTATAGACAAAAGTGCCCAAATACGAGGTTATACATTTCTCACCGCGCATGCGCAGTAAAGAATGCCTCCTATTAACCTTCAATATTGTTAAAGTTACTCAAGTTTTAGTTACAGCACATGCGCAGTAAAGAATACTCTCTATTTAACTTTAGTACTTTTTGTTGATGAAACATTTGGTTTTATGAACTTGTTCTGCATTAATGTTATAATTTTCAGACGCTTCTTTGACCAAAGTAGGTGAAAATGATGACTGTAATGTATAAAAATTCACAATACCAAATGTTTCATTGACAAAAAAGTTGTTAATGTAAATGGAATGTATTTTTTTGTTGCGCATGTACTACAATTCAAAATTTCGAGATACTTTTGTATAGACGATGTTTAGCAACATTTTTAATAATTTATTTTTGTTATAAGAATATCCGACACATTGACAAGAATGTTGCACGTGTTTAAGAAAAAAAAACAAATGTATCATAAACAAAAACACTTTGCGCATGCGCGTTAAAAAAAGTTTCATAGCATATTTGAATATACTTGTTGATGAATGTTTATTAATATAAATGGAATGTATTTTTACAGTACATGCGCTTCAATTAAAACTTTAGCGATATAAATACTTTTGCTTAGACAATGTTTAACAACATGTTTACATCTGTTTTTGTTGTAAGAACTTCCAACACATTAACAAGAATGTTGACGTCTTATAAAAAAGTAAACAAATGTCTCGTCAACAAAAATATTCTATAGTTAAAATAATATGAATTCTTCACTGTGCATGCGCATTAAAAAAAGTTTCATAGCATATTTGGATATACTTGTTGATGAAACATTTAAATGTATATTAATTTGCTCAATAATTGTGGCAATTGTTATATGAAGCTTTTTAATAGATACATAAAAATGTTTTTCTTATTGAAACATTTTTAATTTGGAATGAAAAATGTTGCGCATATTCACAAAAGTCAAATATTTCGTTCGGAGAATAGTACATAAACAGAGTCGACATTTGAGGTAAGTTCAGTTAAAACCGTAAGCTAATAGCAATGTATTTTGTGCTAAGCATTGTGGTTTACATTGAACTTATTGGTTGCTTTCTGCCAGATGTGTTAGAAGCTCATTTGAAAATTATTTCTATTTTTTAGCTTTAAAAACATTACATGAATCATTTCTTTTTATCACCGAATAAGTTCTCCCGGTACTAATAACCTTAAAAACAATTTAATGGCATATCTTTGCATGCTTGGCCAAATTTTTGTTAGGACCAAATTGGGTCTTGTTAAAAATATTAAATAATTTTAGTACGCACTTTTTTTGATCACATATTTTAATCAGATTAAAAATATATTCATTTGTTTAACTTTAAACATAATAACTGACATGTTCTACAAAGGTAACTTGATCACAAAAAATCAAATTATATATCGGTTAAAAATGTTAATAAAAAACGTGTGTTAAGTATTTGTCTATCCCACTCTTCATACATTTATACGAATATTTATAAGACTACATAATAAATGTCCTAGTCTAAATCCAAACTTCCGGAAAATCGATTGATAAAAGGAGAAGTAGATAAATTGCAATCCGTTTTTCTTGGTGTTGATTTTTATATCCTCCTCCACCACAAGTAGTGAAAAGGTTATATTAACAACGTCATTCCATGTGTAACACTAAGAAGAAATCATCTAACACCCCATAATGTATATATATTCTTGCAACACATCAAAACCTGAATCGATTTAGCTATGTCCGTCTGTCTCCTGTTGGCAAAAATTGGTTCAGTATGTTAAGAGATATAGATCGATATCTGAGACAACTTATAAATTAAAACGAAGTTTAATTTCTGTTGACGTCTTATAAAAAAGTAAACAAATATGTTCTTCACTTGCATGCGAGTTTTTGGATATACTTGTTGATGAAACATTTAAATGTATATTAATTTGCTCAATAATTGTGGCAATTGTTATATGAAGCTTTTTAATATAATGTATACGTTATGAAACAATGTAATTCACAAAAGTCAAATTTTTTTTTGAGGTAAGTTATTAAAACCGTAAGCTAATAGCAATGTATTTGTGCTAAGCTTATGGCCAGAAAATTCTTTTTTTTAGCTTTAAAAACAATCGTAGTACTAATAACCTTAAAAACAATTAAGTTCTTTGCATGCTTGGCCAAACGAAAAATATTAAATCCAAACTTATTTTAATCACATAAAAATATTTCATTTGTTTAACTTTAAACATAATAACTGACATGTTCTACAAAGGTAACTTGATCACAAAAAATCAAATTATATATCGGTTAAAAATGTTAATAAAAAACGTGTGTTAAGTATTTGTCTATCCCACTCTTCATACATTTATACGAAATTTATAAGACTACATAATAAATGTCCTAGTCTAAATCCAAACTTCCGGAAAATCGATTGATAAAAGGAGAAGTAGATAAATTGCAATCCGTTTTTCTTGGTGTTGATTTTTATATCCTCCCACCACAAGTAGTGAAAAGGTTATATTAACAACGTCATTCCATGTGTAACACTAAGAAGAAATCATCTAACACCCCATAATGTATATATATTCTTGCAACACATCAAAACCTGAATCGATTTAGCTATGTCCGTCTGTCTCCTGTTGGCAAAAATTGGTTCAGTATGTTAAGAGATATAGATCGATATCTGAGACAACTTATAAATTAAAACGAAGAATTTCTGCAAAATTATGTATTTGAGTTTGTATGTGCGTATAATGTATACGTATGAAACATAATTTTTTTTATTATATCATTTATGTTTTAAAAATGTTTTTTGACGATAGTGTAAGTTTCGAACGACTAGTCCAAATTTTTGCTTCGTCTTCACTAGAAAAATTTACTCATATAAAATTCATTAAAATCAGTTCAAATATACGAAAGAATAAAGTAAAAAAATGTTCGATAAAAACTGTAAGAAACTTTCGGTTATCCGGGTCTGCTGCTGAGATATACTTAGTAGCGTCGAAGGTCCTCACACAAAAATTTGTGAAAAAACACCAGATTCTTTTTCAAAGTTTCGATTCAAATAATATTCGTTATTTTTTACTTTTAATGTTATTTATTTAGCCACTTTAATTTTAGAATTTCTTTATTGAGAACTTGAAGTTTCGGTGATATAGCCAATACTAAACCTCCTATGAAAACTTCTGGTATATGTGAAATTTTAGATGTAATCCTAGATTTTACCCTTTTTCCTATATTTTCGATGTAATCAATTCATCAAAAAATATTTTTTTTCTATCACTCCTCTGTTAGTTTTATTGTTTTGGCTTCTCACCACTTTGACCACTGATCAATCAAAAATTAAATACACTAGATCGTAGAAGAATAAATGATAAAAAATAGTTATTGCCTGTTTACTCCCGTTTTTTTTTATACACTAAGACCAACTGCTATTATTGCAGTTTTCCTACAAAAGGTTTGGACCGATCTTTCTTTGATCTGAATCTACATTGTCTTTCTTTTGCTTGTTTATTTAGTTATTGTGATCGTTCTTTTGTTGTACACACTCCAGTGTATCACACTCTGTTGGTACTTTTCATGCACATGCACTGCTGTGTTATTTTTCTTTAGGAAATATGGACCGATATAGGGCAAACTAATATAATATCTTTCGAACAGTTAGCAAAATAATTGTGTCGAATTTCAATAGAACTGGTCTTTATTTACTCGTTCTATAAGTTGAAAACTGTTTTCAGTGAGGGGCCTGATATGGGAGCTACATCAAAATATGGACCGAGATTTTTCTAATTAAAAATACACATTAAAAATAGTTAAAAATGCATTGTACAAAGTTCCAATTGAATTAGTTTTTATTTTATTGTTCTATAAGCTCAAACCGGTTTTCCGGGAAGGGGGTTATATGGGAGCTATATCAAAATATGGACTCATGTTAATAAAATTTATAAAATAGTTAAAAAATTAATTGTACCAAATTTCAACAGAATTGGTTTATATTTAAAAGTTTCATAAGATATATATCATGTTCCGGAAAAGGGCCTTATATGAAAGCTGGCTCTATTAATGATCCCAGAACAAAATGGCTGCTTTGTATTTATTATTGTATCAAAATAAGTATATGTGACAAATTTCAGTAAATTATCTTAAAAGTTGTGGACCATATGACACAAAAAGTTTGGGGTGTATCAAAATTTTACATATTATAGCCTATGACTTTTTTCCTGTTAAACAGATTTTGATGATCCAATTACATTTTTAGAAGAAATTAGAAGAGTATTTTTTCGGAATTTTGAGGTTCATTCAGATATCGGTCTATAACTTCCTTGCTTATAAACCAATATAGCTGAATTAAATAGCAAACTTCTTAGAACAATAACAAACATTGTGGCCAAATTTTATAGAATTCAGATAATTATTCTAGGCGTGAGAATGTTTCCAACAGACTGACGGACATAGCTTATTCGACTCAGAATCTGATATGATTCCTTCTTGGCGTTACACGCGGAATGACAAACTGTAAAAGCCTTGATTGACCTTAGTCCCATAAGAATATTTAGTTTTTAAATAATTATAGAACCATTAGTACTCAAGCAACGTTATTTTTGTTTTTATCGCACATTCTCTTTCTCCCTTTTAGGTTGCCTGGTTGCGTGTCGATACTCAAACAATTTTAAGTATACAAAATCATGTTATAACCAAAAATCATCGCATCAGTATCAGTCATACAGAACATCGTATATGGCAGCTACGCATACGTGATGTACAAGAATCGGATCGTGGTTGGTATATGTGTCAAATTAATACGGATCCCATGAAATCACAAGTAGGATATTTGGATGTTGTAGTACCGCCTGATATAGTAGACTACCAAACCAGTAATGATATGGTAGTGGAAAGGGGACAAAATGTAACGTTAACTTGTACTGCCACCGGGCTGCCAACACCAATAATCACTTGGCGCCGTGAAAAGGATTTACCATTATATAATGAAAATGGTAGACACATATATAGCACAGAAGGTCCAAACTTAACTTTATACCAGGTGACGAGAGAAACAATGGGTGCTTATTTGTGTATAGCTTCGAATGGGGTACCGCCCACTGTTAGTAAAAGGATTTCTTTAATAGTTAATTGTAAGTAAATGATTTTTTGAAGAATTTTTCATTTATACAAATTTTATTTTTTATTTTAGTTGCTCCTATTATTTGGACTCGTTATGATACAATCTATGTGGGTTTTGGCCAAAGAGTAGTGTTGGAATGCATTTCTGAATCCCAACCCACTTCCGTTAATTATTGGCTCAAAGATAAAGAATTGTTACAAGGTGGTTCCTATGAAACGGTGTTACAAAATAATGTTTACAAAATTGTTATGCGTTTGGTTGTGCATCCTGCAAAAGCGAAAGATTTTGGTGAATATAAATGTGTGGCTAAGAATATGTTAGGCGAAATGGAACAAACAATTACATTACATCGTAAGTGTTTTGACAAAAAATTAAAGTGAATATAAAGAGATCGACTCTAGTAAAATTATCACGATCGTTACATTACTTTTTATGATTAAGCACGTTAAGCTGATATCCCTGATTAAGCTGATTTTGAATTAGGACTGTAGAAAAATATGAACCGATACTCTTACAATTTCGCATCAAATTTATCTTACGATTTTTAAGACTACATTTGAGCAACATTAAACATTTTTCCATTGTATATCACTTAACGAAGAAAACCACGCTGGAGCAGCATAATTCATCACTGAGCTGTCAACAGTTTTATATGCAGGTATTAAGGTTTCTTTGCCATACCGCAGTTACTGTCGGATAATATTTTAAGGACAGTATTTTTACATCGCAATTTCTGCATGACTGTAACAACATGTGCTGATGACGTATATAGACTGTCAAATAAAACTCCCAAAATCTTTGGCTGGTTAACAGTCGGAATTTTTACTCTATCGACTACGATGCCTTAATTTGTATTTATTTCTTTTGTCCTGGTGAACCATTTACCAAACCACATAGGTAATCAACTCTAAGGTCTGTTGCCGTAATTGTACAATTATTCGCATATGCCCTATGGAGCTCCTTGTTTTACCTTACAAGATATTGATTATGTGTCTCGAAATTCAACTAAAAGCTGACAGCCACTCAGATAGTTGTCAGTCCATCTCTTCATGTTTTTTTTACAATGAAGACTGCTGGATGTCCTGGAAGAGAAGTTTATGGCCACAAGAACTGTACATAAACCATGTGCAATTTAAGTATTAACTGCTGTTAATTCTGTGGTTGTATTGTATATTTTACGGAATCCATGCTGGTGGCAAGCTGCTGTTAGGTGACTATTTCGCAGGGGGAGGAGAAAAATCTCGTCTTTGCGACACGTAATAGGAATCAAATTGGTCTGTTAGTTTGGCCCTCACACGCATAATATTCCAGGATTGAGTATAGGGATGACTGTTCCCATTTTCCAGGCATCTGGTGTAACCAGGCTTTGCATGACTTTTCTTTTCATCTTTCGCCGATTGTTCATAAAAAGTCTGCGATTCTAGGATCACTAAGGCTGGTATCATACGCGTTGATGGTTACGCATAATTTTCTTTCCGGCATTTTTAACATTTGAGGGTGTAGGTAGATCACCAGAACGGCGGTTGGGAAATTTTCTGAAACCACGACAGTATGTTTTTTGTGGTTTATATAATTGCGGCGTTCAGAGACGATGGAATCTTTATGCAGTTTTTCAGATCAGCATTTACATGATGATACCTGGTGACAGCTGATATCCGAGATAGCTAACTAATGGTAGAACATAGAAATTATAGTTCTCAAGATCTACATCTTCTGACCTGACAGCAATACCTTTTATTTTTCGATATCAGATTGAGAGATAGAGCTCTATACTACACTGTACTATATATTATAAAGGCGATGCCTCCAGGTGGTCCTTTCGGACTGTGCTGACTGAAATTACTCGTCATGTTTTGTGTTGTCTTATAAATCGGGTTATTTCAGCAACTTTACCCTGGAGACCATTACAGTTAATTTGTAATAGAGACATCACCTCAGATGTCCGAACTGCAATCACCGGTGTAAGTAGTGACTGATGAGGGGGATGATATTGATTTCTTTGGAAAGAGAGGGGGGTGGTGATTTGTTGGTATATAATATTGTAACTTTTGAACCATAAAGTTTTTCGGCCTCACATGATAAATAAACCCATTAATAATATTTCCTGCAATTAAATGCTCCACCACACACAAGTGGTGATAAGGGTATATTAATATTGTCATATAATGGGTAACACAAAGAAGGAATCACATATGACACCATAAAGTATATATTAATGAGTCGATTAAGCTATGTGCGTCTATACGTCTGTCTGTTGGTAACATGCTCATGCCTAAAATAATCGTTCGATATCAATGAAACTTATTCACTTTGTTCGTTGTTGTACTAAGCAGTTTCCTATTTAAAATCAGCTATATCAATTTATTAGCAAAAAAAGTTATAGACTGATATCTGATATTTAACAAAAATCGTGGCAGTATTTTGCTATATTTTCCATATGAATCACCCTCCCAGAATATGGTTTTTAAATTGTAAAGCTCTAAAACAGAGAGCAATTCTATTGAAATTCAGCACAATCATCTTTTTAACTTGTCTCAAATATATGTTATTAACTTAACTAAAATCGATCCATATTTGGCATAAATTCCACATATGTCCCCTTGTCAGAAAACGGTTTTGAGTTTATAAAACAGTTAAGTATGAAGAAATTTTATTGAAAATTGTCATGATCATATTTTTAAGTCATAAATATAGATTATTGATTTGATTAATATTAGTCTACATTTTGTTATAGTTCGAGTGTAATACCATTTCCGGAAAAGCACTTTATGCTTACAAAGTTTTTAAATACACAAAAATTTTGCTGAAATTTGTTACAATTATTTTGATCATATTTAATCAAATTAGAATTCCTAGTTTTCTGTCACTTTCCTTAAAATATGCTTCATATAGACAAAAAACTTTGGTTTGATATCAACATTTACAGAAAATTTCAAAAATATACTCCAAAACTTTGCCATAATTTCAACTCATGCAAACGTTTCCATAATAAGTGTTGGAGGGTATTCAAGATTCGACACAGCCGAATACAGCATTCTTACTTGTTTAGTTTTAAGCTGTAAAATTAATGGCCTGTTTCTCTATGCTGAACGAAAGCTTTCGTTCGCTTTGTGCATGAAAGAAATCTGATTTCGGTTTCTATAAATTCGTATAACTTTCATATATGCAAACAATGAGTCAAAGGCCAAGTCAAACGAAAACATAAGAGTTTTCGAACTCGAATGTTCGAAATGTCAAAATTAGTTCGCCTGACCGAATTTTTTAATGGAAAACTATACAAATACCATCTTTTTAAGTTCTGTTAAACCACCCTTAGAAAATTCTCCGCTATCGAAATAATAACTGATTTATTTTTATTTATCCAATAATAATTTTGAAATCTGTTTCAAATTTCAAAGTCTATGCGAATGAAAGCTGCGTATATGAAGAAACTCAATTTTACACGAATTCGAGTGACTGGCTTTCGTACGACATAGAGAAACAGGCTATAAATATATTTTAACTTATATTTCAATTATTTTCCAGATAAGGCAAAAAAGAATCAACATCATGCATATCAAACCAATAGCAAAGACAATCAATTTATAATAATAGAAGGTAAATTTAATATCTGTAAATTAATATCGAAAATAATAATTAATAATTTTCTTTTACTATTTCTAGAATTTATATCCGGCTATAAAAACTGTAATAAACCAAATCAATGGTTTTTATTATTAATATTAATAAAAATCTTTGCAATAAAATTTTAAAATTTACAAAGAAAACCCCCCTTTAATTTATTTCTAGAGAAAGAGGAGGTAAATAAAATAAAACTGTAGTCAATTCTTTTTGTTGGTGTTTGAAGACATTTCCAAGTGTGTTTTTATTAATTAATAATTTCTTTTTGATTGATTTTTAAAGAAATTTGATTAAAATAGTATAATTTTTCTAAAAGATTTTAACTTAATTTAAATATTTTTTTTCTATTTTTGTTTAATAAAGCTAATTAAAACAAATAAGATCTAATAGATCTAAGTGAGGTGTTTTATTAAAATTAAATACAACTTACTAAATTAATAAAAAAGAAGAGGTTTTAAGTTAGAGTAAGGTTGTACTTATTTAATTGCAATTTAGAGGAGGACTTGCCATTTCTGATCTAAAGTAGAGATAAATAAAGAGTTAAAATAAATAGGAAACAATGATTTTGATAGAAACAAAAGTGCTTATAAAATAGTTTTAGGTTTTTAAGGGATATTTAAGTTTAATATAATTTTTATTTCGCTTAAATTTAGTTTGAATTAACTAATTTTTTTGTTATAATTTAAAACAATTAAAAGAAATTTATTAGTGAAACTTAATTCCAAATTATTATATTTTCGAAATTAGATTCGAAATTGAAGATTTAATAGGTTAAAAATAAACTTTGGTTAGATTTTATTCGCACAGTGTGGTAAATTACATTATTTCTTAAGGGAAATTATTGAAATCTTGAAAAAAACATCCCTCTTTTACAAAATTACGTCTAGTAATTTTGGCCAAGTTTTCAGGTAATTTATCACAATGTGTGTGTGTTTTAAAATAATCTATTTAAACCAAAATATTAAAATCGCTTAAACATAAAATAAAACATTTCAAAACTATTTAACTAAATTTTCATTAAAAATGTTAATTAAAGCGAGGTATTTCAATCCTCTAACAGATTTTTATTTTAATAATAATATTAATAATAAATAATAAAAAAAATATTTTTATTTAAATAATGGAACTTTTTAGCTAAGGTTTTTTGTTTCAAATAAATTATGTAACAACCTTATTGTTTCTTTTATTTAATTAAAACGAAAAAATTTAAAAACATAAATCATTTTTTGTTTAAATAATTTTAAAACTTGTCTAAAAAAATATTTCAATAAAATTGTTTTTATCTTTTTCTTTTTTAATTTTTTCATTAACTTAATTATTTTAGTGTTAATAATGTATACGTGTGTGTGTTTTGTAGAATTTTTCTACTACTAACTTAGAGTCTTAACTAGGATCACACTAAACCATTAATTCTCTTCACATCTCTCGTCTTCTGGCATTTCTGTCTATTTCTTCTATTTTTCTATTACAATTTTTAATTTTATTTAATGTTTTTGTTTTTTATTTATAAAAATAAAGGCCGCCATTTTATCAACTTGTTTTAGTTGTCTCATTAGTCTTATCTATAGTTTCTGCTTTAGAACAATGACCATTTGTAGTTGCTGCAGCTGTTTCTGTAGTCTTATGTGTTGTTGGTGCATCCATATTTGGTACTTCAACTTTGGGTGGTGGCACCGCCCCCTTAGCTTTAGCCAATTTATCTCGTTGTTCATAGATCTCATTGACTAATTTCTTAACAAATGGATGATTGAATTTGCCTTCCGTGGAATCAAAGAATTCTTGATGTTTGAGTAGACAATCATCGCGTTTCTCATATTCAAATGCTTGCATGACCATATCTAAACGATCTAAGTCTTTCACGAATTTTGATTCAGCACTTTCACCTTGTTCATATTCCTATTAATGAAAAAAATAATAATTATTTTAAAATCTTTTCATTTTAAAACAAATTTTATTTAAATTTTTTATCGAATTTAAAAATGATGTTTGTCAAACTGAAAGAAGGAAAGAGTTCAATTGATGCGATCCAACAAAAATCAAGCAACCTATATAAAGTCCTTTTACTCAAAGTTAGTACTTATCATCCTGTTATTATCACTATTCCAAGTAATTTAATACTTTATCAAAAATTTATGCAATATTTTCAGAAATAGTCCGCAAAGTAGGACCCTTTAGATCTCATGCCTAATGATATACACCTAGGCCACTGTATCGCAATGCTGTGTGCTTACCGTCTGAGAAAAAATAATGTTACCAACCATAAGTGACTATATCAACTCTGTGCCATGTACATAATTTCTCAATTTGCTCCGATCACACAGTCTTTAAGGTAAGACATGCTCTTTAATGTAATATATGGGGATTTTAGGGTTGCAAAGGCGGTATACACTACTGTTCGATTATATCTGGTTGTTCTCTCTTATGGAAAAAAACTTCCGATTGATACAGCTGTGATTGGGTTGACAAACATTAGAACATTCGATGTCGTCGGTAATTGCAATCTCCAGTAAGGTCATCTTTCATCTTACTAAGCTCACTTTTCATTATGTTTAGAACATCCATGGTTTTTCTTAATATACCACATAGTAGCCAGGTTTTAAACGCATTAAAAGGCATCGGATTTTTCCTGCTCAGAGTGTTCTGTCAATCATTTACATATTAATTTCATATCCTATTTAGGGCATCCGTTATATGTTGATAATATGATTTACGTCCGTTATTGATCCATTCTCCCATAAATTGTTTGGAGTCGGTATGCTTTAAAAGCAGTTTCATATCGAACATAAATTTCAATACTCTGAACGCAAAATATTTTTCCAATGTTGGTGTCGTCTCGTTCCCACTACAATTTGATCTCTGAGAACATTCGATGTCGTCGGTGACACCTATTCGATTAATATATTGCAATATCCAGTAAGACCGCCTTTCATCCTCATTTTTCATTATGTTAACAACATCCATGGTTTCTTCTCAGTGTACCACATAGTTCTGTATGACTTTGTAGTGCACTCCCGTGACCCAGCTTTCAATGCGTTGAAAGCATCGGATTTTCTCAGCTCACTGTATTCTCTCAGTCATTTCTATATAAATTTCATATCCATGCAGAGCATTCATAATATGTTAATAATATGATTTATATCCCCTATTGAGCCACTCTCCCATTAATTTGTTTGGAATCGGTACACTTTAAGAGCAGTTTCACTTAGAATATAAATATCAATAGACTGAACACAAACCATTATTCACAATGCTCTGTGTCAAGCATCACGTTTTTTGAACCTTTTGCGAGATCCTAATGTTGCACTTCACTTTATCGAAGCTAATCCAAATATCATCAAAATTATAACCTTTCCTGGAGCAAAACTCTTATTTGCACAAATTTTCAGTCGATAATGCTTGGTGTACTATATATAATACAGAATCTTATAATGGAATTGGTTAAACAAAATCAATTAGTAATTTAAAGGTTAATTATACTGCGAAGAAACCTTAATTGAGTGAACTTGATATGGTTTTGGTAATATTATACCGCCCCAAACGTTCTTAGGAAAGCAAAATAGTACCTAAATAATATTGTCCCACAAAGAGGCGTAACCCAAAAAATAATTGATATTTTTACAATATGTTTCACAACTCTCACTTACTAAGAATAATTAAGGCAGGAAAAATATTATTTTTATTAACATTTAAGCGCAAAAGTATAACAGTTTAATTTATTAATTTTCAAAAATTTACCTCAAATAATTCCATCATACGTTTTCCTCTTGGTTCAATTAATTTGCAAATATCTTCCATAGCTTTAAATTCCATATTTTTCTTTTCCTCTTTCGAGATACCACAGAAAGGTGTTATATCACCAACTAAACTTTCAGCCAAATCATGAACCAAAGCCAATTCCATACATCTGATTTGATTAAGACCTTCTGAACCATCGAGTAAAAATGTTAAAATGCTCATACGATACATGTGACCCGAAATCGATTCACAATCATTGACATTACGCAAAACCCAACCGGTACGTTTTGTGTGCTAAAGAAAAAGAGGAAGAGAGGAAAATAAAGAAAACAATTAAATATTTAATTAGCAATAATTATGCAAAATATTTTAAATAAAATTACAGAGAATTTAATTAGAAATTAAAATGTGACATTTTCTTTTTCAATTTAATTTTTGTATAAATGACACAGTGTATTTTAGTCTTAATTATTTAATTATCTTATTTAGATAAATGTGATTGTTTAACGTTTAGATACAATGTCTATGTAAATGAGTAGAATTGTAAAGACATAAACCTTGAACAATGGGACAGAATCTGTAACTTTCGAGTGAAAGGATATGAAATTTAACATAATGATAGCAGAGCAGTGCAATATTATAAATCCATGGGGGCTCCATAGACAGCGTTAAGGAGTGAGATCGAAAAATTCTTAATAACAGGTTTATCATTAAAACTCTTAACACAAATATTATTTTATTTTTTTTATAAAAATGTCAATTATTTTATTTAATTTGCAAATAGTTGATCAGTTCATTCTGCAGTCAAACTTCAGTTTAAATAGTACCGGGAGAACATTTCCGTTGAAAGAAAATCTGGTCGAGGTAGAAGGAATGATTCACATATGTTTCTTAAGCAAAAAAAAAACATATCAGGTAGCAGAGCAGCCCGGTTAGCTCAGTATAGGACTATTCGGTACGAAAAATTAAAGCTAATGCAGATTTAAAAACTTATAAAGCTCAAAAGATACCTGAAAGGAAGGTTGCTAAAAATTAAGAGGTAAAAAAAGAGCTCTCTCGATGTTAAGGTCCAAAAAACAGTCAAAATTCCCCAAAGAGTTTTTGGTATGTATAATCCAATATGCCGTTGTGGCAAAAGATGCCAATCATATTTCCACAACGGCTCTATATAATATCGAAATTTATATCTAAGAAATATTTTACAAAACGGTCTGCTTTCATCCATAATGTGCCATATGTCTGGCATAGATTGAATCCGTCTCTATGATAAACAAGTCCCTTGATAGTGGTGTAAGAACAATAATGTAGTATTTGTACCAAGAGGGGAAAATGCAAACTGACCGGACCCAGGAAAATGAGAGATGTATTGAGCTTTAGTTAGAAATTAAGCATAAAAAAGTGGGTCAAGATTTAAATGAAATGACTACCTATTCGAGAAAAGTGACAAAAAAGCACTATTAAAAACGTTAATGAAGGGTCTTGAAAAAGTTTAAAAATATCATCGTTAGTGATTAAAAACTATTAATATATTTTTCTGTAAAGTTATAATAATTCATATGTCATAAAACATAAAAATTGTAATTTAAGTATTTTATTTTTTTTTAATATATGAATGTTAAGAATTTTCGATTCCACACTCCTGGTATATTGGTGAAAGGTATGGTACCTCAACGTTAAATATTGTTTTCTTTTCTTATTCAAATTTAAAAATTTTTATTTGTTTCTCATCCTATAGCCCCTGATGAAATCTTGAAAAAGATGCGATTGCATTTAATATTCATTGTAATTGAATTTTCAACGTTATAACATTACACTTCTCATAATATTAAATTTCATACATATCCATCCAGCAGATCAATATTTACAAATCTATTTTCCAAAAAAATCGATTCCTCCCCATGGTGCCTTATTGCGTTGATATATCTTTTTATTTAATTATAACACGTGAGGAGACACAAAGTATTTTTTGCGAATATAATATAAATTGTGTTGACAATTGATAAAACAATTTTATTACGTTTCTAATTGTTTAATGTCTTTTTTATTTCGTATTTACTCGATGTCATTGATTTTAAGGGGAATAATTGAAAATAAACAATAAATAATTTAGATTTATTGGCGATTAATTATGGATAATTGGCGAAATATAATTAAAATACATAGAACGCCAATTTTTCAGCAAATAATATCACGCTGTCTGTCAATAGATGTTTTTAATAGTTAAGCTTGTTTTAACATATTTCAAACAACAAATGGTAACGAGTGACAAATGTGTTCAACAGGTTAAAAAATTAAGGACTGTCAGAAAGCTTTATCTACCGAAACTACCAAAATTACAATTTTATTTTCTTAATTCATTGAAATTATTTAAACAATTTATATATAAATATTTTTATAGTTTTGATCACTAGCGATGATTTTTTTAAACTCTTTTGGAGACCTCTTCATTAGCGTTTATTAGTGCCTTCTGTCACTTTCCTCGAACAGGTAATTCATCTCTCTTTAAAATCGACCACACTTTTGGTTTTCTTGTATTCTTCAATTCCCTTTTAACAAGAGTCCAATATCTCTCCACTGACCTTAACTCCGATCAGTTTTAGGACTGAGGACTCTTAGTAAATATATAGAGCCCGTTGTAGTAAATAATTGCCTCCGGGCAGATTGAAGGATTTGCATCTCTTGGTACAAAGACCACATTATTGTTCTTCTACCACTTAAGGCCTTATCATAGTAACATGATGCCAAATCAGGCCTAATTAAGTGGACATAGGTATGGTGTCTTATAAATGGAAGCAGTCGTTTTGTAAACATTTCTTGATATAAATTTCAGTATTTGTAGAGTATTTATGGCATCTTTCGCTGCAACTACATATTGTTTGTCTAACCAAGAACTTTTTGTGATGTTTTGACTGCTATTGGATCCTAAACTTTTAATCAGTAAGTTGCGAAAAATCTGGCAGAACATAAGTTTCGTCATCTATTATGTAGCAGGAATATTGTTTTAGAAAACATGACTGCAATTCCCTTAGTCGGTTTTTAGATTCTGAATTTTTAGAACCGTGGGATAATGTCAGGAACTTTTTGATCCTTGTATGTTTCTAAAGCGGCATTAACTTAACTTTTCGTACCAAATAATCCGAGCACTAAGACAAACGGGCTATTTTCCCACCGCATGTGTTGGGAGCACCGAGCGTTAAGATAAACGGGCCGTTTTCCTACCGAATGTTTTGGGAACTATTTAAAAAATGGTTTTTATGTTTTAACTTTAGAAATATATTTCCATTTGAACCAGGTTTTCTATTAACGAACAAGTCCTCCCAGTACTGCTTAATAACATTTTTTAAAATATTTTTATTTTTAAAAATACTATAATATAATTTGGGATGATCCCATATACATATACAGTTTGTCAAATAAATCTTTGCAATTATAAAAATATGTAAAATTTTTTGAACACGTTTTGTTGCTGTACCTGTTCTCACTTTGTTTTTCTTTTATTAATGGAATGTAATTTTTAGGAAGTAAAAAATGTTCCTTGTAAAATTAATGTCATTACAGCCACTGGTTACCTCATATTTGGATGTAAATGTGCTTGGAAGTTAAAAAAGATTGGAACATTTCAACTATTAAAAGGGCAAATCCGTTAAAGATATATTATAATCCATATTTAGAATTGTATAAATTGCTACTTAGAAAAACTCATATTAAAACCATCCACAAGCAGGTTGAAGTAAGCGAATAATATTATTTAAACTTTTTTCGGCGAAAAAAATATTATAGGTTAAGTGTTGCCAATGAAGCTATTTTAAATATGTTAAAAAATCTAAAATACTTTCCACTGACAGCTAGGAAAATAACCCTTCTTTAATATCATAATTTTGCAAAGAAACTAAAATTTCCTTTCAAAAGAGCACCGTAACTTTGCAGGAAATGAAAATAAAAAATTCTGACTTCCAAAGTGAAGTTTCATAAATTTTTTTCAGAAAATGTCTTCCCAGCATTTTAAAGTAAAGTGAAAGTGAAAGGTACTTGGGGACAAATTTTAGTATTTTTCGCATTAATAGGAAATAAGTGCAGGATTGTTTTCCTTAATATTAGAGGAGAATATTTGAGTTTTTGTCATTAATTTGCGTTGGATTCAATCACATTTCCGTATATAAAAGAAAAACAAATTGCAAAACATCGCCAAGAAATTCCATATTTTCAATATTTTCATAGTTTTTGTAAACATTTAATTGTCACTTTTCAAAATGAGTAAAATTCTTTTTTTATTAGTGTTGTTGTAATCTGTCATCAATTTGGAAAATTTTAGCATCTTTCAATGGAAAACAGGTACACGCAGAGAAAAAATATGTTTAGGGTAACCATAAACAAGTAGCAACATACTATTGTTATAGATATTGTTACCGTAACTAAAAAAAGTTTATTCATAGTTATTGTTATCACCACTAAACATATTGTTATTCTTATAAAAAATATTGTTACTGTAATAAAAAGTTTGATTTTTCGCTTTGTGATTTTGCATTTATAAAAATAGTTATTGTTGTTGCCACGAAAAATATTGTTATCGTCACAAATTGATATATCACAACTTGTAAAAAAATAGTATTTTTCATATTCAGTTATATATCATATTCAGTATATTGAAAATAATATTTGGTCCTAATAATGATAGTTTTTTATAACGGGCTATAAAATAACAATAAATTTGTGATCAGCCAAATATATTTCAAAACATATTGCCACCACAATACTTTTTTATTTAATAAAAAATTGTATTACAGCAACGAAATTTTTATCAAAAATCTAATGAGTTCAACAATTAACATGTTGGTGATAACAATAAATGTTTGTCGCGAATATATTAGTGTTTGAGTACAGAAAAAATTGATAATTTTTAGTTGGAATTAATTAATGAATTTGAAATTTTTCACATTTTTTATGATTGCAAAGATATATTTGACAAACTGTTTGCATATGCATCGATTTACCATACATAACCCTCTCTTTTTACCTGTTACTTGCTTATTAATTTTACAATTAATTTGGAAAGAAACCAATAATATGAATTTAAAAAAGTCTAAAAACAAGTGATTTGCAAAATAATTTATTTTTATTTTTTTTTATTAATTTTTTAACAAAGCAAATTTTTTGTTCTTAAATAAAAACGAATGTGTATAATTTTAAAAGTAAAATTAATGCAAATGTGTGATCATTTTTCAAAAAAACAAAACAAAAACCATCACGTGAGTTAATTTATTTTAAAAACATTTTTGCACAATTTTAAAAATTCAGCAATTTTTTATTGTTTATACTACGTGATTATAAGCTGATTATTTTATAATAATGATGAATGAAAATATTTATAAATTCGAACCAAAATTAAACAAATTGAAATTAAAAAGTGCAGTTTATAAAAAATAATCAAAATATTATTTAATTTTTTTAAACATTTTCTTTCCAAAGAAATAATCATTAAATCTAAAAAAATGTATATAAGGAGTGAAATCAAATAATTCTTAACATACATATATGTTAACAAAAACCACTAATGTTACATTTTAAATTGATTGAAATTATTGTTAAAATTAGCAAAAAGTAGTTTTAATCACTAGTGGTGAAATTTCGAACGTTTTTCGGAAACCTTCTAAATCAACCACACTTTTGGACATTTTTAATACTCTTTTACCATGAGCTCAATATCTCTCCACTGGCTTAGCTCCGGACAGTTTTAAAATTTACATCTATTAGTACAAATACTACATTATTGTTCTTCCACCACTCAAAGGCTTATGACAGAATGCTAAGTCAGACCAAAACTAATTGGACACATTAAGAAGTCTTATGAATGAAAGTATCTTTTTTTGTAAACATTCCTTGATGTAAATTTCGGCATTTTTAAAGCCCCTTGTAGTATATGATTTGTTTCCTTTGCCGCAACTGTATATTGCTTGCCATACCAACAAGTTTTCTTGACCACAATTGGAACCTAAATTTTTCTTCAACATTTCCTCAAACATCATCAAAATGAATATTTTTAACCAGGAAGTTGCTAAAAATTTGCCAGAATACACAATTCGTCATCCCTTATGCGACAAGAATATTTTTGTTAGAAATCCTGATTTTAATTTAAAAAATTTCTAGCACCTTGAAGGAATGGTCCACATGATGTTTCTAAAGCCAAAAAAAAGAAAATAATTTTCAAAAGATCTCCCAAGAAAGCAGACCGGTTTACTCAGTACTCAGATTATTTTTTACGAGAAATTAAAGCTAATATACGTTAGAAAACAAGAAGGACTCAAAAAGATCCTAACAGGAATGCAACTACAAATAAGAGGACACGGAAATTGAAGTCAAGTTGTCTAAAAGATATTATAAAAATACTAAAACGTATTTTGCGCCAGATTTTTCACAACTAACGCGTCGAGGGAATGTTGAAGAAAGTTTAAGGACCCAAATACAGTCCTAATTTCCCAAAAAAGATCTTGGTATGACAAGAAATATGCTTTTGCAGCAAAAAAAGATTTTTCGCAACTCACGCGTCGAGGGAATGATGAAGAAAGTTTTAGGACCCAAATACAGTCAAAATTTCCCAAAAAAGATCTTGGTATGACAAGCAATATGCTTTTGCAGCAAAAGAAGCCAATAATTTGTTACAACGGGCTCTATAAATTTACTTCCACATTTTCTTCTAAAAATGTTCAAAAAAGACTGCTTCCATTCATAAGATGGGTCAACTTATTTTTAGCTTGACATGACATCTAGTCACTTAGGTAAACAAATCCTTGAGTGGTACAAGAACAATAACGAAAATTTGTGCCAAGAAAGGCAAATCTTCCAAATTGCCCGGAGCTAAGTCCAGTGGAGAGATTTTTGCCTCTCGTTAAAAGAGAATTGAAGAACACAAAAGAAAGGTTTTCCAAAAAAAAGTGATTAAATCTTTTAAAATATTTTTTTTTTGTAAATTGTAATAACTTCAATCAAATAAAAATTAAAATTGATTAGTTTTTTTTCGATCTCATCCTCACTAATATTTTATCTGGGCCAAATTTAATTAAAATATTTTCATATATGTGGTAGGAAGGATATAACTAATTTCAATGAGCCTTGGCCTCGGCACATAAACACAATATGTTCCAAATGTTATTTAAATATTTTTAAAATTACAAAGTGTACAGTATTAAAAACTGACAGCTATACAGACGAATGGATATTTTAAAAACGATTTATCAAGTGATAACAAGCCTTAAATCTAAACGGCACGAACTTGATCATTGTCACTTATTTCCCTGATTCCAGTATAACAATTTTACTTTTATCATTAAGAAGTATACAAGATCGAAATGCCATTATGAAATGTTATCAACTTAAAACATAATTTTTCCCAATAAGAATTGTTTAAAGTAGCACAATTTTAATAACACTAATCGGTATAAATTTCTGAATAAAAAAGGGCTTTGAACAACAAGGATTTCTATAACACTTGATTTCTAAAATGCAATAATAACGATCCCTAGCCAAAGCGTTTTCATCATGATGATCTTACAAAATCATTCAATTTTGAATAATTATTTACAATAATATTCCTGTCACAAACTTGCGAATCTCTCTGTCATGGTAACTAATCAGAAAATAATAAAATCTCAGAGTAAATATAGTAAATATGATTTGAATTTTATCATGACGATAAGATAAACTAAATGTTTAGCACGCCACAATTGTTTGGCTACAATTTAAACAAAAATTATATTTTGTAAATGAAATACAATTGTACATCAAATAAATGAACAATGAAAAAATCTATAACAAAGTTTTATTGACAAAATATAGAAAACAATGTTATTTAAATCCAAAAAGATAATATCTATTAAATTACAAATTCTTCTACTAACAGTAGTTACCAATTAAAGTTCTTTGCAAAAAAAGTTTTAATATATGGGATAATCAAAGAAAATGTGGTAATAGATTTTCATGGAATATTTTTATTGAACTAAGTAATTTAAAATTTATTTTATTAATTTTTTTATTAACTTTTTCATTTTTTTATTAATTTCTAACTGAGATTTACAATATCGCTAATAAGAAAATCTAATCTCTTATATAAGATATAAGATCGAAAAATTCTTAACATACATATATGTTAACCCTTCAATTTGCTTGAACAGATTGTCAATCTCCGTTTAAAATCTACCACACTTTTTTTTTACACCTTTTTGTGCTTTGCAATTCTCATTTAACAAGAGCCCAATATCTCTCCACTGGCTTCACTCCGGGCAGTTTGGAGAAATTGCATATATTCGTACAAATACCACATTATTGTTCTTGTACCTTTCAAGAGCTTGTTTATCATAGTGACAGGGTGCCATGACTACATTTATGTCCAAAACTTTTCTTCAACATTCCTTCGCGCATTAGCAACATAAAATGTTTGACCAGGAAAAATCCACCAAAACACAGGTTTCGTCATCCTTTATGCAGCAAGAGTATTTTCTTCTGACTTCATTTCTCCTGCTATGTTTTTGGCCTCTACATTGTTTGCGTCGTACCTGTCAGAACTTTTTGAGTCTGAGTTAAACCTTCATTACCTTTAACTCTGCGTATCGAATAGTCCGAACTCTCTTAGAAACATCATGTGGATCATTTCTCCTTCCTGAACTGAGTTTTCCATCAACGTACAATTTCTCCTCAACTGTTTAATAAGATTGGAAACTTTTTAAATGACTAAGATGGTTTTTGTTGAAAATATTGAATAATTTTAGTACGCTCTTTTTATTTGTTTGGCATTAAATTTTGACTATTTTGACAAAGGCAACTTGATAAAAAAATTAAATAATACTTGAGTTAAAAGTTTTAATAAAAAACCTCTGTTAAGAATTTTGTGATCTCTCTCCATATATAAACATTTCATTTTGAAGATTTTCTCTTACATATTTTAAGTCTCTTTTACTCTCTTAAATGAAAAATAATTTTATTGTTCTGTTCAACTCACAAATCACATAAATAAATTGACATTAATTTCGTATATTTATGACGTTTATACATTAAAATTAAATAAATTATTAATAACCCTCTAATTTGAATATTTAACTTAATATAATTTATTGATCAAATAATATAATGTAAATATTTACTTTACATTTAATTTGAAGGCTAATTTTGGTGTATAGAACACAAGGATTATGTAATAAAATTTTCAAGGATCAATTTAGTTTCTGTCAAAAGTTTTAAATTTTAAAGAAATTTTAATAGAACATTAATTTAACCTTCATCTATGTAATATTACAATGAAAACTGAAGCGCTTGGTTAATTCTTAAGATTTTTTTCTTGTTCACATTTAAAAGTGAAAATATAAATACAACTGCCAAAATACGTTTCGTATTGAGGTACTTTTTTAATAAACAAAACGAAAAAATATAAATGAATTTTTACAAAAAGGGAAAATAGAAGAAATAAATAAATAAATAAATAAATAAATAAATAAATAATAAAAATATAAACAAACACTAGTTGATTATGTGGTGACAATGATCTTGGCCTTGACTGAGTGTATGGCCTAACAAATGTATGAGAAATATAGATAAAATATACAAAAAAATTTTAATGAAAAATTCAAAACATAACAAAAACGTCAGACTGTAATGGTCAAACTTGGGTACTTAATAATAAAATTATAAAATTTGAATTCTATAATTGAAAACAAATCAGAAAAAATCTATAGTTTTATAGAGAAGCTCTTTGTCTATTTGAAAAGGAAAGTTTTAACCGGACGCTAAACAGGAGTTGATGAACTGTCTAAAATCTGAATGGGTAGCTGTGCCAACATCCACTCCAACGAATCAAGGGGTCGTAAGAAAGAAAGAATGTCATTTAAAATATTTAAAAGTTGCTAAGGTTTTAAACAGAGATTAATTGATGTGTGTGAATATAAGTATGCAGAGTTAAATATGTTTTGACGTAACGCGTTACGTTGCTGTGAAGACAAATATGTTTAAGGAACTCGAAAAAAATTGAAAAATCAATTTTATACAATATTTAATACATATTTTTTAATAAAATTAACAAACTTTTAGAAATTAAGAAAAAAATTATTCAAATATGAACAATATAAACAAAAATGATAAACAATGTTTAACTAATTTTGACATCTTTTCGTCTTCGAATCCCACCATATGGAGAATGTGTAGCAGAACTAAAGCTATCATCTTCTATAAGTGGATTTCTTTAATTGAGATTGTGAGATTTTTTAAACATTTTGGAAAATTAACATTTGACCATTATGGATTCTATGGAGGATTTTGGATATTGTGTCCATCAATTAGCGCCTACTACGAACAATACGGTAGATATACATACAATCATGGACATAAATATAGAACGAAATGAAAATTGACACATCGATTTATCTAAAGGAATAAAACAATAACAAAAATATCAAAAATATCAGTTTTAGTTTAAAATAAGTGAAACAAGTCAACGAAAGATTATTAAACATCTACATAATAAAGGTAAAACGTTTGGCCAAATTGGAAAATTATTGAATCGTAGCCGTTTCACCATTCGCATGATTATATAGGCGTAAATTAACTGAAAGTGAGGGTGCCAAGATTTTGATAAGGAAGTGCATGCTAAAACTGTTCGCATATTGCTTCACAACACTGATTAGAATTCAAGAATAATTATAGGAAGAAGAAAATATTTAATGCAAAGCAATTTGAACAAGTAAGATATGTATATTTTGCTTTACCAAATCCCAATGTATGTTATTTTTAATGAAATCGATCCATAAAATACATACATAAAAATTAAGGTTGACTTAATGATTCCTTTATATAGCTACACAAAGTTTATATACCCACTTAACCACTTTTGGCAGTCAAATATAGCAAAAAAAACTTTGTACTTTGAAACTTTGGAATATTTTCCTCTCTTGGTAAAAATACTATATTATTGTCAACTAAAAATAAGTGATCACATTATGAAGTCTTATGAATTCTTTGAAGTATTTTTCGGTATTTATAGAGCCCCTTGTTCCAAATGACTGGCTATATTTAACGCAACTGTATATTGCTTGTCATAACAATAACTTTTTTAGGTCCTAAGCGTTTCTTTAATATTCCCTTAAGCATCAGCAACATAAAATTGTTGAGCAAAAATTTAGACAAAATCTTTCAAAACATACGTTTCGTCGTCCTTTATGCAGCAAGATTATTTATAAATTTTTTAAGCTTAGTATGTTTTTAAACCTCAACTTTACTTAGCAAATAGTTCAAGCGCTGATCTAACCGGGCTGCTTTCACACCGGATGCGTTTTGGGAGCTTTTTTGAAAATGCTTTCTATTTTTTGGCTTTTTGAACGGAGTTCTACCGGTACTGATCAACAATATTGGAACCATTTTGGTGCCTTACCTTTGAATGCTTGGCCAACTTTTTGTAGAACCAAGTTGGGTTATGTTGAAAATATTTAATAACTTTAGCACGTCCGTTTCTCTGGTCACTCATTTTAAACAGATTAACGAGATATAAATTAAAGGTAACTTTATCAAAATATTAATCAAATAATACTTGGGTTAAAACATGTATTAAGAATTTTTCAATCGCATACGTTATATCTTATATGATCCACTTTCCTGCTATTGCACAATAATTACAAACGTAATAATCCTTATTTATATGGTCGAAAAGATTATTAAACAGAATAACTGCCCACACTTCTATCTAAAATTTAATTTATTTTAAAATGACCTTTATATTTTAATTAAATTCACTTTTCAAATAATATAAAAAGAACATTATTTAGTTCATTAAAATACAATTTTTAGCATTATTTAGTGCGTTCATTGACGTTTTCTGCAAAATAAACATACATACACGTTCTATTCTATGTATATTAATGTATGCATTTTAGGTTAAACTATTTTTTAACCGGAACGCTTTGCTGCATAAAAATTCTCCTCAATCTATGATCGCGAAAGAAATTTGAGAAATCACGACGTGTATTAAAAACAAATCCCCTGACCCTGTCTGTACTGAAATTTTATTTAATATTTACATTGCTTGGGGGCTTTTCCTTTGATCCTTACAGACATACATTTTATCCTGTACAACAAATCCTTGAAAAAGTGATTGAGACCAAATTTTAGAATTCTCGCTGTTCTACAGTTCTCTAGATATTCGATAATCAAAATTTCCCTTGTATGAGCGGTACGCTCCCATCTGATCCCATCCATGCTACATTGTGGCCATAAAAACTGTTTTCTTGAGAAAGTGATTGGGACCAAATACTAGAAGTTTCGCTGTTACAGTTTTTTTAGATATTCGATAATCATAAAGAAAACAGATCCTTATGAAAATGATTGGGCCTAAATTTGACAACTCACTCTCTCTCTTTATTATAGTTCTTTAGATGTTCGATAATCAATATTATCTTTGTATGAGGGGTACCCCTCCCTCTTGTCCTACATTTTCTCCTGTAAAACAAATCCTTGAGAAGGTGATTCGGACCAAAATTGAAAACTGACGATGTTACAGTTCTTTAGATATTCGATAATAAATATTTGCTTTGTATGGATGATACCGCTCCACTGGTCCTACCTGTCCTACATTTTGTGCAATAAAAATAAAATAATAATTATTATAATAATATTAAGAGATCCTAGAGAAAGTGATCGGGACCAAATTTTAGAACTCTCGCTGTTATAATTCTCTATAGATATTTGATAATCAATATTTGCCGTGTATGAAGGTTAACCCTCACCCTGGTCCTATCCATACGTTCTGTCTTTTGAAACAACCGATAAAATAGTTAAGCCCTCTACAAGTCCCAAAGAGACAGACAAACAAATACAGACTGGTGAATATATGTATATCAATATATTTCAAATTTATATTATATATATATATATATATATATATATATATATATATATATATATATATATATATATATATATATATATATATATATATATATATATATATATATATATATATATATATATATATATATATATATATATATATATATATATATATATATATATATATATATATATAAATCATATTAAAGAAAATTACTCATTATGAAAAATGTTACGTATTAAAAAGATATACATTTTAGCGTTTAGACGTGTCACTATATCTAAAAAGAGTGTGAGTGAGAGTACAGAGAAACAAATAAAATATAAAATATTTTTCACATTGAAAAAATATTTTAGCTTCAATATTAAAAAAAATAAATAAAAAGAGAATTTTGTTTATTTTTTGTTTAGACAACAATGTTGCATAATTTTTTTTAATGTTTAAATTAAAACAGCTGACTCTTAAAGAAAATATTAAAAATAAATTTTGGAGAGAAAAATTATTAGCGGAGGAAAATAGAGGTTCCAATATTTTTGGCGATCTTTGTTCAAAAATACATGTGTTCTACATTCAATCAGACATCTTGTCTATAGAACTGTCAATGTGAATACTTTGGTTATGAGTTATAGTTAGGACCAGTAATTACTCGATCATTGCAATAGCATTTTAGAACATTTTAATTTGTTGTTGTTGTTATAACAGCTGGAAATAAATAGTACATTTATCAATCAATTTTGGTTCATGTTATTGCTCAACTCCAGGCCTAAGAATCTGGCAACCTCGACTGGTTGTGTCCAAAGATCTTCAGGACAAAGTAAGGTTGGATTGGACTGGCAGTTGAATAGATGTCGTGTATTATGTGGTCCTTGACCACATGCAGGACATAGGTTTGGGATGGCACTGTCAATACGTGACCAGAAGGCATTGAACCTATTGCTCCATCCCGATCTCAATTGTGCCAGAACTACTCTTGTCGATCGCGGTAAATTCTGTTCATTGTCTGCAACGGGTGGTGGGCGGCCTCCTAGCACGACATTCATACGGTAACTTGAAACCGCGAAATTTGAGGCGTCACTGTGAATGTCGTTCAAAGCTGTCATATACGAATTTTGATCCAAAGGATCTTGCATATATCTTTGTATGCTATATTCGTATATACGAATATCCTTTCTTACATGCCTCGGCGGTAACTCCAATTGTGTAATATTGAAGTTGGGATGGTCTCTCCGATGACACCCTAGAAGGAACTGCTTACTTAGCATTTCATTATGTTCCCGTATAGGAAGGATCTTTGTTTCCTCATGTAGGTGGTGAATTGAGGACAATTTTAATTTGTACTTAATTTGTACTTAATTTGTACTTAATGTATTTTAATTTGTACTACTCCGTTTCGTTTCTCTATTTATTATTTGTATAAATTTAAAGGTATTTCACAAATTCAAACTGTCCAGAAATTAGAACCATATATTTCAGTATATAACACGCTCATAAATTAGAATTACTTATTTCTGAACTATTTCATTCTTCATTTTAATCATAATTAAACTTTATAATTATAAAAAAAGAGAATTACCAAATTAATCTTGATCTACTTTTCTCATATTTATGTAGGTACGAAGCCATTTCGGTCTGTTGAAAACATAACGTTTTTTTGGAAGAAAACTTTCCAAACAATTCCACAGAATAAATGAAATTGTTAAGTCGACATCTGTACTGATTGATTTAAATCAGTAAAGAGAAATAATAATGATGCAAAATTATTACTTTAGAAGAGAGTGGAAAACGTGAAATTCTAAAAGAAAAAAAGCAGTTCAATGAAGATAAAGTTATTATCTTATTTAAAAATAACAGCTTTTTTCATCAAGAATGTTAAAAATGTTCTAAAAAGTTAACAGAAAAATATCGTTGTTATCACATTGAGCATCTTCAAATATCTGTCTCATACTTCAACTACCTCCTCATAGATTACTAGTAAAGAAATAAGAGCTGATAGAGAAATAATAAAAACAATCATTATCATATAATCACAAGATATAAAATAGTTTAAAAAAGATTTAATAGAGTAGATCTGAAGCGATTCTACATTTTAAGAAGAAGCGGTATATTTAGGGACTAATTACTTATTATTTTCTACACAAATAAAGTAAGGAATATAGTGAAGTAATTGAAAAGAGGAAAGACAGTCATTAAGACAGCATAGAAGAACGAAATGTCTAATAAAAACGGCATTTAAATATGTTAATTTGTTTCTTTTCATGCATTCATGTTTATTTATCTCGACTATTGAAGTACATTATCCCACCCGATTAGACCCACTAATATTCACTTCATTCGAATACTGGGTTTTCGTTCGTCATTTATTAAGTATAAATATAAATTGTTTGTCTTTTTTACCATGCATAAGTATATAAACCAATTTGATTTTAGTAAATGATGTTTTAAAATTGAAAACATAAACAATTACCATAAGACCCTTGCAACCTTGCAACCAGATCTATTAAATCAGAACTGATTCGCCAGAAACTTTTTACCGATCTCACCTCTATAGTATCATCTAACTCCGAATTTGATTTTACTAGTTCATCAACAACCTTTTTTTATATTCACAAAAAAATTATCTTTAATCGGTAACACATTTTACAAACATAATGGAAAATAAGATATTGATGATATATGCAGGGCACAAGTTAGACATTTAATCTGCCAGTCCATACCAATCTTTGTTGGAACCATAGTTGTCAGATTAATGTTGTCAAAAATCGTCAAATATGATGGAAAAAGAAACGTTAAATCATCAAATTTACTTTTCGAAATCGTCAACATAAAAAATGACTAATGTCTTAGTTGTTTTTTATAAAGTGATTAAATGTTAACAACTGTTAACATTTAAGAGTTTTAAATTGCCTCAAACATGATCCGAAAATTTTCAAAAAACGTGTATCAATTTCGCTAAAATAAAAATAATTTGAAGAAGTTTTCTTCATTTCATTAAGTTTATTTTCGATTTTGCTTGGCATCTTTATAAACGCATTGAAGATACTCTCCAAAACTTCTTGAAGGAACGAAACGCCACAGAACAGTTCAAAAGGTCTTGCTTAACTTCAGTACTTAAGATGAATTAAGATTGATATCGGATTGAATTTATTTTTTCAAAATATATTATTTTCTATAGAATTGGGTTAATTGAAGGCGGGCAGAAAATTTCAATTTAGTCCAAGATTTGGTGACAGATTCCATAAAAGCCATGAATAACAAATATAAAGTTCACAATTTTATTTTTGTGAAAAATCGTCAAATTTGAGGCATAAATCGTCAAATCGCCAAAACACAGTTTTTTGCTCAAAAATCGTCTAAATGACAATAAATAATCAAATTAAACTTATAGATGGCGAAAAGTTTTTCTCACCATTTGTAAATTGCGGTGATCGTCTCAAAACGGGGAATAAATAATTCAAGTGTGTTAACACCAAAAATGGTATCCTGGGTTAATGTGGATATGTTTTTTGAAAGTTGGGATATATATTAACAAACGGATCAAAGGTGGTCGTGATGAAGATGTAAAACAGATATTTAGTCCACCCGACGGAATGCATAGGATTTCATTCAATTTTGCAGCTCCGGTTACGAAAGCAACAAGGTAGTAAGTTTTGTGAGGAACCGGTAGATTTCAACTGTAATATGATCTCATAGGTGTAGTAATGGTATTGACTGATTATGAGATTTCTTATAGTTGATTATGGATACTTCATATTGATGTATTCTATTATTTGCTACTTTGTTATCTAACAAAAAATGAACAAGTTTTCTTGAAGGAATTACAATCAAAATTCAAATTTACAAATTATGATTTCAAATTTATGGATTAAAAGTTATCAGTTTATTGAAAATATGGATCGATTAAATTAGATTAATGAAGCTTAGGAGTTTTTAAACACTTTTTATATAAAAATATAACTAAAAAATTAAGAAATTTGATTTCAATTCAAGAAAATATTCATTAATATATAAACCACAACAAATATTTTTGTCGGAATTTACAATAACAATGTAAAATAAATCCTGACACAATGATCATTTTGAGAATTATAATTCATTTTTTGTATTAAAATGCTAATGAAATATAACCACAAAAACAAATGGTGACTTGAGAAAAGTAAAATGTAATAAAGATTAAAAAATCTAGGGAGATAACAGACACTCATATTTCAAACTCTTCGAAATAAATAAATAAAACAAAAACAAAACTATTAACGTAAAAAACATGTGGTCAATACGAATAAAAAAAGAGATTCTCAAATTGTTTAAGGAGCTGACATACTATAAAGAAATATAAAGTTAAAAAATAAAACTTCCCAAAAAATCAGAAAAGGAAAAATCGATTTTGTTTGTAAAAACATATGTGAGTTCAATGAAAACAAATAGAAACTAGACTGTTTAAAATAAATTAACATTTCTCAAAGAGTTTATATATTTTTACTTACCTTTAAATTGCCAATTAATTCCATAAATTGCAAAATATCAGCTAAACCTGTATTAAAACAAGGTTTTCCAGTCGAGGAATTCTCTTTTTTCGTATCGGGACATGATGCTGATGAAGAGGACGATGAGGAGGCAGCCGCAGCGGTAGCAGATGATGAAACTGATGATGATTCACTATCTATGGTTGTGTCATGACCATTATGACCATCTGATTTTTGTAAACTCAAAGGTTCTGCAGCTAAAGACGACATGGCAAATTGTGTTTGCTTTTGTTTGGTGTTTAAATTTTGATTATGTTGTGTATGGAATTGATGAAAAATTTGCTGTTGAAAGAAATTCTGTATGCTTTGGCTACGTTGCGGCTGTTGGTGATTATGAAGAGGATAATTATGATTATATGTCTGATGAAGTTGATACGTTAAATAATAATTATTATTATTATTTAACTGCTGTTCTTGTTTGGGGGAAGTTGTTGTAGTAATATTATTAATTTTATTATTTACTGACTCTTTTTTATTATTATAAATTTTGTCCTGCGTATTAGCGTTAGATGTTTCTCTATTCGAACTGTCAACGTTCAGAGGCGAATACAAACTAAAACATTTGTTTTGACTAGTATGAAAATTTTGTTGTGATGTTTGCTGCTGCTCATTTAATGGCAGCTGACTAGAAGTATTGTTACTGGTATAAGTACTACTGCAGTTAATTGTGTTGTTAGTATTTGTTTCTTGCTGTTGCTCTGACAATATTAATAATGACGTCGTTGTTTCTTCTGCTACTTTTAAATCTCCTTTTACTTCATTATTAGGTAATGACGTCATTAATGTTGTTCCCACTGGTATAATTGTAGTATTTTTCGTATCACTCGTGTTATTCGTACACACAACCACATGTTTTATACTCTTTACCAAATCTCCCCCAGCTACAGTATTTGTTTGTAGCTTTCTTAGTGCTTTAATCAATTGCTGAATAGAGAGCATTTTGTCTGTTTTTATTTTGTCGTATTTTCGATTGAGTTTTTGAGATTAGAATGAATGTGGATTTTTTTATATATTTATAAAGATTTTGCAAGTTGAGTGTAAATTTTTAGATTTTATTGAGAGACACCACCAGACGTTATGATCTACAAAATAAATAAAAAATAAATTGATAAAAAATCTAAACAAAAATAGTGATTGTTATATTTGTAAAGAATATTAATGATGTTTATATGCCAAGAATTTACTTAGTAACACAGTCTAGACTCTAGACAAAAATTCAATAAATGTTTAAAACAAATTTATTTATTTTATTATTTTTAATAAATTTTAACCATAAAGTTTGTGAAAGTTATCTTCACACTAAATCTTATTAATATTAGACGGTTAAGAGCGACATGGTGGTAAATTGCTTTCAAACCAAGTCAATATTACTGGAAGCATTTTGGTAATAAAAGGATTTTTACTGCGTAACTATTTAGGAGTGAGATCGAGAAAATTCTTTATAAAAATAAATGTTTATAAAAACGAAACCACTAAACTTAGTTTTTTTATTGAAATTGTTACATTAAAAATATATATTTTTTTTATTTTTAACCACGATTGAGGAAAATTGGAACATTTTTGGAGAACCATTAACTTCATTTTTGAAAAACATTAGCATTTCTCACTTTGCGCGAAATAGTACTCCATCTACGAGAAAAATATATCATCTTTTATACACATTTTTAAGCTCTTCAATTCTCATTAAACAAGAACACAATATCTCTTGGTACAAAAACTACGTCATTGTTCTTGTGCCAATCAAGGTGACAGGATACCTTATGAATGGAAACAGTGATTTTGTAAACATTCTTTGATGCAAATTACCATTCATTTATGAAAAATGAATGGCTTCTTTTGCCGCAACTGCATATTGTTTGCAATACCAAGAACTTTTTGGGAAAATTTGACTGAATTTGAGTCTTAAAGTTTTCTTCAAACATTCCTCGAGAATTTGCAACATACTACCATATTTTTGATCAGGAAGTTGCAAAAAACTAAAGTTTTGTAGGACCAAGTTGGTTTTTTTTTCAAAAATTTGTACTTGATATTGAAAAGATGTCATTAACACCTCTAAAACTAACTATAAAAGGAAAAATGAGTCTGTATACCGAAATTTCAGTTCCCTATAACTCGAAGCAGGGTAGCAGGCGATATTGTAAACTGTTTTATATTTTGTACGAAATGCTATAATTAAATCGAAACGAAATGCGTGAATACCATAGATTTAAGTCACTTCAATACTTTCGCCAAAAATTGATAAATATTCCTAAAACCCAACTTGGTCAAGACTCCCTTTAATTTGTTCCAAACATTCTGACAACAATAATGTACAGAATGCTAATGGAATATTTGTTTTAGGTTTTATAACATAAGCAAAACATAGAATACTAAATTTAAATTTCATAACAGACAAGAAAAAGGAAAACAATGAATCATATAATAATGTTATGAGACAGACTTACCTATTTATTGTGTGATATCACGTTGAAAATAATGTTTACATATATATTCGCACATATGTAAGTGTGTTTATAATTTTTCTTTTATTTTTTTGGAATTATAATTATTTCTTAAATTATCTATTGCACTTTGATACTTTTAAAATTCGCAGACTTTTTGGCGAAATATTTTATTTATATATAAATACAGTCAAGTATGTGTGATGTATTTAAAATTAAATTTTGTTAAATATTTTTATTTTATTTTTTTCTTCTTTTATTCGTATGTCTTTTATTATATCGTAGATAAAATATTTGATTTTGTCAGAAATAAAATCCTGCTATTTTGTAAGAGATTAGAAAAGAAGGGATGGCTTTTTTCGTTTGGGCGGGAAGGAGGATAAATTTGTAAAGACAAAAACGTCAAGGCGGCAAATACAATTTTTGTTTAAAGCAGATATATAGCAACAACAAAAATAAAATTTAATTTATAACAAATTGAAATTATTGTTATTTTTATTTTCGTAAAGTAAATTTATTTCTGTAAATGAGAAATAAAATAATATTTATTTTAATTTTATTTTATATTGGAATGCATGAAATGTAAATTCTTCAAATAAAAAATTGATAGTTCAGTTGCAGTTTAGTTTTATTACAGTTCTAGTTTCGTTTTAGATCAGTACTAGTTTAGTTGCAGTTTAGTTCTAGTTTGGTTGCAGTTCAGTTTTCATTTAGTTTAAATTCAATTCTAGTTCAGTTTTAATTTAATTCTAATTCAGTATTATTTAAGTGTAGTACTATTTCAGTTCAAAATTGATTTAATTCAGTTCTATTTTAGCTCTAATTCAGTTCTAGTTTACTTAGGTTCTAATTCAGTTCTAGATTACTTAAGTTCTAGTTCAGTTCTAGTTTAGTTTTAGTTCAGTTCTAGTTTCAGATCAGTTCTAGTTTACTTGCTTATCAGTTCTATTTCAGTTTTAATTCAGATCAAGTTTAGTTTTAATTTTAAGTGCATTTCTAGTTCAGTTCTATTTTAGTGCTAGTTCATTTCGAGTTTAACTTTAGATCAGTTATAGTTTAGTTGAAATTCATTTTGAATTCAGTTCTAGTTTGGTCCTAGTTTAATTTTAATTCAGTTTTAATTTAATTATAATTTATTTCTAGTTTATATTTTAGTTCAGTTCTTATTCAATTCTAGTTCAGTTCAGGTTAAGTTCGATCTAGTTTTATTCTATTTCTAGTTGATTTCTAGTTCAATACTAGTTCAGCTCTAGTTTTTATATAAGTTCAGTTAGTAATTTCTCTGATTCAAATTCTAGTTCAATTCTTCTTAAGTTCTAGTAAAATTCTTGTTTCATTTTGTTAATGCTTTATGATTATGATCTTTATAGATCTTATTCCACCAATTATTATATTATTATTTTTTCATTAAATCTTCCATCACAACACAATTTTTCTCTAAAAAGTAACATTCTGAAATTTCACATATTTATACCCCGACATTCACCAAAACCGCACATACTTTCTATTTGATCCAATATTAATTGCAGTTTTTATCATTTTTATGTAAATTTTTGTTGTGATTTTATTTAGCAACACTGTTTTATATTTGTTTTAATTTATTTTTATTCTTCATCGTCTGAATGACCAAAAATTCATGTGACTTGATGAAAATTTGTTAAATTTCTAGGAATTAACGAAAAAAGACAAAAAAATTGTTGCACACTTTTTTTATTAATACATGAATTGTATGGCATTTTTATAGGCCAAAAATAAAACAAAACTTTGTATGAATAAGGATTCACAGGCTTTTGTATTAATTTTTCTTAATTTTTTTATTTTATTTAAACAATTAACAACCTTTTGATCTGTTGACAAATATACGAATGCGGAAGAAATGAAACCTTTATTTGCAACAAGAAAAAGCAAAATATAGTTTAAATAAACAAAATACGTTAAGAAATAAAACCGTTTATTTTGTTTTTAGTAGTAAATTACGTTAACAGCCACCTTTTGTTTGTATACTTTTTGTTATTTTCCAATACCGTTTTTAGCTATATTTTTGGATAATCTAAAACATTTTTCTTTGTTTTTTTATAGAAATTTTTATATATTATTGTTGTTGTTCTAATGTAGCAGCAAATTATTGCCACGCGCGAGGGTGAGTTTTGTTTTTTGCTCTTTTGTTTTGTAATCAGTAACAGCAAAAAAATACCAATAACAAAACAGCTGTTGACTTTTTTATTGAATTATTAGATTTTTAACTGTTATTTTATCTTCTTTGATATTCTTCTTCTTCTTCTTGTTGGTGCATATATAACCATTAAGTTTATAATAATTAAACACTTTCTTCTATGAATTTTCTATTAATTATCGTTTAACACTTAAAATATTAGTTTTTCGTTGTTTTATAAGCACTATTAATTAAATTTATAATACCATTATCTGCTATTAACTATTTCTTTTCTAATTTCTTGAGTATTTTTCTGTTGTTTTTTCGTAAACCATGGACACACGGTATTTAAGAGATGAAAAAAATGTACATTTACCTTGAAAATTTCATTGTAATGTTGCCATATTATTGGAAAATGAGGCCAAATGTCAATTTCAAATGTCAACATGCAAATGGGTAACTTTATAAATAAAGTGATGCCAATTTTTAATAATTAAAGTCGACGTTATTTTTAAAGTTTGAAATAAGATGGCTTGGTTTGGTTATGAGGTCACCTTATGATACATTGTGACCTCAACTAGTTAAACATCTGCGAAATGAAAAGAGTAGAAGGCAAAGAAAGGCAGGTGCTTATAGAATTGAACAAGAATTTAAGAAAAGATTAAAAAACGTATAGATTATGAAAACGTAAATCATGGATAGAATAGTGCCAATAGAAATCTTCCAATCTAACCGATTATATTCACGAACCCTATTAGATCATCCAACATATATCCATGGATATCCACCAGCTGTTCGAAGTAGCAATTACCTAACCACTACAGTGACACAGAATGTGATCCACCATCTCCCCTGCCTTGCAAACCCGTTAATACTCAAAGCCCTCAAAACTTTGCCCCGCATGTTGAGGATATGATTTAGCTGTGGGCATAATTTAGATCGTTCACTTCACGCTTGGTTTACTCTAGTCTAAAGCCTCTTACAAATCTTGCTAAAAAACCTATAGGTGGCCATGAGACCTATAAGGATTTATCGCCACCTACCAGTACCATCTCCTATCTCTCTCTTGCAAGATCGTCTAGAATCTCGTTGCCATGAACATTGCTACTAAGTAGTCACTTGCACAGTCAAACAGGACGTGACATAACTAAGTGTCCCTTTAAGGCCTTGAATACTGCCTTATCGCAACTATGGAATCGGAAAGTGTTTCTGATCAACTTGTCGCACTACTGATTTCTAAGATCTTAGCCTGGAAGACGTTACATTTTTTTTGTTAAACTTAAGGCAATCCTTACATCACAATCTAGGACATACACAAGACAATTCAGTCTGGAAGATATTTATCCATGCATCGCCACTTATCCCGTTTCGATATTACTTCCAGAGTATAATCCTGGGGACCATATAATCTGTAAAAACGTATTTGACCAACGTGCTTACCGTGGCCCATATCCGAAAGTACTTCTGTGTGTTCTAACCTATGGGAATTCACAAGCCCTGATTTACTCAGCCTAATACTATAAGCCCCTTTTAATATAAACAACGATATTATGAAGAGCATTCATAAAAGATTTAACCTTTATGTAGGCATGTTGAGCATTATTTATGAGACGTCTATTCACTGATACCATAAAATAAAATAATGATCAATCAGTCTCTCCAATTTCTTCATTGGAAAAACGATCAAGTGATAGTCTGATTGGTCTGAAATCCTTCGGCATCGAGTGGCTGGTCTTACCAGATCATAAGGAAAATAATCTTTACTTCTCTCCACCACATCAGCATGTTATATCTACGGATATACAATCTACATATATGACAACGGAGCAGTAGAACTGCATGCGGAAGATGCTGTAGCATGACCGAAAAACTCCGCCTGGACCCAACGATTTGTAGGATTCAAACGGGTTTACAGCTTAAGGCACTTTGTCCTCCGTCAGGACTAACTTCCCTAACTCATTCACTAAAGAAGAGAAGAAGACTTAATTATCCCTCCTCCCTCCATAACATCCAAATAGCCCGGAAAATGGGTTTTCATAACTAGATTCAGGGTATCTGAGTCCGACTTCGTCAAACTTCTGTATATATCCTGGTACCGCAGGGTGTTTGGATTAAATACTTAAAAATTTAGACATCTCATTTACGAAGCAAAGGATTCACGATAGGATGTACATTAAATACTTTTTACTCTGCTTTCCCTATGGATAAAAAAATATCATTTTAATTCAAAAATTTAATTACACAATGATTCCAGTAATTGCATTTGGTATATGCTTAGAATGCCGGACAACGGTAAACCAATACCTATATGCGGCGCCTTAGCGTTTACCAATGCGTAAGAGCAAGACTCAAAACGAAGTACTGCCTTACCACATTCAAGAAATAATGACGATGACGCGATAGGTGTTTACTCATCCAGATCTGCTTTACATCTGAAATTTAATGTTTAATTCAATTTTAATTAAAAATGCATTAAACTGTTTAATTATCATAATTTAACCCAATAGTGACTTATTAAAAAAATAACATTTTTTATTAAATATTTAAAACAAAAAGACAAAATATGTATAAAAAATAAAACCTTCCAATTAAGGTAAATTTGCCAGCAAATTATCCATTTCTGAATCATTCATTTCCATTTGGGCAGCATTCAAGGAGTCGTTACCACCGAATTCTAAACTGTAGAATTCTTTTTCCTTAATTTGTTCATCCAATGAAGGTTCCCCAATAAAACATAAACCCAGTTCATGTTGGACAATAACATCTTGCCAAAACTTAACCATGCGACGTTTAATTACCTCTGTTCTAATTGATGAAATCCAAGTGTTGTAGTCATCAAACGCATTAAAGATAAAGCAACGTTTGCGATAGGCTTCTAATGCGGAAATGATTTTATCAATATTTATAGTATCAAATGATTTTGGTTTAAATATTAAATCTTTTATAACGGCACGTATTTGTGAGGCATAATGATTAAATTTCACATCACGTTGTGTACTATTTTTAATAGGAAACACACAAGCTTTAAGCAATTGATCAAAGTCCTCAGCTGGTGTTGAGGTGCGTACATGATCAAATGCCAATTGACTGACAGATGTATCTGCTTCTTCATTTAGTTGTTGTGTTAAACGATCCATTTTTGATTTTTCTTCAGCTTTTACTTTCTCCTTCCAGGCATCATTTATCTTCAAGGGAAATAAACGTTTAACTTCTTTAGCGGCATCTTTTGCTTTTTCCTCAATTGTTTCGGGTATTTTCCAAAAGATTTCAGCAAAATTTTTATCTTTCAAAATCTCCTCGAAAAATTCATCTTCTTCACTGGCTTTACAGAGAATTTTACGTTCCATTAAATCAATAAAGTTTTTCTCAAAAATATGAGGAAGATTATTAAATGGTAGTAAATCTTTTTCACGTGTCTCTCGGGGTTTTTGCGGATCTTTACATTCCATTGTTAAGTCCATAGAATCAATTAGATTATCAATCGCATTTAATTGTTCCTCAGAACATTCGGTAGTTTTAGACGATAATTTGGGAAATTCAAAAAAATGATATTGTTCGTGATAGGCCAATTCATACATGTAAAAATTTGCGGGACAATCATCAGTTATCTAGGAAAAGAAATGTAAAAATAAAAATTAGTTTCATCTAATGGAACGTACTGGTGTGGGGTACAAAAAGTCGTATATGGAATATCATTAATTATAAGAGAGTCTAACGTCAATTCAAAATCATAATTAAACAAGTAAGAAAGTCAAGTCAAGCCTGACTATGTTAACATTTACGCCACAATGTTTCTTATAAATGATATTTAGGAAAAAGTGATAACGACCCTCGTATAATTTTATTTTTTCATTTATTTTTTAAGTGTTCAGTACATTATCGTGAAGCTAACATTTATGTGAAATTCATGTAAGATTCATGCGTTTCAAAGTAAAATTTGAAAGAGGGTTTTATAGGAACTAAGAAAATAATTAGGCAAATCCTCGCATAATTTGACACATCGGTTTAGAATATCATAGGACTAATTTTGTCAACCTTCGTAAAAATCGCTTTATATTTAGGAATTTTCTTATCTAAAAATCTCATTCCGAGAGGACATTTGTATGGGAGGTACCTAAAACATGGTCAATGGGCTAAGATATTAAAATGTACCAAAGTTTATCAGAATAACTCAAAAATTTATTCTGTATTTTACAAAAATCAACACAAACGCATAATACTCTATGCGCTTACGGTGGTGCAGGGTATAAAAATATACATTTAATAATTTATTTTCAAATAGTAACACATATTTCGTTTTTAAAATTTTATATTCAAAATTTCTGGAGCTTAAAATTTAATAATTTTGGTTGAAAATGCATAAAGAAAAGTACTTACCTCATTTGGCATTAAAATCACAATTCTGGGTTTATTAAACTTTTCACTATACACCTTCCAACACAACATGGCTCTATCTACCTTTAGCAATACCCGAACCAAGGCATCAATTATTTTTGCCGATCTGGAGGCTCCTCGCTGATGTAAAATCAAATAAACTGAATCTCCACTAAAATACTCATCAAAAACAGATTTTCGTGGTATAAAACCCATAAATGTTAAACCGGGCGGAAGTTTAATTTTATCATCATTGGCTGCTTCATCATAGGGTATTGGTGTACCACCCAACATATAGCCTTCAATTAAGTCTTCCTCTTTAGGAGTTATACGATTGCCTTCTATATAATAACCCCATTCACGTGTAAGAACTTCATCTGCTTCATTCCAAACTTTTTTCAATTTAATTGTACATTCGTTTTTAGCTGCAATAATGCCGGTAATTTTAACTATAATTTCTGTACCAATACGCAAATCACTACTCCATGTCCAGGGACGTTTGTTATCAGTTTGGGAAATAAAATATTCAGCTTCCTTTAAGTTGCACAATTTGGCATTGCATTCACAAACCAAACGTAAAGCATATTTTTCATTTTGTAATTGTTGTTGAGATCTTTTGCCAGAATTAAATACAGCCTGGGGTAAAAAGTCATTAGCTTCATTGTCCACGTACGCTACATTCGGCGATCTAAAAGAATTAAACATTTAATCAGAAATATACATATGATTATTTTCTTCATTACTTACACTACTATCAAATCAACATTATGCTCCAAAAGACTTTGTGTAACATCTTCAAAACAATCGTACGAATTATAGCCACCATTGAAATCATAAAATAATACCATTCTTATTCGCTGTACCTTCTTACACCTTTTTGAAAATTCATTAACATTTAACTTGTTGCATTTACATTAATAATAAACTTACTCTAAACCAGCTTTTAACATACTAAAAGCCACCACTACTCCATCTAACCATTCACCTTTGTCAGCTGCCGTTTCATTAACAAATTGATAGAAATTCATAAGTAATTCCCAGGAAGGTATTTCCATAGCACCAGCATATTGAAGTATATTTAAATAACCATCATGACAATCATTTGTATTGACATCATTGAAAGTACGTTCCGTGCCCACTAATACAAAAGACATAAAATCTTTTTTGCCGCAGCATATCTTAAAAGTTCATAAATAAAAAAATTAAATATTTTCCTAATAATTGTTCAAATTTAAGGAACTTACTTTACGCTTCATAATTTCTGCACAACATTTAATGGATTGTTGCTTGAATTCCACTGGAGTACTTTGGCGAACATCTAAAACAAAAACCATGTATTCCTAAAGATATATAAGAAATTATAATCAACCGATATTTTGGCTTTCAATGAAGTAACCCGACTAAAGGTTAAAGAACATAAAACAAAATTCTGATAAAATGTTTCCTATAAAGTATATATATTCTTGCATAAAATCAAAAACTAAGTCTAATTTAGCTATGTGCGTCAGTAGGAAAGTAAAAAGAATTTTTTCATTAAACCATTCCATTAACGTTTTTATAGCGGTTTATGTCACCGCACTTTTGGACACCTTTTTATGCTCCCTATTTATTTTTTAACAAAAGTCCCATATAACTTTACTGAAAAAGGATAAAATCGAACATTGTTCCATGAGTTCTCATATAAGACATCCTCCCGGAAAAGGTTTTTAAGCTTATAAAACTCTTAAAAAAATTAATTTTATTAAAATTTGGCACAATGATTTTCTTAATTCTCTTGAAGATAGTTTTCATAACAGGACATTTCTCGGAAATACGTTTTAAGCTTACAAAACTTTTGAATATAAACCAATATTATTTAAACTTAACATCGAATTGAAAATAAGAAAGTTGTTCTTTATAAGATGCACATTCGGGAATAAGAAATTAAAATCCATTAGCTAATATTTAAATAATACTACGGCCCATGGAAGCAGTATTTCAATTCTTTTCTATTTCTATAAATATAAAGTTACTTTTCAAAAACAGGTTTAAACCAAAATATAACCCCGTTTGTTTGGTGCATCTCTTTTTTTACAGTTTAATGACAAGGGCTTTAAGTCAAAAAGCCAGGGCATATCACAATGATTCTGGTTACTCTAGATCACGACCTATACCTTCGTATAAGAAGGAGGGGTACTTGAATCCTTAAATAAAAATTAAGTTTTTTATAGTCTTCACCAATAGTATTCCAATTAAAAATGAATCGATGTGGTAAATGGGTGAAACCCCGGACAACGGTAAACGACTAGCGCTATGGGACGCTTCAACATTAACTAATTCGTAAAAGCGAGAGGCAAAACACTTGAAGGCAAGCAAACGATTATGATGCGATAGGTGTTTATTCACGCAGAGCTTTTTATAAGCATGGTCTTCTATGATAACAAAGCTTCCAAGCCCGACTATGTACTACCCCAAACCACATTGTTGGTTGTAAATGACAGCTACGAAAAATTTATGAACGACCCTAGTATAATTTGCTTTTCTGATTAGAAATTAAGTGTGAAGAATATTAACATTAATTTCAAGTTTATGCGTTATAAAAGGATTTTTTCTCATGGGTTATATCGGACGTAGAAGAAATAATAAGCCGACACTCGTATAATTTCGAACACCAAATATGACATCAAATTTCAATAAGCTTCGCCATTTCATCAAGATATCTCAAAATCGCGACCTTTAGAGGCCGGACGGACAGATAGAACATCGTTAAGTCGGCTCAGAAAGTGATTCTGAAAGTTGATATTACACGAGTTTTTCTGAATGTTATAAACATGAACACAAACGCATAATATCTCAACAACCTAAGGTGGTGTAGGGTATAAAAATCTACTCATGTTAAACACCGAATTTTACACCAACATGCGCAACTGAACAAAATAGAAAGTTTAGACTCAGATTTTAAACTTTATTCCTACCGAGGAATATATTTTGGCGCACTTTCATGTTTTATTTCGAAAATCCTAATGTTATTAAAAATATAATTTATTTACCTTGTTGTAGGCCATTTTATAAGGTTTATTTATTTTATTTTACTTTATTTTATTTATATACAACTTTTATATTGTTGTTTATAAACAATAATGTTGTGAAATTAAAATGTTTTTAAATTTATAAATAAAGGGTGTTGCCAGACAACGAAAATGACAATTAACATCTCTGTTTAGACAGCTGTTCAAACAGAGATGGAAATGTGGAATCCAACTTGTCAAAGAAGAACATTAAATCAAACATTTACATTTGTAAAGAAAAGTTACTGGAACTTTATTTGATATCAAAAATTCATGAAGAAATTAAAAATTCGTTTTTATCTTTTTATACCCCCTTCTCTGGTAATGATGAGGGTATAAAACCAAAAAAAAATATAAATTTCTCTATAAAAAATATCTGGATTTAGAAAGAATTTAAATATAACATATTGCTAAATATATTTTACCATCGTTCAAATATAATAATCATCGTGATCGGATGAATATTAAAATTAAGTTAAAGACTGAAATATACAAAACTTTAGTTACATAAAGGTCACCATTTTGACAATGATTTTCTGAAATTATCAGAAAATCATTGTGCTGAACTGTGGTAAATGAGGACCAGCGGAATAAGTGGATAGATAATCTTAACACCTGCAACCTTAATACTGGGGTGAAAAAAATTTTTCGACTTTACGTTCTTTATCCAAACTTAAGAGGAAAGATGATAGGATCTCGATTAAATTTTTAAATACCACAATATCTGTTCCTAAGGATTGCTTTCGATCATTTTGCGCCATTTTATTCTTAGAGAGATAAGAAGAAATAAAGTGTTGTTTGCAAATTTCACAATCTTGCAGTCACGGACAATCCACTATTGTTCACTTCACATGAAGTTGCAAAGGTCATCAACGTTGTTTCACCAGCCAAGTCGATGGAATTCAAATTCCGACTTCTAACCACCTAAAGATCCTAGGATCTTCCCGCAGCAATCATGCAAAAATTGCGTATTTGAAAAAAGTTCTCAAAGAACTATTATTATTATTATTATTAGGCTATCAGTGATAAATTCTGCTGCATGGTCCCCTTCGCTAAGTGATACGCAATGGAGAAATATTCACCTTTACCAAATTTTAGCCTTATCAAACTTAATACAACATCTACATGAGGTGACGTAGATCTTGCCGGTTAAGGAACATAATGAAATGCTCAGTAAACAGTTTCTCCTCGGATGTTAAGGAGGCATCATCTTAACTTCAATATAACAAAATTGGAGATACGCCGAGTGCCATGTTAGAAAAGATTTTTAAATGTATGAATAGAACATGCATTGGTATGTTGAAGATCATATTGATTAGAATTCATATATAGCACCTTTGAACGACATTCACTGAGACACCACAAATTGCGCAGTTTCAAGTTAACATATTTGCCGAGGTCTTTAAGATTTATTCTAACACAACAACGGTCGGGATGGAGCGGTAGGAATAATGACTACTTCTCGTTTTGTCCGTGCCGTCAATAATATTTGTCCATTATGTGTCCAAAGACCGCTTGCCTAGCAAATCCTACCACTCTTAGTCCAGAAGATCAATGTACTTACCTTTATAAATGACACAATTTCTTGGCCCGGAGTTAAACGAAGACCTAAATAATAGCAAATAACTAATTTGTTTTTACAGCTGTTACAACAAAAATCCATACTATAACTTTTCGTAAGCAGTATGGTGAAGGGTATTTTATAGTCGGACTTAAATGATTATTAATTTTCTACATGTTTTTTAAACACTGAATAACGTACTAGATAAAACATTTTTCTTTTTTCTTTAAATTTTAAAAATCAATTGAATTTGTTAATTATACCCTCCACCACCACAAGTGGTTAGGGTATATTAAGTTTGTCATTCCGTGTGCAGGGTCTGAGGTGATTCCTCAGACCCTGCACAAAACAAAACTGCATCAAAACAAAAACTGAGACGAATGAGCTATGTCCGTCTGTCTGTCTGTTGGAAACATTCTCGAATTCAATAAAACTTGGCCACATTGTTTGTTATTGTCCTAAGCAGTTTGCTATTTAAAACCAGCTATATCGGTTTATAAGCAAGGAAATTATAGACCGATATCTGAAATAACCTCAAAATTTCGAAAATGAACTCTTCTAATTTCTTCTAAAAATGTAATTGGACTCAAAATCTGATTCACAGGAAAAAAGTTATAGGCAATAATATGCCAAACTCTTTGTGTCATATACGCCGCAATTTACTGAAATTTGTCGTATATACTTATTTTGATACAATAATAAATCCAAAGAAGCCATATTTTTCTGGGATCATTAATTGACCAAACTCCCATATAAGACTCCTTCCCGGAATATGATTTAAAGCCTATAAAACTCTTAAATTTGAACCAATTCTTTTGAAATTTGGCACAATAAATTTTTTAACTATTCTAAATATATGTCATAAATTTTATTAACATGGGTCCATATTTTGATATAGCTCCCATATAAGGCCCCTTCCCGGAAAACCGGTTTGTGCTTATAAAACAATCAAATAACGACTAATTTCATTGGAACTCGGTACAATGCATTTTTTAACTATTTTGAATGTATATTTTTAATTAGAACAATAACGGGATTTCCCGGAAAACGGACTTGAGTTTATAAAACATTTAAATAAAGATTAATTCTATTAAAATTTAGCACAATGATTTTTCTAACTATAATCTAAGTATTTTATAAATATGAACAATCTTGGTCCAAATTTTGCTGTAGCTCCCATATAAGTCCCCTTCCTGGAAAACAGTTTTGAGCTTATAACAAGCATATTTTTTGTTTTTATACGCTCCACAATACAAGTGGTAGAGAGATAATATTAACTTTGTCATTCTGTGTGTAACGCTAAGAATGAATTATTTTAGACCCCATAATGTACATATATTCTTCCATCAAATCAAAATCTCAGCCGATTTTCGTCAATCCCTCTGTCTGCTCACATCCACCAAAAATTTACAGAGCTCAATGAAATTTGGAAGAAAAAAAGCAGTTCAGTAGCAAAATAAGTTATAGCCAAAATTATAAGTGTTTCAGTGTTATATACTATATACATTTGTGAATATATGTATGGAATATATGTGTATCTATGGAACCTAACATATCAACTTCATACGAATTTGTGGTGGAGGGTATTGTAGATTCGTCATAGCCGAATACAACATTCTTGTTTATTTTTCAAATTATTCTTCTTTTAAAATCTTTTGAAATCTCCATGTGGCAACACTTAAGCAAATTCAATACAATAACTTATGAGTCACTCTGTTTTTTTAATGTGTTTTGTTTTGTTTGTTTTTTTTCTCGGTTTTCGTGTGATGTTGTGTTCGCTTTTGCGTCATAAAACGAAATATTTTCTACAATTTTATCATCAGTTTAAAACAGTTCAATCAAAGAAAACCATAAAACCAGCAAATATCAGAATAATGGCTACGAAAGTTAATGCAGACTATGCAAATTTCGATGCTAAAATCTCTCTGGAGAATCCTTTAGCAGACTATGAGAAATTAGTGGAAGAAAAAATGATGGCAGAAGTCGTAATGACCAATGAAATTTATAAGCAATGTTGGAGTAAAATATCCGCTGCCGCCAGAGAAACTATATGGAAACTATTGTTCGATAACGATGAACCTACTAAAGAGCAATTGGCTAAGATATCTGAGTTCTTGAAAAAACATAAAGAGGATGCGTGTTTCCATCAAGCGGGTGAATATAATAGATGGATTGTTAAGGTAAGAGATGAATTGTTAAAGAGAAATATGTTGGAGTTTTGGAAAAATGAAATGGTAGCTAAAGAATTGGGTCCCTGTTGGGCTAGAGATTCTGATCTGTTCGATGACCCAGATGATCCAGAACCTGCCAAGTTTTATAAATATGCTGGTTGTGAAGCAGCTTGGTTAAAGAAGAAAACTGAAAATGCTGCATCTCAAAATGATGCAGATTTAGTTGCTTCTTCGCTATTAACAGCGGAACAACCAGAATCAGATAAAAAGCTAAAAAAACTTTCCACCGAAACGCCATTGGAAGATTACAAATATAATGTGGAAGCTCAAGGGGAGATTGATGGTGATGATGAAGACGCCTATAATTCCATATTTGCTGAGGCCAGAAAAATGATATGGCAGCTATTGTTTAGTGAGGCTACACTCTCCAGTGAAAATAGTAAAAAAGCTGCTGATTTGTTGGATGAATATAAACGTGACGCTTGTTTCTATAATCCTTGGGATTACAATGATTGGGTACCCAAACTAAGAAGCGAGCTGTTAAAACGAAAATATTTTGATTTTTGGCAAGATGTTATTGTGAAAAAAGAATTGGGCTTATGTTGGGCACGTGATTCGGACTTTTTCGATGATATGGAAGATACCAAACCCCAGGAGTTTTACAAAGTTGGTGAAGACTATATTAAAAATCATAAGAAATAATTGTTTTTTATTTTTCTTACATTACTAAAGCTTAGCTATAGAAATCTCAAATTATACTTTTTTTTAAATTTTATGAACTAAAAATAACTGACAATAAAATTGTTCATTTACCTAAAATGCATTTAAATTTCTATTGCTTATTTTTTATATAAAATTAATAGTAATTCTAATGATTCATATGAGTATTTCCATTTTATGTTTGCTATTTTTCATCTGTTCAAACATTGTCTAGAAAAGCTTTATGACATCATATTATTACGCATTATATACATTTCTAAGTTGTACGTTAAAATTTTAAATTTGCCGAAAAAGCTGTTCTATTTTTAGCATCCACAGAGTGGAATTAAAAAACTTATTTTATTATAAAAATTCTGAGTCACCTTGTGATTAAGCTTAGTCTCTGTTACAACAATTCACATGTAGATGGCACATGTTTTTAAATATTAAATATCAGCACAAGATTTAGTGAGTCTTCGAGTTCTTTGTGAACTTTCGAAGTTTGGGACCTCCGGGTCTGTCACAATCTTCTGGTCAGCGTTTTTGTTCCTAATGCTCGAGAAAATGTTGAAGAAAATTTCTTACAACGAGCTTTATAAATACGATTTATAAGATTAAAAAGTCTGCTTCCATTCATAAGACTTTATATTTTGTCCACATATTTTTGATCTGACTTGTCATTCTGTCAATATGGTAAACAAGCCCTTAAGTATTATAAAAACAATAATGTGAAATTCTTACTAAGTGTGGCAAATCCTTCACTCTGTCCGGAGTTAAGGACAGTGTAGAGAAATTTGACTCTTGTTAAAAGAGAAATGAAGAGCACAATAAAGATCCTCAAAGTGTGGTAGATTTTATACGGAGACGAGCAAAGTGATAGAAAGCACCGTAAAAACGTTAATGGAAGGGTTTCCGAAGAGATCTTTGGGAAAGTAATTTAAACCAATTTGAATACTCCCGCTTTTACAGTTCTTAAGATATTCGATAATAAAAAGTTGCTTTGTATGGGAGTACCTTTGCCCTACCCGTTCTATATTTTAAAACAGTTATTTGAAAAAAATTGGAACCAAATTTGAAAACTCTCGGTGTGGTGGTTCTTAAGATATTGGGTAATCAACATTTCTTTCTCTCTTTGTTGGAGGCTACATCTCCCTGATCCTATCCGTCCTTCATTTTGCTTAGTAAAACAGTGGTTGGGACCAAAATTGAAAATTCTCGCTGTTACAGTTTTTTTTAATATTCGATGATCAAAATTTGGCTTGAATGATGGCTTCCTCTACTCCTGATCCTATCAGTCTCACATTTTGTCCCGCAAAAAAGTTTTTTTTAAAAAGTTATTGGGATCAAATTTGTAAATTCTCAATGAACTGGTTAATTAGATATTCGATAATCAATATTTTCTTTGTATGGGGGGGTACCTCTCCCCCTGGTCAATCGAAATTTTTTATAGCCTATGTTACTTTCGGATATATGGGGATCATTCTGTGAAAATTTTGCCAAATCGGTCTAGTACAGCCCAAACAAACACAGATTAATTTTTATACATGTATATAGATATGTATGTAAAGAATATTTCGATCTCACTCCTTAGCTATATAATTAAGATAGTTTTAAGTTGATTTCTGCTTTTCAATTTAATAAAATATTTTTCAATTGAAAGATGTTGGATAGGATTTGCTTACAGATCTCTGCCCTAAGCTCTTTCGTATTTACTCACTTGTTAACTTTTTCGTTAAGATTTCTTTAGAAAACAAAACAGTCTAAGTACAGAATTAAAAATAATTTTATCAGTCTCATTTCATGAATTGATCTTTACCAAATTTTCAATAAAATGAAATGGCCGAGATAATCTTTTCCTAAGGTCTGAAATAAACTAGTAAATTTGTAGAGGTCACAAATAAATGTTTGTTGAATCATAATATTGATTTCGTTCAAAAATTTCAAACAATTTTTGTCATTTTAATAACATAAAACAATAATAATAATAATAATAATAATAATAATAATAATAATAATAATAATAATAATAATGATAATCATAATAATAAAATGATTTCTCAGTAAGACTTATTGCAGAAACGAGAGGTATTAAAACGAATTTGTTTTTAATTTAGATTTTTACAAATAGTTAAACGAAAATAACTTAGATTAGATTTAACCCTGACATTTTTATTTAACTAAATGTTAGCAAACAAGCTATATTAACAATCTTCCAATGTCTTAAATTAACAGAGTTATAACAATTTTCATTAAGTGTGAAAATGACAATTTAGTAACAAACAACAATAACAATTGCAACAATCAACAGAAGATGTAACAGAAATTGTAAAAACTTAAAGGCAAAACTATTTAACATGCCAAACTATTGTAAGTTAAGGCCAAAAGAAAACATTTTGAATAAACTTCAAGGAGAAGCTGTTATTTGGAAAAGCGAAAAATAAGTTAATATAAACTGTAGAATAAGGAGTTAAGTCGACTTGTAGATATGGCTATAAATTATGGCTATTATTTGATTGAGTATCAAACAGTGATGTATTTTACAAAAAGTTATCATATTTTTAATTTTAAGTCACTATAATATTTTTTATGTATCTCATCCGACTTATAGCCCTGACCTTGTCACTTTTGTCTTCTTTTTGTTTTAATGGGTTTTAATGCAATAAGGTTTACATCTGAAGAGAGTACCGATCCTTACCTCAATACTAGTTTAGATAGTAGTCTATTTAATAGACTATATAGTAGTCTATTTAATAGTCTTTATAGTAGTCTATTTAATAGACTTTATAGTAGTCTATTTAATAGACTTTATAGTAGTCTATTTAATAGACTTTATAGTAGTCTATTTAATAGACTTTATAGTAGTCTATTTAATAGACTTTATAGTAGTCTATTTAATAGACTTTATAGCAGTCTATTTAATAGACTTTTTAATAGTCTATTTAATAGACTTTATAGTAGTCTATTTAATAGACTTTATAGTAGTCTATACAATATACTTTATAGTAGTCTATTTAATAGAATATATAGTAGTCTATTTAATAGACTTTATAGTAGTCTATTTAATAGACTTTATAGTAGTCTATTTAATAGACTTTATAGTAGTCTATTTAATAGACTTTATAGTAGTCTATTTAATAGACTTTATAGTAGTCTATTTAATAGACTTTATAGTAGTCTATTTAATAGACTTTATAGTAGTCTATTTATTAGACTTTATAGTAGTCTATTTAATAGACTTTTTAATAGTTTATTTAATAGACTTTGTAGTAGTCTATTTAATAGACTTTATAGTAGTCTATTTATTTATTCTTTTAAATAGGTAGTCTTTTTAATGGACTATGTAGTAGTCTATTAGACCATATAGTAGTCTTTTAAATAGACTATGTAGTAATCTATTAGACCATATAGTAGTCTATATAATAGACTAGATAGTAGTAGATAGTTGCTCATATAGTAGACTAGATAATAGTCTATATGATACACTGGATAGTAGTCTATTAAATCGACTAAATTCTAGTCTTCAAAATAGAATATATTTCCTAAGGCAGTCCCTTTGCGTTCTACCGTATGGGATTTTAGTATTCTAAAAATATTGTTCCAGATTCCTATCGCACCAGCCCGACGATGAAAAAAATGGGAGATGTTTTTGGTATTAATATTGTTGACCACTGTTTTATTGATATCAAAAGCAAATTATACATATTGGGTCTGCCAAAAGTAGTATTTCTTAAAGCAGGCAGAGAAGGAGAGTGGCACAAGAAGTGTTTAATTGTCTCCTCTTCATTCTTGTCCTCGCAACCTCTGTAGAAGACGTTGAAAGGGATATTTAATCTCTTAGCAGGCATCCCTATACCACCTATAATAACTGAGATTAGAGTACGAATCGATATCTTGAGAGCCTTGTAATGAATTCTATCCTGGTCTTACCATAATCGGGCCAAATATGCCCATACCTAGTAAATGAATTAACACATTAAATCAGCAATAAAGCGGTGAACCAAACAATGTTCCCGAGGACAACTCCGGGTTGGAGTGTCTCGCCATTTTACTTAGAATAGACCCATAAGCTTTCTGCGCATCAAACCTCCGTTAGGCTCGTATTTCGACGTGAGGGTAAATGCTGGTTTGGAATCAGCCAGATGAGAGTTTTTGGAAAATAAGTTTCTGTGAAGTTAGGGACTCGACCCATAAAACGCTCGGCAGTTCATTGTTTTAAGAAAGTCTTCCTGGCGTTGTTGTCAAAGATTTGGCCACAGCCGAAGACGAGTTCGCAGTTCCAGTTCTGGAAAAAAGAGATGAATTTTGGAAACCCGAAAACTTGGGTTGCTGCAATACCAAAAGCATTGGGTTGCGCCAATCCTTTGCGGGTGCGAGCCAAAGCGGCCTTGGAGGTGATTGGGTATAAATTTAGAGGAACCTCACTGCTAACACATGTCTTTTCCAGTCTAATCTGGACTTAGTAGCTTTCAGACCACTTGCCATGGCTTCTTGGAAATTTATTCACTGAAAGTTATGAGTTCCCCGACCGGATTCAAAACCAGACTTTGCATTTTATACCTCCTGCCAAGTTTTAGAACTGCCGCCCACTAGCATTTAACAGAAGCCAAGAGGATTTGGAATGGTACGTAAAAGTCGGCTAAACCAAGGGTACATTAACCGACAGACAGCTTTTTCCACGGACTTATTCTAAGCACGAATAAGAAAGACCGATGGAGCGGAGTATCTAACAGCCGCCCGAAAGGGAAAACAGACACTGTAAGATATGCGTAGTTCTTAGTTTATACCATATTCAGTACGGCCGTATTTGTTATTTAGTAAATCCACGCATTGCTTCAAGATGGGGGTATATAAATCATATTTGCTATTATTCTATACTTGAGATGGCATCAAATTTTACCGCATGTAGAGTAATATCTAACCAAAAGATATCTTCCAAATTTTATCATTTCTTATTCATTACTGTGAGTTGGTGGTAGTTGTGACATCACTATGTGCTGTTGCATGTTGTGTTTGTAAGTGGAACTGCTTCTGCTGCTGTTGCTGCTTCTGACTACAAAATGAAAATTGAACATGCATTCAGTCGTATAAAATACAAGTCAAAAGAACACCTCGAATTACATGTCGACATAAATGTTTTGTGTCACCATTTATGAACACTACTTTAAGCATTAAACTAACAAATAGTTAAAATTGCTGTTGTTAATGTTGTTTTTCTATTTTAAGTATTTTAAACAACATCTAATAACGAACGACCTCAGTACTCTTAAGACAAAAAATAATACAACAAGAGAAGTTTTTATTTTAAAACAATAACATCATTGAAATTGCATGAATTGGAAAAGTCTTGATGCAGCAAAAGAAGAATAGGAACGAGTGAGTACATGCTTTTGTAAATGTGAACATAAACATACATTTATTGCATACAACAAAACAAAACTATGATAATGTTCATGAAGTAAAACTAACTTGGAACTCAATGGCTGGTTGGCTGGCTCATCTTGGTCATGATCATGTTAGAAATAACACAAAAGCACCAAACATATCAGTTGGAAATAAAACAGAGGAAATAGGGAGTAAAAAATAAAAATAAAACGAAATTTTGCCAACACCATAAGGCTGAGGGTATAAAAACATTTTAAGATGTCATGTTTAGTTTTCTTTTTTTTTTGTTTATGCTGCTGTTGTTGCTGCAGCAGTAGTAGCACAACATGAAAACTGTTTGGAATAGTTATATTTAGTTGCTTCTTTGTTTTCTTTTTCTCGACTTCTTCATTTATTGTCGTCTACAGATCACCTCGCTCACCTTACACCACCTGCATGATAAGTAGTCGTTGTCTTTTGTTAAACGATGCTGGTGGCTTAAAGACCACAAACAACATGTTAGAGTTATACTACCGTTGAAGAGCACAAAATTGAAAAAAGTTGGAAAAAAGGAAAAAATCACTTATTGTTGTGTACTTTAAGCCTGACAACATCATGTTCGGAGCAAATAGATTTTTTTTGCTCACTGGCCTTTCATGTTTTATGGTGGCAGATATGTTGTACTATTTTGAGTGGGTAGATTTAAAATGCTTATATAGGAGTGATTTTTTATATGTATAATGTAGAAATAAGCGAAAATATTTCCATTCATTTTACAAGTTCTCATATTGATTATATCTTCTCATATCAGAGACTTCATATGTAAATTACTCTCATGGTACCGTTCAATTTAATCCTCTCTTTGTGATGTGTGAGAAATATCTTGGGTTTATTGAGAAGTATATGTCATAACATTTGGTTTGTGTCAATTCTAACAGATATAGTATTTTGGAGGGAAAACATCTGTCATTGGATATGTTGACAATATCCGGTATAATGTCGATTTCTGCATAAATATTTTGCGGGCCAAATGATAATCTTGGTTTATTTGAAAAAGAAAACGGAAGTGAAACCGACGAATGAGCACAAACAATTTAGTAATAGGATAAAATGATTAAAACGACTAGATAAAAAACTAAAAAACAAATTGATTATTCTATAGCGGGGATCGCAACCAGGGTAGCGAACACCAAATCTTAAACACAAAGACTCGCATCAAAATCGAAGCTAGTGGTAATGATGAATGAATTAAGATAATGTGAATTAAATCTTTGTATCTGTGGTGAGACCAATTTATTTTTTAGTGCAGCCTTTTGGTGGAAATCACTTGAGGCATTCTTGAACTGTTCGAAGGATGGGGTTGCTGCTCACGGGTGCACTTAAATCAACATCTACTAAGATAATTTTTGTGATCCTCAACTGGCTACAAGTTGATCTGATGACAAAGAATCTCACTCCTCTAACGGCAGATTAGGCTGAATACCACGGGGAATTGGAGATACATGACGTATGGTCATGCAAGTATATTGAATACGATTGATGTTATTTCTTATTATATCTCTTAAGTTATTGACTATATCGTTCCCTTTTCCGCTTGTGCATAACTAACCAATTCGGAAAAATGTTTCATGTCTCTCAAGGAAGTGCATTGGGTATCCACACTGATGGATTGAAAAATGGGAACAAAGTTAATGGTGGTGTCTTCACACTTCCGAGTGAGTGTAATATTCTATAGGCTGCGATTGCTGCAGTTCGTAGAGCGACCAACTGGCTGAGGAATTATAAGATATAACAGTTTTTACCAACAGCAAGGACGACATCGAATCTTGTCCGAAAATTCAGCATATCAATAAAAAAAGATGACGGAGTATTTAAACGTTCCACTGGTTTGAGTGAAAGGATATTGAACTAACTAGGCAACCTGATAGCTGATGTTTTAGCGAAAATAGGTACTAAGATCACGGTTGGTTACACAGATCGTCTGTATGATCTATGCTATAGCATAACACTGACGGAAGAACGAACTGTCGTAATTAATTACCAGAATGATATGGCCCCGATTATATGGGGTATGGAAACATCATAAAAAGGAACGATTCGTCATCTACTTTGCGAATGTGCTTCCTTGGAAGTGGCTTAATATTCTTTACAGGCTGAACGAACTAGACAGCAGATATCAATTTCTCTTTTCTCTTCTCCTCTAACATGACTTTGCTTCAATATATTTTCGAACTTTATTTATACACATTCCTTCCTTTTCAATTCTTCTCTTTTTAAGTAACACAAAGTGTCCCTTAAGATCTTAGTATTGTTTAAATCTTTCATAGCTGATGATAATCTAACTGAACCTAGCGCGATTGAATCCCACAAGGAAAATTGTAATTAAATTCATTCGCAACAGGTAGGCAATAAGTAAGCATACTGATCGATCATTACATATACACGATTTAATAGGTAACACCATCCTATACATACTTACTGCATATTAAAGTCGTATGTGGAAAATTCATGCATTGCGTCTTCTTGGCTTATCGTGGATGAAGTTAGGAAATAACACTGAACTCATGAATTTAGACCCACAAACAAGTGCTAACACAATTTCAATTACTTGTCGATCTACAGCGTCATGCTTTCGGAGAACGAACTTCCTATTCGAAATAAGTATAGATGTGATTGGCATATGGAAGACCCAAGAATACACGATTCATCGTGTAGATTGTGATTTCAATTAACAGCTTTAAGATAAAAAAATCTTAATTTGCTGACGGAATCTTTACTAATTCCTTGATTGAAGTCATTCGAGCATTTAGAATGAACGAAGATCTGGATGATGATATGACTTAGGTCGTCATAGGTAATATACTGAAAATGATGAACTCACAAACTAATCTAATAAGTTGCGAAGTATAAATCTGCAATGTTAGCATTCTCGAGGGAAATCAATGTAAAGGTTCTGATGAGTTCTTAAAACCAAACCCTCAAACACCGGTCCAATATGATGCTAATCATTCGGGCAGATAATTGGACCTGTATTACAGATATAATTGACAAATCTACAAACTTTAAATAGGGAATAAGCCGGATGCAGACCAGAAAAGTTCTCATGCGACTTTATAAACAGCATTCGTGTTATTAACGTGCAAACGAAAAATGGCGCTCACCATTATATCTATGTTTCATTGACTTTGCAAAGCCATTCCTTTAACTAAATCAAAATTTGATTTGGGCGTACTGGCCTACAGACCAATTTTTCCCAAATTTATAAGCCTTACAATGAGTTGAACAAAAGTTGTATTTTACATTAAAAATACTCTCCACCACCACAAGGGGTGAGGAGGGTATATTAATTTCGTTATTCCATGAGTAACGCTGAGAAAGAATCATCCCATTATTTTCTTCCATTAAATCAAAATTTGTGTTGATTTTGCTATGTCCGTCTGTCTGTCAGACGGGCAGACATAGGACATAGCAAATACTCAGGACAGTGGAATTTGTCCTAAGTATTTGCTATTAAAAACAGCAAAAACGGTTAAGTATGTCAAATGGTATAAAAAACGGTTATTTATAACATACCTTTGTGAATGTTTGTGTTGTATTTGGCATAGCCGAATTTAGAATATTTATTTGTAGCTATATAATATTGTTCTGGACATAATCCCCTTAATAACACTCGGAAAGGTTCAGTTCTTTTTAAGCATTACGGTATTTGGTGAATAAAATTATTTTATGAAATTTAATTAATTTCCAATCTACTCACTTATCATTGTATAAATTTTTTTCCATATGAATCTAATTCAAACGATCATACCGTGTAACCCATCATACATATCTTTTACGTATACAACATACTCATACACGTACGTATGTTGTCTAGTTGCACTAACTCCGTGTTCCTTTGCACTTTTTGCTAGTTTTCTTTACCACCACCACCACCGTAGAGTATACAGTAGCCTTTTGAGTATAATGTTTTTTTTTTGGATTTGGTTGCTGCTGTTTTCTGTTAAAGGTATGTATGTTTTTGTTTCAAACAGCAACTTACTAAACATTTTTTGTTTTATGCATAAATACATATTTATTTGATATTGTCTCGATATATAATGATTTTGTTGCTATTATTGTTGTAAGCAGTTTTTTTTACAACAATATCGTTTATAGTTGTTGTCATTTTGTTAATACACAAGATCATACAATTTTTACAATTTTATTGAATTGCAATATGTAACTATCTATAGTTTACAACATATTGTAGCTAGCAGTAGCAATATTGCCAACATGTAGCAATTGCTAGTAAGTATTAACAATATGTAGTTAGTTAGTTAGTTAAAACACTAAAATGTTTGTTAAGTTTGTTATTTAAAGTGATTAAATTTGTAGTTAATGTTATTGTTGTTGTTATTGCTGTTGCTATTGTTGTAGTTGTATCTAATTTGATTTAACGTCTTTTTGTTTGTTTCAGTTTAATTGTAACAATTTGTTATCAATTATGTTACATTAAGTTGTTTTTATTGCTGGTTTTTACTCTTTGGCCCAAATAAAAAAATAAACTTTTTGCTTATCGTTAGAAAACTGACAGTTAAATGTGGTAATATAAATATTATTTTTATATCCTCCACTACCACAAGTTGCGATGAGGGTATATTTACTTTATCATTCTGTGTGCAACGTTAAGAAAGAATCATCTAAAACCGCATTATGTATATCTATTCTTGCATCATATCAAAATCTGAGTCGGTCTGTTGGAAACATTCTCACGCCTAGAAAAATTGTGCGAATTCAATGACATTTGCCCCGATTATTTGTTATTGTCCTAAGCACTTTCCTATTTAAAACCAGCTTCATCGGTCCGTTAAGAAAAATCTCAAGATTCTGAAAATTAACTTTTAAATTTTTTCAATAAAAAAGTGGATCTGAACAAAAATTTAACTACGATGTACAATTATATAAACTACATCATTGTACAAAAAAATCACCAAAATTGGGTCAATAGCAAGCAAGTTATAGTCTAAAATATGCAAAATTTTGATACACAATATGCGTGTCATATAGATCGTAATTTTGAAGATAATTTTCTAAAATTTTATTTACATTAATTTTGATACAGAAATAAACTAAAAAAAACTCAATTGTGCTGGGCCATTGTTTGACCTAGTTTCCATATAAAGCCCCTTTCCGGAATATGGTTTATAGCTTGTAAAATTGTTTAATATGAGCAAATTTTAATGAAATTTGGCACAGTTAATTTCACCAACGTTGGTCCATTATTTTGCTATAGCTTCCATATAAGGCCCTTTTCTGGAAAACGGGTTTGAGCTTAAAGAACTAATAAATAAAGACCAATTCTATTGAAATTCGTTACAATCACTTTTCTAAATGTTCTGAATATATATTTTTAATTTGACAAATGTCGGTGCATAAGTCGCTATAGCTCCCATATGAGGCCCCTTTCTGGAAATGGGTTTTTTGCTTATAAAACTAATAACTTAAGACCAATTATATTGGAATTTAATTCCATAACTTTTCTTAGTATTCTGAATATTTATGATTAATTTGACCGATGTCGGTCCATATTTTGCTATAGCTATCACATAATGCTCTTTTCCGGTAAACGGATTTGAGTTTATAAAACTATTATATAACGAACAATTCTATTCAAATTCGGCACGATCAATTTTCTAAGTATCTTAAATATATATTATTATAATTATTATTATTATTATTATTATTATTTTGCTATAACTCTTCCCGAAAAACAGTTTTGAGATAATAAATAATGACCTACTAATGACCTGTATATCAACCATTTTTTATTTAAAATTGTCATGATTATTTTTCTAACTATCGGGCAATGTTTTGCTATAGTTTCAACTAAGGTCCCTTCTATGAAAGCGGTTTTAAATTTGTTCCGAATTCATTTTGTATTTTGAAATTGTCTTTAATATATAAATATGGTTTGACACTATAGGGCTTCCCTATAATCATACTTCCTGGACTAATGCTTTAATTCCACATATATTACAATATCTTCAACTCATTCTAATTTATGCATAATATTAGTAGTGGGGGGTATTTAAGATTCGGCGCTGCCGAATATAACATTCTTACTTGTTTTAATTTTATTATTAATAACACTCTTTAAAAAAAACAATTGTTTATTATAAATGTTTGTTAATAATTTTAATAAATTGCGTTTTTTTTAATAAAATGATCGATTGCTTTTAAAATATGATCGCAATGCAATTGAAATTAATTGTAAAATACAAAACAAAATATTTATTATGTTTTTCAAAATATTGAACAATAGATTTCAAAATAATATTAATTGTTTTGAAGAAATTATTAATTATTTTATAAAAATTATTAATTTACTTTTTAAAAAGTAATAAATTACATTTTATACATGTCATAATTGATTTATTAAATTTTACCAAATGTTAAAAGTGGTTTGTTTACATGACCATTATGTCATGCAATATATATAATTTAAATGATATCACCTTTTTTTGGAAATAAATAATTTCTTAATGAATTCATACGTAAATTCCTAACATAAATATCTGTATATAAAATAATTAAAAACAATATGGACCGATTTTTTTGAAGTTTTTGCAGTGCCTGGAAGGAAAAAATTTTTTTGTATAGGACCATGGGGAGGATACCCCTCAATACAGAGCAGATATAACTTATTTAATATTTAAGGAACAATAATTGCGATGGTCTTCAAATTTTGTAGTAATTATGATATTGAAAGATAACTTCACTGAGAAAAATAATGGGCGGGAGGATCAGGCGTGGGGATAGCCCCTGTACAAAGCAACAATGAATTTATATATCAAAGGAACTGTTAAACCAAGAGTAGCAATCTTGTTGTAGCAATCTTGTTTTTGTGAAATAGCTTCAAAGAAAAAATATAGGGTTATAGGACCAAAGGGTGGAATACCCCCATGCGAAACAAATATTGGGTCCTTAAATTTTGTAGCAATCATGCTATTATGAAATAACTTCAGCGGTAGAAATATTACGCATAGGATCAGGAGGATACATAACCCTCATATAAACCATATATTAATTATTAAATATCTACATATCTATATCTTACAACAAAAGACTATAGTTTTAATCACTAATGCAGTGTTGTCAATTTTTATCGGATTTTAACACTCAAAAACGCAGGTTTGATTTTATTGGATTGTAGGTGTGCAGCTTGATAACTTGTAAAGACTCTGTGGAAAATTTTTGTTTATTATCCAATCCAACAATTCTTTTCACCCTCTTTTAGTTTTTGATCCACTTTCAAAGTTATAAATCTCAACTCCTCATGCTATCGTATACCAAATCGAATGAATCCATTCAAATTCAAGTTACGGATATATTATTGTCCTCCAAGAATATTATATTTTTTCGGTGTTCGACTTCTTATTTTCGAGTTTCACAAATTGCTAGAATTTCCACTAATCTCTAAAACAAAATTTTTCCAGCGATTGGCACTTCAAAATTGCCAGATTTAGCGGAAAAATCTCCAAATTGGCAATACTGCACTAATGATGAAATTGTGAACATTTTTCGGAAACTCTCTTTTCACGGTTTCATGTGCTCTCTGTAATCCATTATGTGTTCTTCAATTCTCTTTTAACAAAGGTTCAATATATCTCCACGGGCCTTAGCTCCGGCTAGTTTCTCTCTTGGTACAAATGACTGTCTTTTTTTGCCGCAACTGCATCTTGGAAATTTTTACAGCTTTTGGGTCCTAAATTTTTCTTAAAATTCCCTCGAGCATCTGCAACATTAAATTTTTAACCAGGAAATTGTTAAAAATCTGACAGAATATACGTTTATACTTCATGCATTAAGCAGCAAGACATTTTTTTTAAAGGTCCGCTTTCCTACCGAATGTTGAGTTTTAGAAATTTTATATGTGGCCATTCCTTCTAGCTGCGGAAATTGTGTTCCACTGTATTGATTTAGTATTCTGATAGACCCCAATAAACAGTAGTATAAAATTTGTAAGAGGTTCACATCTGGGATCTATGATTGGACTCAAAATAGGATTACACTTTGTAAGTATTTAAATAATTTTCATTTCGTCTTCTAAAACTCGATACAAATATTATCCACCATACGTATGCATCAGTTATCAAGTTGCTGTGTCAAGGCAATTAAATATACCTTAATTTGTAGCACTCACCGTACACCGCACAGGTCCACTGTGTTTGTCTCAATTTCAACAGCTTATAAAAAAGACACTTTCATTATCTTCCACATAAAATTCAACGTCATCGGCTAATATTCTGTTAACTGCATAGATTCATCGTTGTTATCTTGGACAATGCTTCTGAATCCATCCAGGATGATGAGTTGAAGAACTGCTTAAATGTTAATCACATTTGATTGGAATACGCGTTTCGAAAATCTTTACATTAAGCAAAATAAGTAGAAAGTTGAATTTCTAATGAACATGAAGTATGATATCGTACTCAGTACCTTCGAAACCCTTGTAATGATCTTTATGGAGATGTGCAGGGCATTTGGGATAAAAGCATTAACTTGGATAAAATAGAAAGGAGACAAAAACAACATATAATAACTGTACAAGTGAATATGTATACATTTCTGATGGGACTCACATGAGTTCACATACCAAAGATTCTTCAGAAATGTTAATGGTATATTGCAAACAACAACATTTGTGGTATGAAGTGGACGATAAGAAGAACCTAATGCATATATATATTATATTATATTATATTATATTATATTATATTACTTATATTTATTTATTATTATTATATTATATTATATTAATATTATATTATATTATATTATATATATATATTATATTATATTATTTATATTATATTATATTATATTATATTATATATTATATTATATTATATATTATATATATATTATATTATATTATATTATATATTATATATTATATTAATTATATTATAATTATATATATTATATTATTTTATATTATATTATTATAATTATAATTATTATAATTATTAACTATAATTATTATTACTATTACTATTATTATTATTATTATTATATTATTATTATTATTATTATTATTATTTTTATTATATTATATTGCTAAAACTCTAATTAAAACCCCTTCCCGAAAAACAATTTTGAGATAATAAATAATGACCCACTTTACCATTATTTGTATATCAACCATTTTTATTTAATATTATTATTTTTCTAACTATCGGGCAATGTTTTGCTATAGTTCCAATAAAGGTCCTTTCCATGAAGGCGATTTAAATTTGATCCAAGTTCATTAAAATTTTGTACAATTGTATTTTAAAATTGTCTTTAATATATAAATCTGGTTGACATTATATGCCTTCCCCATAATCATACTTCCTGGACTAATGCTTTAGGCTAATCCACGTATATTACAATATCTTCAACTCATTCTAATTTATGCATAATATTAGTAGGGGGGGTATTTAAGATTCGGCGCTGCCGAATATAACATTCTTACTTGTTTTAATTTTTTATTAATAACACTCTTTAAAAAAAACAATTTTATTATAAATGTTTAATAATTTTAATAAATTGCGTTTTTTTTAATAAAATGATCGATTGCTTTTAAAATATGATCGCAATGCAATTAAATTAATTGTAAAATACAAAACAAAATATTTATTATGTTTTTCAAATATTGAACAATAGATTTCAAAATAATATTAATTGTTTTGAAGAAATTATTAATTATTTATAAAAATATTAATTACTTTTTAAAAAGTAATAAATTACATTTTATACATGTCATAATGATTATTAAATTTTACCAAATGTTAAAAGTGGTTTGTTACATGACCATTATGTCATGCAATATATATAATTTAAATAATATCACCTTTTTTGGAAATAAATAATTCTTAATGAATTCATACGTAAATTCCTAACATAAATATCTGTATATAAAATAATTAAAAACAATATGGACCGATTTTTTTGAAGTTTTTGCCAGTTGCCTGGAAGGAAAAAATTTTTTGTATAGGACCATGGGGAGGATACCCCTCAATACAGAGCAGATATAACTTATTTAATATTTAAGGAACAATAATTGCGATGGTCTTCAAATTTTGTAGTAATTATTGATATTGAAAGATAACTTCACTGAGAAAATAATGGGCGGGAGGATCAGGCGTGGGGATAGCCCCTGTACAAAGCAACAATGAATTTATATATCAAAGGAACTGTTAAACCAAGAGTAGCAATCTTGTTGTAGCAATCTTGTTTTTGTGAAATAGCTTCAAAGAAAAAATATAGGGTTATAGGACCAAAGGGTGGAATACCCCCATGCGAAACAAATATTGGGTCCTTAAATTTTGTAGCAATCATGCTATTATGAAATAACTTCAGCGGTAGAAATATTACGCATAGGATCAGGAGGATACATAACCCTCATATAAACCATATATTAATTATTAAATATCTACATATCTATATCTTACAACAAAAGACTATAGTTTTAATCACTAATGCAGTGTTGTCAATTTTATCGGATTTTAACACTCAAAAACGCAGGTTTGATTTTATTGGATTGTAGGTGTGCAGCTTGATAACTTGTAAAGACTCTGTGGGAAAATTTTTGTTTATTATCCAATCCAACAATTCTTTTCACCCTCTTTAGTTTTTGATCCACTTTCCAAAGTTATAAATCTCAACTCCTCATGCTATCGTATACCAAATCGAATGAATCCATTCAAATTCAAGTTACGGATATATTATTGTCCTCCAAGAATATTATATTTTTTCGGTGTTCGACTTCTTATTTTCGAGTTTCACAAATTGCTAGAATTTCACTAATCTCTAAAACAAAATTTTTCCAGCGATTGGCACTTCAAAATTGCCAGAATTTAGCGGAAAAATCTCCAAATTGGCAATACTGCACTAATGATGAAATTGTGACATTTTTCGGAAACTCTCTTTTCACGGTTTCATGTGCTCTCTGTAATCCATTATGTGTTCTTCAATTCTCTTTTAACAAAGGTTCAATATATCTCCACGGGCCTTAGCTCCGGGCTAGTTTCTCTCTTGGTACAAATGACTGTCTTTTTTTGCCGCAACTGCATCTTGGAAATTTTTACAGCTTTTGGGTCCTAAATTTTTCTTAAAATTCCCTCGAGCATCTGCAACATTAAATTTTTAACCAGGAAATTGTTAAAAATCTGACAGAATATACGTTTATACTTCATGCATTAAGCAGCAAGACATTTTTTTTTAAAGGTCCGCTTTCCTACGAATGTTGAGTTTTAGAAATTTTATATGTGGCCATTCTTCTAGCTGCGGAAATTGTGTTCCACTGTATTGATTTAGTATTCTGATAGACCCCAATAAACAGTAGTATAAAATTGTAAAGAGTTCACATCTGGGATCTATGATTGGACTCAAAATATGGATTACACTTTGTAAGTATTTAAATAATTTTCATTTCGTCTTCTAAAACTCGATACAAATATTATCCACCATACGTATGCATCAGTTATCAAGTTGCTGTGTCAAGGCAATTAAATATACCTTAATTTGTTAGCACTCACCGTACACCGCACAGGTCCACTGTGTTTGTCTCAATTTCAACAGCTTATAAAAAAAGACACTTTCATTATCTTCCACATAAAATTCAACGTCATCGGCTAATATTCTGTTAACTGCATAAATTCATTTCGTTTTGTTATCTTTGGACAATGCCTTTCTGAAATCCATCCAGGATGATGAGTTGAAGAAACTGCTTAAATGTTAAGCACATTTGATTGGAATACGCTGTTTCGAAATCTTTTACATAAGCAAAATAAGTAGAAAGTTGAATTCTAATGAAACATGGAAGTATGATATTCGTAATCAGTACCTTCGAAACCCTTGTAATGATCTTTGACGGAGATGTGCAGGGCATTTGGATTAAAAAGCATTAACTTGGATAAAATTTAGAAAGGAGTCAAAAACAAACATATAATAACTGTACAAGTGATATGTATACATTTCTGATGGGACTCACTATGAGTTCACATCCCAAAGATCTTCAGAAATGTTAATGGTATATTGCAAACAACAACATTTGAGGTATGAGTGGACGATAAGAAGAACCTAATGCACTCGAAGAATATCATTACTTTATGAAACACCGTGACGATCAATTTATTGTCTCAATATTTCCCAACTATAATTATACCTTAACCAAACCAAACCAATCTAATCCTTTTATTTTTAATTCCACACAAGAATGAGGCTTACTAATTCTAAGATAATTAAAAAGCGTCATCTCACAGGCCCTAATTCATGGCGTGGGAGGAACATGATCTTTTGTCTTCATGTCTACCATTAACTATTCGGTCCAATTAACCACGTCTTGAATAAGTTAGAAAAACTTATCTCTTATTAAAACGTTATATAAATTTGTAAATGGCGAAAGTCAATAAATCACTTTCAACAATTTTTTGAGAATTATTGTATCTAACAAAAATTAGACTTCATAATATTTTATTAAAAATCTGCAATAAATAAAAATATTCACAAAAGTTAGATTTCTAAAATATGTCTTGGACTCCACATCATGTATCTTATGGCTTTTTAAGCTCATATTTATAAAAAAAGAAGATAAAAAACATTTAGATTATAAATCATTAGATTTAAGTGTTTTTCCTTATTGCTCTCTAAAAACTCCTACTTCTACAATTTCACTTTCCAAACAGCATCAACGTTCAAACAGTTTTGTTGAGCTCCCAAACTACAAATCTTATTTAACCAAACACGCATGTATTAACACCATAAATCAATGAATGTCAGTGAAAATGCGTGAACAACTAAAGACAGTAAACGCTAACTGAAAGGGACAAACAAATAATTACAATTTTTTTTTTAATTCTTTGAACAGGTTCCAGCTGTTATTTTATTAAAATTTTGATACTTTTTGATTGTATGATTTGACCAGTTTTTATTGTCTTAATGTATTTTATTAAATTTATGATCATTCAAATAACGTCCTCCTTTTAAATGTTGTCTATATCATGGCAAACTATACTTTTTAAGAGAAGGAAGATAACTTCGTAAATAACGTAGTTTATTAAGTGTCAGAGAGGCAGCTCGAGAGGTTAGTGGCATATACGATTTTCGATACTCTACAATGCCTTATATATCAAATATATTGCAAGAGTAATGCAAAATAAAAACTTTAAACGAAGTTATATATTCAGAAATATTTTGTGCAATTCATTTAAAGAGTGAGATCGAAAAATTCTAAACATACGTTTTTGCTTTAAAACTTTTAACCCTCGGACTATTTGGTGCGAAGATTAAAAAACATATAAGGCTCAAAATTTTCATGACAGGAACGCTACAAAAACCAAAGACACTGAAATTGGGGTCAATTTTTCCAAAAATACTAACTGCATTATGGATGATGTATGTTCTGACAGATTTTTTGCAACTTCCTGATCAACAACTTTATGTTGCTGATGCTCGAGGGAATAATGGAAAAAAATTAAGACTCAAAAGCAGTAAAAATTCCAAACTATCTCTTGGGTATGGCAGGTCAAAAGAAGCCTATAATTTTTAAAACGGGATCTATAAATACCGAAATTTACATCAAGGAATGTTTTTTCGGCTCTTGTGAAAAGAGAATTGAAGAGTACAAAAGAGGTGGCCAAAAGTATGGTTGATTTTAAACGAATATGGACCATTATGGAAATGTTACCGAAAAAGGTTCAAAATTTCATTAGTAACACCCCCAGAAGTGACATAGCCTATGATTCGGCATGAACAAGGGAGAGATACAGCCATATTAATTAATTGCCGGTTATCTAGAGAACTATTGTAGCAGGAACAATTTCAACTCAATTATTTTTCTGCTTAACCGAAAGTTTTGATTCGAATAGGGACAGAAACATACAATTCGCAAAGAGTGTTAAAAATTTGTCTCAAAAACATTGCTATCAAAGATAAGAATTACAAATTACAAAAATATATAACGGATATGACTGTGAGGAGAACCCAAACCTGTCGAATTTTAACACAAAACTATCGAATTTAAAGTACTACTGCTGAGAGAGCTAAACAATTTATTCCCATTTATTTTATTATTGAACTGCTTAACATGAAAAGAATAAGGTATAAGGACCGGGAAGAGTTATCTCTATTAATATTAAACATTGTTTGTCGAATATCTCAACAACTATTACAAAGAAAGATTCATAGATTTAAAACCAAATACTCCCTTATTGAAATGTTTTACTGGAAAGAAGGTCGGGTGGATAAGTTGCAATAGAAGATTTTAAATTTCTGTTTCTACTAGTTGGGGCATGGTTGACCATCATTTTATTAAATATGGTATATTTTATTATCTACTGGCTAAGACCCGGTTGCACTCAGTCGTCCTTATAAAGTGAATGGAACCCCTCCCCATGGAATAGGACCTAAATTTTAGCCAGTAAAAATTATCCTTGGGGAAGTAATTGAAATCAATTTGAATACTCACGCCTTTACAGTTCTCTAGATATTCGATAATTTATATTTGCTTTGTATGGGAATCGAATTTGAAAAACTATTTCTGTTATAGTTCTTAAGATATTCCAAAATAAACATTTTCTTTGTATAGGGGACATCTCTCCCCATGATCCTATCCAACCTTCATGCTGACCAGTAAAACAGTTACTTGAAAAAAAATTTTAAATATTCGATTATCAACATTTTCTTTGTATGGAGGCTATCTCTCATCCTGATCGAAACCGTACTTCTTTTTGTCTAGTAAAACAGTTCCTAGGTAAAATGGTTTAAACCAAATTCGAAAATTCTCGCTGTTATAGTTCTTAAAAATTCCCTGCCTTGCCAAAAAAGTTCCTTGAAAAAATATTGGAAACAAATTAAAAAATAATCAAAATTTGCCACGTTTTACGGCTACCTCTCCCCCTTATTCTATCCGCCCCACATTTTTCTATGGGGGTTCTTCTCCTCTGATCTATCGAAATTTTTTGTAGCCTATGTTTCTTTCGGGTATATGGAGATAATTCACAAAATCGGTATAGAAGTTTAGCCTGTAAGTCCCAAACAAATAACAAGCACAGATTCATTTTTCTATAGATATAGATATAGATTTAGATATAATAAAAGATATAGATATAGATATAGATATAGATATAGATATAGATAAGATATAGATATAGATATAGATATAGATATAGATATAGATATAGAATAGATATAGATTATAGATATAGATATAGGTATAGATATAGATATAGATATAGATATAGATATAGATATAGATATAGATATAGATATAGATAGTAGATATAGATATAGTATAGATATAGATATAGATATAGATATAGATATAGATATAGATATAGATATAGATATAGATATAGATATAGATATAGATAGATATAGGTATAGATATAGAATATAGATATAGATATAGATATAGATATAGATATAGAATAGATATAGATATAGGTATAGATATAGATATAGATATAGATATAATATAGATAAATAGATATAGATATAGATATAGCTATTAGATATAGATAAGATGCTATATTCATCTGCCACTAAATCAACATTTTCGCCGATCTTTAAAAGACCAGTATCTCCGAATGCGGGTATTTACAATACAAACCAAATATATGCGATGGATTTATATTGGTTCGTTAAACATGTTACTTCTGTTCTGAAGATAGATAGATAGATAGATAGATAGATAGATAGATAGATAGATAGATATATAGATAGATAGATAGATTATAGCATCTGATTGGAACAGCGGGGACTTGAAATACAGTGCATAAGAATCCAACTCCCAAACTTAAATAATGTAGTGTATATCCAAAACCCATCAATACCTCATAAAACCTCCTACATTTTCTGCAACTTTATGCTCTCCACTTTTCATAAGTTTTAAGTTATTTATATCGTCTAAGGATGCTGCAAGATAGATGGATGGATGGATGTTGTTGCTGTTGCTATAACCTCTGCTGTCGATGTTTTTAAGATGATGATGGTGTTGAGGCAAGGCGTTTATTTTTGTGTGGAGATGTAGTGGTGTCTGTTGATTGTAATTATAAATTGTTTTCATATAAATGCCAGAGAGTTTGGTTGCGAGTATTTATATCTCAGTTATTGGTTGGTTGTCTGTCTGTCTGTTTGTCGGTTGTGGTTGAGTTTTATGGTTTGCTTGTGTTTTAGATCTTTTTTTTTTTCCTGCAACAATATTTGGGGCGACTCTAAGGCAATTGAAAACAGAAAATTTCATTTGTTTTTGTTAAATGTTTGAATTATTTATATATGAAGTTGTTTACGTTGATCGTTTAATCAAAATCACTAATTGAAATCGTGTACACTCATAAATAGTTTTATTTATTGCTAATGTTTTATATGATTTTTATATTTTTTTTGGCTTGTAATTTTTTATTAAATGTTTGTTATTTTTATTTTTTTATGTTGAGAAGAAAAATGTTTTTATTTAGTTATTTATTGAAGTGATTTATTGAGTAATCAAATTGCAAGAAAATGCTTTTCGTGTGAAAGTTGTGAAATGAATAGTGAAAGGAGATTAAATTGTTTTATATAAAACTTTAAATTATATTTAATGGAATTTTAGATGATCAAATACTGGAAGATAAATAGACGAAATAGTGCAATTATAATAAGATTAGTTGATCAAGAGGATATGAAATGTAATCTATGAAAATTCATTAATTGCATTTTAATAAAATTAATTAATTTTATAAAAACTAACATTTATTTCAGACACTTGTTTTTTTAAAATAGTAAAAAAGTAAATTACACTTTAAAATGTAAAAATTATAAAAAAAATGTTTTTTTTTTTTTTTTTTTTTAACAAATTACACCAACTTAAAATTTTCAAAACAAGTAAAACAAGTAAGAATGTATAGTCGGTCAAGCCCGGCTATCTAATATCCTACGCCACATCTTCAGTGGTAGTTACGAAAAATTAATGATCCACCTTCGTATAATTTGATTTTCTGATTTATTATTAAGTGTGTAGTACATTGTTGTGACTCTAAGATGTATGTTAAATTCATGCGTTTTAAAATGAGCTTTTCTGGGAAATTTTACAATAAATTATGAACCGACCCTCGTATGGTTTTTCACATCGTTTATTGCTTATATTTGTCTTAATATGATCAATTATTAAAATACCAACGTATTTGTTAGATTTTTGCCCTAAAAAGTGATATTTGGAATGGGGTTTATATGGAAATAATGGATCGATCCTCGCATATTTTGGCAGATTTAGAATATTATAAACATACTTGTGCCAAACTTAGTTTAAGTCACTTTGTATTTAGGACTTTTATGACCTTAAAATGAAGAACATTTGTATGGGAGGCACCTGAAATATTGAACCGAACATGGCCAATTTCAATAGGCTTCGTCCTTAGGCTAAAAGAATGGCATATACTAAATTTCATAGAGATATTTCAAAAATTACGTCCTGTAGACGGTTCACAACAGTTATATGGACAGCCAGCTGGACAGATAGACAGACGGACAGGCATCGTTAAACCGATTTACAAACATCAGCACAAACATATAAAAACATGGTTAACAGAGTCGAATTTTAATTACCCTATTGCCTCTTATTTTCTTTTGCAGATTACAATAATGTTGATCGTAATAGTGTGATAAGCTGTCAATCTGGACTTGTCTTCCAAAGTTAAGCAACTTTGGCATATCAATATAAGAAATGACATTTCGAATGAAATATTATCTGTTAAACCAATTTCCTCCCGAAAATAAAAGTTGCACATCGGAAGCGGTAGATATTTTTAACAAATTTCATATATATCCAATCAGTCAATCAGATTTAATTATAAAAATTAACCATTCTGACCCACTGTATATTATTACTTTTTTCTTAATATTACACTCAAACTGAATTTACCCACATTTTCTCCTTATTATGGTGTAGGGTATTTAAAAAAAGTCGCATTTAAAGATAAAGACAAGACAATAATGAATGACATGTAATCATGATCACAAGAAGGCAATTACTCAGTTGATTTATTATCAACATGTGCAATAATTATAGACCTGATTGACACTTTAACTTTTTACTTAAAAGTGTGAGCTGGAAATAACAACAGACAACTGCAATCAATGACAAAAGAAATTAACGTATAAAAAATAATATTGCACATTTAACGAAATAAATGCAACAACCACAATTTACAACAGTTGAATGCAACGTAACAAGAATTTGCATTAAAGAAAGATATTTTTTTAATTTATCAAAATTTATTTGAGGTTAATAAATTTATATCGAAAAAAATCAAAATTGATAAAATATTTCTGATTAATAAAGAGAAATCAATATTTTAATAGCTTTTCGTTCCCACACACAAATAGTAAATGACATTTTTCGGAATTTTGAAACTAAAATAGTGTATTCAAAAACCGAAACCGGGAACTAATTTACCGGTTATGTTTATATCAGAAAACCGACCGGTTTTGAATAATTTCCATTTTCTAATTATTCGACATGCCGGGATTTTTCAGTTGGTTAATCGGATTTAATGGAAGGCACCTTTAAGGATTTCACTATAATCAGTAAGATTTTTCATTTCGGGTGTTACCTGAGCAAAGTACCATATGTATTCTAAGACATTATATACTGTTTTAGACATTATTCTGTTTTAGACAGTATTGTAACTGTAACTAATTTAATGAATATAACGCCCATTTCATGTTAACGTATTTAAGTTTATAAAACTTTTAAAAATGATCAAATTTTTTGAAAATATATTAAATTTTCAACTATCTTTAACAAATATTCGATGTATATCGGTTGGCTATAGGTTCAATGTAAGAATTTCTAGCTTATAAGACTAGAATTATTATACCCTATACCACCACAAGTGGTGTTGAGGGTATATTAAGTTTGTCATTCCGTGTATAACGGCAAGATCTCAGATCCTAATGTATGTATATATATATATATATATATATATATATATATATATATATATATATATATATATATATATATATATATATATATATATATATATATATATATATATATATATATATGTCAGAATTCAATAAAATTTGGCCATATCGTTTGCTGTCTAAAACCAGCTATATCGGTTTATAAGCAAGGAAGTTATAGACTGAATTTTGGTGTACAATTCTACGTGCTCCATCATCGTGCAAACGATCATCAAAAGATCATCAAATTGTGGTTAAAAGGAAAAAAAGTTATAGGCTATAATATCCAAAATTTTGATACACCCAAAACTGTGTGTGTCATATGGGCCGCAATTTTTAAGATAATTTACATAAATTTGTCACATATACTTATTTTAATACAATAATAAATCCAAAGAAGTCATATTGTTCTGGGATCATTAATTGACCCAGCTCCCATATAAGGCCCCTCCCTGGAATATGATTTATTGCTTATGGAACTTTTAAATTTGGCACAATTAATTTCTTAACTATTCTAAATATATGTTATAAATTTTATTAACATGGGTCCATATTTTGATGTAGCTCCCATATAAGGCCTCTTTTCAGAAAACGGGTTTTAGCTTATAGAACAAATAAATAAAGACCAGTTCCATTGGAACTCAGTACAATGATTTTTTAACTATTTTTATGTATTTTCCTAATTAGAACAATCTCGGTCCATATTTTGATGTAGCTTCCATATCAGGCTCCTAACCGAAAACAGTTTTCAGCTTAGTAAAAAAAGACCAATTCTATTGAATATCGACACAATTATTTTGCTAAGTGTTATTAAGAAATTATATATATTTGCCATATATCGGTCCATATTTTTCTATAACTCCCTTATAAAGGGCTTTCCCGGGTTTGAGTTTATAAAACAATTAAATAAAGATTTAGCACAATAATTTTTCTAACTTTAATCAAAGTATATTATAAATAAGAACAATCTTGGTCCAAATTTTACTGTAGCTCTCATATAAGACCCCTTCCCGGAAATCAGTTTTGAGCTTACAACAAGCATATTTTTTGTTTTTATACCCTCCACCACCACAAGTGGTAAAGAGTGTATATTAACTTTGTCATTCTGTCTGTAACGCTAAGAATAAATTATTTCAGACTTCATAATGTATATATTCTTGCTTCAGATCAAAATCTCAGTCAATATTCGTTAATCTGTCTGTCTGCTCACATCCACAAAAATTTACAGAGCTCAATGAAATTTGGCTTAGTAGAAAAAAGCCAGTTCAGTGGAAAAAAGTTATAGTCAAAATTATAACTAATTTTATAACTCCTTAAATGTTTCTGTGTTATATATTATTTACATTTGTGAGTGTATGTGTGTGTATATATTATCTATGGAACCTAACGTATTAACTTCACACGAATTTGTGGTGGAGGGTATAGAAGATTCGGCATAGCCGAATATAGCATTCTTACTTGTTTTTAATGTCTTCCATATATGTAGTATTTAATGTGACCATTATCGCGCAATATTTTTATATAGTTCTCCTGGAATAGGATTTGAGGATTTCCATTAAAAAATGGACTAATACCATATCCAAATTTAGTTTAAAACTGAAGCCTGAAGCAAATGTTTCGATAATGTAACTAGTGGAGAGTATTTAAAATTCGGCACAGTCGAACATAACATTCTTATTTCTTTTGTTTTAATTAACACTTTTAAATTACATTAATTTTATGACACTTAAATACCGTAATCACACTTAACTTTCAAATGTGTGTCCATTTTCAGAAAAAAAAATCCAAGACATTAAAAGAAAATTTCCATTAATTATAACTTCTGGTTTTTAGCATTTTATTTACACGAACATGCAATGGCAACAGCATCACTCATGTCACCCCACTTAAACTTTGTGATTAAGGAGCATTTTCTGTAAAAATTCATGAAGCAATAAGAGCCAACAAATCAAATTGTCATTATTTTCCCCTTTTTTATCACTTTTGAACAAAATGATTTAAAACCATGTTCGTCGTCCAGTTAATTCATTGAACAACTGCAATATTTCTTTCTTTGATGTTGTTGCAGTTGTTGTTGTTGCTATTATTATTGGTAATGTTTGGTACTATTTTGCCTCCCATTCAATATATGAACATTTTTTTATATAAATTAGATCTATAATAAATTGTATTTTATGTTTGCATTGATGCCTATTAAACTTTGGAAATGGAAAAAAAATAAATTAGAAAATCGAAGAAAAACAAAGTTAACTAGAAATCTTTACACACTACTAAATGTGTGTTTTTGTATAGGTTAAGCAAAATAACGAGATTAGATAGGAAATGAAGGAAATATAAAAAAGATTAAAACGTTGTCAAGAAACTGTACTTTTGATTTTTGTCTTTTGATGTATTGAACCGATTTTGCTGATTTGAAATAGGAAACTTTTCAGGACTAAACCAAATACTCAGGGCAAATTACAATAAGCGTTGTCAATTATTGTCGATGTGAGCGATTCAGATTTTGATTTGATACAAGAATTTATACATTATGGGATCTAAAATGATTTCTTTTAAGCATTATACACGGAATGACAGAGTAAATATACCCTCTTCACCACTTGTGGACTATTTAAGAAACTAGACTAAAAATGATGTTAAGTAACAGATGATAAGTTAAGAAATTTATATAGTTATAGTTTTTATATTTATATAGGCTATAGTTTCCATTACCTTTAGGGTGCTTTATGTAGTATTATAAAAGCACAATACCAAACCATTAATGTGTAACAGTCCAGAATGGATGGAAATCACTTAAGCCGTCCACGAAGGATAAGAGGCTGATCACTGATGCATTTAAGAGACAATTTTTACGAACCTCAATTGGATACCAGTTGATCTCACAACGAAACTATTTCTAACGGCAAATAGGCTAAATATCACTAGGAGCTGGATATGTATGACGTACGGTCATGCGAATATCTTGAGAAAAAATTATGTTATATAAAAACGTATTGACTATTGCATCCCCTCGCTGCTCGCGCATAGAGCATTAACCCACTTGTGAGAAACATTGCATGACTCTCAAGGAGGTGCACTGAGTGTCTTCATTGAGGAATTCAACATCCATACGTCTTTCAAACATCAGGGTGTAATAAATCTGCAGGCTGAGATTGCTGTAATTCGTAGAGCAACAAACCGGCTGATGTTTTTTAGGTTATATCATGACTTTTACCAACAGCGAGGCCGCAATTCGGTTCCTTACATAGAATCTTTTCTGGGAATGCGGTATATAATTTAATGGGATGACATTCAAACATTGACATTCGAGCATTGAAATGCTTTGCGCGCAACGTTATAGGAGTTACCAGGACATCTTGTGGCCCATGCCTTAGCGAAAATATGCTATGGCGTAACTAGGATGGATGAATGAACCATCGTGTTTGATTACCTACATAATATGGCCCTATGTAGATATACATGTACGAATAATGTCCATTTCCACTCAATGTCTCGAGAACTCTATTGAGAGACACGGTTGCTGCAGTATCTAGACACTGTCACTTTGGGGTACGTGCATCAAAAAAGGGTTACGATACGTGCATCAAAAATGTATATATCTTCTTTGCCACTGCGCTGTATTTAATATCTCTTCTTTGGAAGTAGCTCGTTATAATCTCCAACGAATTTGGCGACTTCTTATGTGAGAGATATGTATGTCTTTATCCGTAATAACGGCTGGCGGGGCGATGTGAGTGCACTACTTTACAGTTTGTGTGATATGAAAGGTGGGACAAACTAGAGAGCCAAACTTTCTTTTCTTATCTCCTCATACATAATTTGGTTTTAACTTATTTTCTGACCTTTAAGTTATTCTCTTTACTCTTAATTAAAGTTTTACACTTTCCTTGCTCTTAAGTCCCTCTTTGTACTAGTAGCACAAAGGGACATTCAGAACCCAAGTGAACCATATCTGTTACTTCCATCTTTAATGGCAGCCTGTAAACCTAACCTAACAGAGATCAATGGAAATGGCTCGTTACAATCTTTGATGGATTTGACGACTGCTGATTTGGCAATGTGAATTGTCACTAGATTTTTTCGCAGTTTTCGTGAAGTAAAGGTTTATGTAACTTTGCTTCTTCTTATTTTTGGACCTCTACTTTAAACTCTCTATTTTAAATTTTATTTCAACGCTTTTCTTTCTCTTTAGTTCTTCTCTTTTCAAGTAACATAAAGGGACATTCAGGAGCCAACCTGCAAAATCGAATAAGTATATTTTAATGTATATATAAAGATTTCTGGGGCATCGTCCAAGTTCAAGAGTTAGAATAAAATTTTGCCATGACTTTAAGGTTTATATCTGTTCCAAGAATGATTCCAATAATGATAAAAATTGATTTAATCGAAAAAATAGATAAATCCAAAAATATATAAAAATTTTATGACTCTTGATGTTTTCTTGTGTTATAATTAAGATACACTTTTATATATTGTATATGTTTGTGATTGTATGTGTGAGTACTATTCTATGTATGTACAAAACATGATGTATTTACTTTATATATGCATTTTTGTTGGAGACTATTAGAGTTGAACTGAATGAAGCATTCTTAATAGCTGACTTTAAAATCATCCTTCGTATTTGTTGAATCCACAACTGGGCTTTTTTTTAAGTGTAAAAGTAGTACGTTTGCATGAATAAATAATGTATATTTGTGTGTTATTTTAAAATGCAAATGTTGCCAAGATTAATTTGAGTGCATGCAAACTAATATAAAATGTTCATGTCCAAGGTGCTACGACCAACGTTGTTAAGTTTATATTTCTTCTTTCAAAAACTAAACCAGAAACCAAACAAATGAAATATAATACACTTAGAAAAATATATGTACACTGCTATAAGAATAAACATTTAATATTTTATGTTACGTAGTAGAGTAATTATTTTTAATAAGTGGCTAGAGTAGAGATGAATTTCTTATTCTATTTTGTGAACTAAAATTTCTTTAAGTGTATCCTTATATTTTACTTTACATATATTTAGTGTCCAACACTCGTTAAATTGTGAATGGACATTCAGACTGACAGAGTAATAATGTAGAAACTTTTGTGCAGATTGACATTATCTCTCTTTTTTAGTCAACAATCTTAAATCTCTTAATAATAAGATCATATATAAAGATAACAAGTTTGTTATTTTTCATTTGTAAAATGTTGTATAATTTAGATAAATTAAAGTGTATGAAATGATAACAGGCGGTAAAATTTTATTAAGATTTCTTTAAGAAATGAAATATTAGTCATTAAAATTGGAATGTAAATTTTTTGAAGAATTAAGTATAAATAAAAATCAGAAAAGAATTTAGGTTGAATAAATACCAAAGAAAGGCGTATGATTAATATTAATTAAAATTATTTAATTAATTATTAATTATACGCCAACATTAGAAGGTGGAATGCGAAAGTAAACTAATAAATATTTAAAATTTATAAAATATTGTTAATAAATCAAATATCGCCTGCGGTTATTTTAAGATCCTACACCACCGTAGTTGGTTGGGGTATTATGCGTTAGTACAGAAGTTTGTAAGGGCTAGAAAAAATATTGCTACCACCACTTTTAAATATACCATACGACTCAGAATCACTTTTTGAGTCGTTCTGTTTGGCTGCCTGTCAACGTAAAACTTGTGAACAAAATTCAAATTGAAGTTTTAGAGATATTTCACATGTCATTCTGATGTCATGATGGGCTCATTATTTCCCCTAGCCTTCATATAAATGTTCCTCCCTGAACAAAGTTCTGAGGTCATGAAAGTCCAGACTTTAAAATGATTTTACCAATAATTTTTTAAAATGATGTGCCAAATTATACGAGGATCGGTCCATTATTTCTCATAGCTCCCAAACAAGCTTCCATTAAAATTTCACTTTGTAGGAATAAAATCTCAATGCACAAGTTAAAACAAATATTAACAAAAATGGTGTACAAAATACTTCCATATTATAACCCAGGAAAAATCTTTTAAAACACACAAATCCTGCGTTTAACTCAAATTGCAAAATATAGTTATACGAGGGCCGTTCATTATTTTTGGTAGCTATTAACCAACAATGTGGTATTAAATAGTTGGGCTTGACCGACTTTAATAGAAGAAGAAATAGTATTACACCCACCTTTAAGTATATTCGACTCAGGATCACTTTTTGAGTCGATTTAAGGATGTCCGTCCGTCTGTCTGTCCGGCTGGCTGTCTATGTAAACATGATGAACAGTCTACAAGTCGCAATTTTAAAAATATCTCGTTGAAATTTGGTAAATATTATTATCTTGGCCCAAGGACGAAACCTATTGAAACTGGCTATGTTCGGTTTAATATTTCAGGTTCCTCTCATACAAATCTTCTTCCCGTAATTGGATTTTAAGTTAAAAAAATCCATAATACAAAGCGATTTGAACGAAAATTGGCACAAGTAAGTCTTATAATATTCGATGTGCAAAATTATATGAAGGTCGGTTCATAATTACTTGTAGTCCCCATATAAATTCGCCCTCCCACCTCCAGAAAAATTCATTTGAAAACTCATAAATTTTACATAAATTTTAATGTTACAATAAGAATAAATCAGAAAATTGAATTATACGAGGATCGTTCATAAATTTTTTGTAACTACAATTTTTAACCGACGATGAGAACGATAGTCGAGCTTGGCCGTCTATTGCTTTTATTTATATTTTTATGTTGTTCATATAGCGTAACATTTATTTACCATTAACATGTTTGTCAATTCATCTTAAAACGTACTGACACACAACTTGACAGATGGTTTGAAGCTAAATGCAAAAAAAACTCACATTTAAGTTTTGTAACAAGTGTCTGTCTGGTTTAAACAAATGAACTGTCAGTCATTGTCAGTAATTTATTTGTATTCACTTTTAAACTGCACCCTACTGAAGAAAAATTTATTACGCTACAATGGCCTGATAATAAATAAACTAAAGGAAATAGAAAATTTTAAATGACGTTTAATTTATAACAAATTTATTGCATAATCTGTAATAGAGGTAAATGAAAATGATAATATTTAAGTAGAGATATAAGTTTGGAAAGATTTATTAGTTTTGTTGTAAATTGTTATTAGGGGATAATTTACGCAAACAGGAATTTAAATTTGCTCTCGTTTATGGAAATTTCAGTTAACACGTAATTTGTCTGCATTGGAGTCAAGCCCATGCTTAAACTTTGACGAATAAATGTAATGTCAAGGAAGATATGTGGTTTTTACTTTAGCCTTAACCTTGGAAGTTGAGCGTTGTCACAAAGGTATTGGAATCATTATCTCTAATGGCCATCGGAGCCTATTTCAATACACTTTAACATATATACACCCTTAGGATTGGACTCATTAATATCCGGCTTCTTGAAATTAATTTTTAGATATTTTTCAAATTGTTTGAAAAAGCACATATTCATACGGGGTCTGGGGGAAGTGGGTGGATCTCCACATTTGACCTCCGCGAGTAATAGGTATTTCATTAATAATTTGATTGATATGCAAAACAAATCGTCGCTCAACGTGCATTTGTCCATGAATCAGATAATTAAAAAGATTCTTACCTTCCGAAAAGTTATACACAAAATCTCATTCCGTATAAATCATGTTTAAAAATTTGATCTCTTTTTAACTGAAATGATCTCACTGTCATTTTAGGGGCCGTTTACTAGAAATTACTTTTAAAGTATTTGCCATACATATGTATCTATATATTAAGCATAATTGAAAGATGATTCCAGCTTTGCAATTTAAGAACTAAAAATAAAGTTCATCTTCTTAGTCATTACATTCTTTTAAAGATTTTCTATAAAATAAATTATAAAACAATAAAAAATAAAGAAGTTCAAAATAACGTTTCAATAGGAATCGTCCTTGAGCCAAAATAATAATTAAAAATTTCATTAGAATATCTCGAAAATTTCAACCTGTAGATTGTTCGCAACGTTAACATAGACAGCTAGCCGGGCAGATAAACAGACAGACGGACGGACATCGTTTAATCATCGGAGGCGTTGGATATAAATAATAAATTAAAAAAGGCTTGATAAAAAAGGATTCTTATACTTTTTATAGAAACTTACATTTCTTAACATTTCTGTTATCTGAATTCATAAAAGAATTTAAAACGAATCGACCGAGGTGACCAATATTTGATGGATACGAAATGAACAAGAAAACGCCTCTTCTATATGCATGTGAAAATATATTGCGATATCTATAACATTCAAAACTGTGTAACTTTCAAAGTAAATTTTTATTGCTTTCACCCTACACCATTGTAGGTAAATTTTTAACACCCACTTTTAAGTTTACCATTTAACATAGAATCACTTTCTAAAAATTGTTGAATTAAGATAAATATAATATAAAATCGATATTCGGTCGGAGCATAATTTCCATTAGCTCCGTTATAAAACCACACCCGTAAAAAATCCTTTTAAAATTCATTGATTTCACATGAATGTAAGTATCGTAATAATGTCCATTTTGCTTAATCATAAATCAGAAAAGGAAATTATTGTTCGTAGATGTCAGTTAGAATCAACAATGTACATAGTTAAACCTGATAAAATTGTTACTTGTTAATATTTTATAATTTCTCATCTTAATTTTTTTTAATTTACTGGATTGTTCCTTGTCTTCTGAGTTGACATCACGTTTGAATCGTAAAAGTCATAGTTTACAATTGTTATTGACACATGTTGACCGTAAGTTTTTACCAGCTCCACTTCTTCCGACTTATTAACGTGATCCCAAAAAATGTGTGGCGTCTATTAATTAATTAGGGGGCATTTGTTTACACGAATTATTAACCTGCATACCACAGTATGATTTCTGAATATATTTGAATCTATTTCGAGCTTTTGAAGTCAATATTGGGTTTTAACTTTGAATTGAAAGCAATGACCAACATTATATATGATCTTTGTTCACCTCCAGAATTGCCAAAATTGATGTTCCTTTGAGTAAGTTTTATTTAAAATATAAAGTTCCTCTCTTTTATATAAACAGTTTGGCAAACTGCCTTAAATTCTTCATGGGCTATAATTACATCGGAAATAATTATCTTAATGATAATCAGACCTTATCTCTGATATGTATGTAACTCTTAAAAAGGAATACCTGTTATTTTTCAAAAAAAACTGAAATTTGGGATTTTAGAATATTTAGAATTTAAAGGGTCTAAAATTATACAAAAATTGTATAAGGAGTGAGATCGAAAAAATCTTTAGACACATTTTGAATTAAACTTTTAAGTTACCATAGTAAAAATATCAGTTATTATGTATAATGTCAAACAAATGATTTAATTTAAAACCCAATTTGGTCCTGCAAAAGGTTGACAAGCATTCAAAAGTCTGCTATCAAACTGTTTCTAATGTTTTTAACTGTACCAGAAGAACTAGTCCGTCGAAGAAAACCTGGTTTAGGTAGAAGCGCACGGTCCATATGATGCTTTTAAAGCTAAAAGATAGAAAAGAAACATGGTTAGCTCAGTCCACGGACTATTTTGTATGAAAATTTAAAGCTCATGCAAGTTTAAAAACATACAATGCAATGAAAGTTCTTGAAAAGAACGCAGCTAAATATTTAGAGGCCAAAAACAGAGCACGAAAGTTGAAGTCAAGTTTATACAGAAATATTCTTGCTGCATATTGGACGACAAAACGTATGTACTGGCAGGTGCTTCGCAAATTCTTCGCCAAAGCTTTATATTGCTGATGGCCGAAGGAATGTTGAAGAAAAGTTTAGGACCCAAAAGCTGTCCAAATTTCCAAAATGCTGTTGCTGCAAAAGAAGCAAAAGAATCATTTGTTACAACTGATTCTATAAATACCGAAATTCACATCAAGGAATGTTCAAAAAATTCTGCTGCCCTCCAAAAAACTTCATAATATGACCACTTAGTTTGGGCCCTACTTGGCATTCTGTTACTATGGTAAACAAGCCTTTAAATGGTGCAAAAACAATAATGTGGTAAACTGACTTGAGCATAGGCCAGTGGAGAGATATTGGGCTCTTATTAAAAGACAATTGAAGGGCTAAAAAGTTTTCCAAAAGTGTGGTAGATTTTAAACTGTCCATCTCAGTTTGAAATCTACCACTAGTTCGAATAAAGTGACAGAAAGCACTATTAAAGCGTTAATGGAATAGTTTCCGAAATAGATTTAAAATTTCGTCACTAGTAATTAACACTTTAAAAAAATTTTATTTAAATGAAAACTGTAAGTTGACTGGTTCAGGAATACCGAATCATATTTAACTGGATGATATTTAAGATTCGGCAAAGCCGAACATAGGATTCCTTATTACTATAATTTAAGCATTTGTTCATTAGAAAATATTAAAAATATTAAAATCTTGAGAGAAAAAAAAAAACCGGGAAGGGGAAATTCTAAAGATTATTAACTCAAATGCTTCTGTACCAGATATGAGCTTTGTTGCTACACAAATGCAAATGATATGATATCAATTAAATACATGACAAACTATTCCAAAATAGATTACCAGTATGGTCGACGAAGCCATTACTGATCATTTAATCACTATTTTTTACCACCATTACCAGCATGTCAATATTTATAACAGTTTCCAAATAATGGATTATAAAGTTGTATATCCCTCTTTCCGCTTTAGAGTTCTTTGACTTTCTTCAAATGATTTATGTTTATTTCTTAGTAAATAGATAAAAAAATAAGTTTATCTATTAATTTAACAGATTTTATTTATAAAAAAAATTTCCTTTCAACTAAACTATAGCAAAAAAGCTTGAAACAATAACTTGCAACTAGAAAAAATGAGAGAAAAAAATGTAAAAATGAATGAAAGAAAAATATATTTTCAACTTTATAAAAATTGTATTTTATTGACATAAAATAAAGACCCACAATTTGTTAAATGTCAACGGCAAACAACACTAAAACTACAGCAGCAGCAATAAGAAAAATATAATAAAACAATGGCAGTACAAACAGCAGCAATAGCAACAACAATAGTAATAATAATAACAACAACAGCAAACAATTTGTAACAAATAACACCATAAACAACAGTTGAAACTAACACCATTTGTTACGTTCATACAACCACGACCGACACAATTACACACAATTGCACATGCACACACATATAACAAAATGACAGCTACAGAAAGAAAGAGACAAAGAGAGAGAGACATAGAGAAATAGTACGATAATAAAGCTAAAGTTTAACAAAATAACACTAAAAGGATATGCTGCTACATACATACAATCGAATACACTCACATACACATACATTTTAAAGTCTAGCGGAAATCTTTGACACTTTTCAACAATTAATTCAACTTGAACAAAACGTAAATTTTGCTACATTTTCATTCTCTTAAAAGGAAGAGGAAACGGAAGAAAAATACGTTTCGCCTTTTTTTGTTTAAATTTTTATTTTATTTTTTTAGTAGAAGCATTTATTTGTGCCACAGAATTGTATTGTTTGGTTATAAATCTTTTTTGTTTGTGTGTTTAATCAAACTAAAAAATGTTGTTGAAAAGTTTTTTTTTTGTTATTCCTTTTTTTCTTGTTATTAAGTAAAAACAAATAACAGAGTAATAAATAAAATTTGTTAGAAAAAGAATACGAAAAAAATAAACCATATAAAAATAAGAAAATATTCTTAATAAAATTGCAACGGAATTTTTGATAATAAATAGAGCACAGTGGAACAGAATCAGAAATGTTTCACATAAATTTATGCAGCATCAAAATATATTAATATATTTTGATTTATTATAAAATAGATAAAAAAGTAACTCCTGGAGTTGTTTGCGGTAACCATAACAAGTTACACCAATAACAAATGTGGTTATTGTAAAAAAGGTTTGTTAATTCGTACTGTGATTTCGCATTGATGAAAAAAGTTATGGTTGTCGCTACTTAATTTATTTTATAATAAAAAATGTTATTTTGCATTGTTATTTTGCATTGATAACAATAGTTATTGTCATCGTCACTAAAAATATTGTTATTCTGATAAAAAATAGAGTTAGCTCAATAAAAAAAATTGTTTGTTCGCATTATTTTGTTATTGAATGAAAATATTGAAATATTTTCATATTTATGTATGTATATATAACTTTGGAAATTATGTAAACATTATTTGAAATGTTTTCGTCATATAATTTTATTTGTTTTAATTAATTTTTTATTTATAAATAATAAGAATATACTCCTCTTTACCAATTGTATTGTGGAGCGTGTAAAAACAAAAGAACATGCTTGTTATAAGCTCAAAACTGTTTTCCGATACCCCTTCCCGGAAGCTACAGCAAAATTTGGACCAAGATTGTTCATATATATAAAATACTTTGATTATAGTAAGAAAAATCATTGTGCTAAATTTTAATGGAATTGATCTTTATTTAAATGGTTTATAAACTCAAACCCGTTTTCCGGGAGCTATAGGAAAATTTGGACCCATATAGGGTAAATTAATATAATATTTTCAAAACAGTTAGCAATATAATTGTGCGAATTTCAATAGAATTGGTCTTTATTTACTCGTTTTATAAGCTGAAAACTGTGAGGGGCCTGATATGGGAGCTACATCAAAATATGGGCTGAGATTGTTCTAATTAAAAATATAAATTAAAAATAGTTAAAAAATGGATTATACCGTGTTCCAATGGAATTAATCTTTATTTGATTGTTTTATAAGCTCAAACCGGTTTTCCGAGAAGGGGCGTTATATGGGATATATATCAAAATATGGACCCATGTTAATAAAATATATAACAAATAATATAAAGTAGTTAGAAAATGAATTGTGCGAAATTTCAATAGAATTGGTTCAAATTTAAAAGTGTTATAAGCTGTAAATCATATTCCGGGTAGTGGCGTTAAATCAGAGCTATATAAAAATATGGACCCATGTTAATTAAATTTATAACATATATTAAAAATAGTAAGAAAATTAATTGTGCCAAATTTCAAAAGAATTGGTTCAAATTTAAGAGTTTTATAAGCTATAAATCCTATTCCGGGAAGGGGCCTTATATGAGAGCAATATCAAAATATGGACCCATGTTAACAAAATTTATAACGTGTATTTAGAATAGTGAACAAATAATTTGTGCCAAATTTCAAAAGAATTGGTTCAAATTTAAGAGTTTAATAAGCTATTGATCATATTCCGGGAAGGGGCCTTATATGGGAGCTGGGTCAATTAATGATCCCAGAACAATATGACTTATTTGGATTTATAATTGTATCAAAGTAAGTATATATGACAAATGTCAGTAAATTATCTTAAAAATTGCGGCCCATATGACACAAAGAGTTTGGGGTGTATCAAAATTTTGCATATTATAGCCTATAACTTTTTTCCTGTTAATCAAATTTTGATAAGTTTTTGCACGATGATGAAGCATGTGCAATTGTATGCTAAAATTAGTTTTTTGTTTAAGTCCAATTACATCTTTAGAAGAAATTATAAGAGTTCAGTTTCGAAATTTTGAGGTTGTTTCAGATATCGGTCTCTAACTTCCTTGCTTATAAACCGATATAGCTGATTTAAACAGCAGACTGCTTAGGACAATAACTAACAACGTGGCCAAGTTTGATTGAATTCGGACAATTATTCTAGGCGTGAGAATGTTTCCAACAGACAGACAGACGGACATAGCATAATCGACACAGTTTTTGATTTGATGCAATAATATATATACATTGTTGGGTCTGAGATGATCCCTTCTTGGCGTTACACACGGAATGACAAACTTAATATACCCTCACCACTTGTGGTGGTGGAGGGTATAAAAATAGTTAGCTCCCATATAAAGTCCTTAGTAAGCACAGGATAAGGGTTTTAGCTATAAAACTTTTTATTATCAATCAATTTTATTAATAATTTTCTAACTGTCATTAATATATGTTATTGATTTTGGTCCATATTAATAGCAACATATTATCGCTTCCACACAAGACCCTTTACTTCATTTAATTATAATAATTATAAGATAATATTAAATGCAAAATATCTTAACTACTATTACAGCCATAGTTTGAAAATTTGGTACCAATCACTTTATCAAGGGATCATTTCACTGTACAAGATGTAAAATTAGGGTATCAAAAGAACTGTTAAAGTGAGTGTTTTAAGAGTTCATCCCAATAACTACCTCAAGGAAAAGTTTTACCGGACAAGAAGAAGAAATTATGTACTGACCCTTGTATAATTTTGTACATACATTTTGCTTTTATTTATATTAATTTGACCTGTTATTATTGCAATACCAAAGTGAAATTAACGCTCTTCTGTCGCTTCTGGCCCTCGCAAAATTTGGCATATTATTTAAAAATATCATACCACTTATTTTTGCCAAATTTCATTAAAATCGCTTTACATTTAAAACTTTTACGAGCTAAGAACCTAATTCCGGTAGGATATTTGTACGTGAGGTAACCAAAATATTGGACCGAACATGAAAAATTTCAGTAGGCTTCGTTCATAGGCCAAAATAATAACACAATTTCATCGAGAAATCTCAAAATTTGCGACCTGTACATAACGGTTACATGAACAGCCAGCCAGACAGACAGACGAACATCGTTAAATCGACTCAAAAATAATTCTGAGTCGAACGGTATACTTAAAGATGGCCGTAACACCATTTTTTTCTGTATGTTACAAACATCAGCACAAGCGCATTATACCCTAACCACCTGCGGTGGTGTAGGGTATAAAAAAGGGAAAAGTGTCCTCATTTCAGTGTTGCCAATTTAGCGATTTAGTGGCTAAATTAAGCCATTTTCATTCCCGTCTAGCCTTTCTTAGCTACTAATTATATTATTTAGCCACTAATGCTCTTCATGAATTGGCAACACTAGCACATTTAGACCAAATATTGATTATAAAATCTTAAGAAATAATTCATCTAGAGTTTACAAATTTCGTAACTTTGCTAAAACATGGATCTATTAGAAAAATTTTGAACGGACAGCGTCAGGGCCAGAATTAGTAGTTAAATAACTGAAGAACTATTACGCAAAATTTGTGTTGCATGAAGTTTTGTTAACACCAACACAAATGGTGAATAGGACATATTAATTTCTTCATTCCGTATGTTACGCTAAGAAGAAACGTAATATAAAGTATTTACTTCATACGCATTCGGCTTAGCTGAATATAGCGTTCTTACTTTTTTGTATTTAGGACACAAGAGAATTTTTGTGGTGCAAAGCGCACCTAAAAAAGTATCTGAGATTTTATTCGGTGGCTTTTGGATAACTGTTTATAATTTTGATTAGTTTTCGTTGAATCTGTTCCACCGTATACTCCTTTTTGAGAAATATTAAGGTTAATTTAAATGGAAAATTGACCCATGAGTTTATAATATTTACCACGAACCATGTGTTTTATTTTAATTGCTTTCATTTATTTATTTCTTATTTGTTATTTTATATTTTTAAGTTGACATAAATACCTGCTGTCAGATGTATTAAATTTGTTCAACATTTTTTCTAAATTTCTGCCCAAATGTCTATCTAATCGAAAATATTTGTCATTTTTTTCTTGAATAATAAAATCAACATTCGTTTCACTTATGTGACAACCGTCCATGTAAGGCGGTAAACTTTACCGTTTAATAACGCTTACATTCTCACATAATTTAATACAACTACTTGTGAATGCAATACAAATTATAGAAAAATATGTTTGAATTTTTTTCTTTAACTATAATTAAATTGAAATTTTATAAATTTATAGCTGGGAAATATTTAATTACATGGTAGCAAGACGTGAGATAAAATTATAAGAATTTTATAGATAAATCTTGTGAGATAATGGTGATTAATTGAGGAACTGAAAGGCGATAACAACAGTGATGTGATTTGTACAGATATCTGGAAATTTGAACAGGAGCATATTTTGCGTTTATGTCTTTTTAATTTTATCTTAAAAGGATTGAGGTTGAAAAATTCTTAAAACCTTTAAACCAAGTAAATGGGTGATCAGAAAAAAGTGCGTACAAAAATTAGTTAATATTTTCAACAAAACCCATCTTGTTCTTTCAAAGTTGGCTAAGTTTTGAAAGCTCTGCTGTCAAACTATTTTCTATGTTATGAAACAATTCCGGGAGAACTTGTCCGTAGACAAAAAAAAACTATTTCAGGTAGAAGGAATGGTTTACATAATGTTTCTAAAGCCAAAAAAATAGAAAGCATTTTCAAAAGAGCTCCCAACAGCCCAGTTAGCACAGTGCTCGGACTATTTGGACTATTTAAAGCAAACCTGACAGGAACGTTGCTGTAACAATTTAGTGGAAATTTAGGTCAAGTTTTCTAAGAAAAAATATCCCGGCTGCATAATGGATGTTAAATGTTAAATAATAGTTTAGGAACCAAGAACTGTTAAAATTTTCCACAATTTTCTTGATTTGACAAGCAATATTCAGTAGCATCAAAAGAAGCCAATAATTTGTTATAACGGGCTCTATAAATAACGAAATTTACATTAATAAATGTTTACAATAAGTAAGACGTAAGACTTCATAATTTATTCACATATTTTTGGCCTGACTTGGTAAAAGAAGTGGTAAAAGAACAATAATGTGGTATTTGTAACAAGAGAGGCAAATTCTCCTAACTGCCTGGAGCTAAGGCCAATAGAAATATATTCGGTTCTTGTTAAAAGAGAATTGAAGAGTGCAAAACAGGTGTCCAAAAGTTTGGTAGTTTCTACACGGAGTTGGACTACCTGTTCGAGCAAAGTAACAGAAAGCTATGTAAACGCTAGCGGAAAGCATTCCAAAAAATGTCCAAAATTTCATCACATAGTGGTTAAAGAAAATATAATTTCAATCAAATTAGAAAAATTAAAACTGTTAGTTTAGTGAATTATTTTTATTAACATATATGTATTTTGAGAATTTTTTCGATCTCACTCCTAAATTAGTTAGTTTAGCTACTTTCATTATACCCTACATCATCATATGTGTTTGGGGTATTATGCGTTTGTACAGATGTTTGCAATGGCAGAAACACTACAATTGATGTAAACCGTTCGACTCAGAATCACTTTCTAAATCTTTGTCCGTCCATCCAACTGGCTGTCCATGTAAATTTTTGAAGATATCTTAATGAAATTTAGAACGTACTGTTATTGTGGTCCAAGAACGATGCCACATACAAATGTCTCCACCCCATTAATGGGTTTTATAGCCAACAAAAATCCTACATATAAAACGATTTTAACCAAATTTTGCAAAAATAAATCTTATGTCTTTGTAAAACGATGTGCCAAATTATACGAGGATAAGTTTATTACTTCTCATAGGTCCCATACAACCACTTTATCAAATATCACTCTAAAACTTATAAATCACACATGTAAGTGGATATCAAATTAAGATAATTATAAGCCAAAACCTCTCTGCAAAATTATTTAAACACCAAATTTTATACAAATATTAGTATAATAAAAGTATAACAGTAATCTATTATACTATTATTAAACTAGTATACTAGTATACTAGTATACTAGTATACTAGTATACTAGTATTATAAGAAAAACAAATTATACGTGGATCGTTTATAGCAGTCATTACTATAGGGTATTACATAGCCGAGCTTGATCGATTTTAACATGTTAACATGTTTTATGTTAATATTAATCTCAAGTATGGACTGAGTGTTAGAAACAGGAAATCTTAATTTATCGATTTCTTTATTATTGAAATTAAAAAGATTTATTACATTTTCATGGTGGATGTTGTAAATCATGTAATTTTTTAAATAATGTGAGAATATTATTTTTCCATTTGATGTTAATGAAATTTTAATGATTTTTTTTTAAATTTTATGGCATAAATACCAATTTCCTTTTTATTAAATTGCTGATAATTATATTACAAATATTTCTAAATGATTTACAGTTTATAACTGCAGAAATGAAAAATACTTATTTTATTGGCAACAACATATTTCCATTTCCAATATTTTGTTATTTAAAACTGTTATTCAAGATTATAACACAAATTATTTGAAATTAACCTCTATTATTTTGGTTATATGTAAACTGATATTTTTAGTACCTCCTACCAAGTTAAGTGGAATAAAAATTCACTATATTTTATTTGTCGAACTAGTGCAGTATTATCGTAAATTTTGTATTTTCGTTTCTTTTTTTTTTTTGTTGTTCGTGTCTCTTGTTTAGGTGTAAAATTTCAAATTTTAATTGAATAAACTTAAATAAATTGGTCAACATGTTAACACAAGGGGGCAATGATAAATCAATGTTTAACATAGTTCTCTTTGTCAACACCTAACACTCACTTAACGGTTTGGAGGAGTCTAAATATTTGTCCCAAATTCCGGTCTAATTTGAAACCAATTAGATCTGTAACTAATAAAATTAAATAAGAAAGAATGCTTTATTTCGCTATGCCGAATCTTAAATACCCTTTAACACAAATGCCTGAGAAGTAAGATATTGTTTCGTTCATACACAGTGTACGTATATACACACTCACATATACACTCACAATATTAATATATATAAAAGTTAAACTTAAATCTAACATGGAGACACTTAATGTCCCTTAATTTTTACTTTTGGCTATAACTTCTTTTCTACAATTTTACGAATGTTCTTCTTTTAAATTTAATATACAAAGTGTATAAGACTCTAAAAATATTTCTTAAACACCAAATCAAAAATTGCGAGTATCGATCCATAAATTTCTTATGGCCCTTATATAGCCCCAATTCGAAAAATCACCTGAAGTTAAATAAATATTTTAAATAAGATCATTTTACACTAAAACAATTCATAAAATCAGATTCTACGAGGGTCTTTTCATAATTTGTCATGCTTGCGCAATGGATCAGGGTACTAAATAGTCGTATTAACCCGATTACTATACTTATACTTGATTTCTTTTTTAAGAAGTGAAATGGGATTTAATGTAAAAAATGTATGAAGAATTTTAATTATCACATTTTATCATATTTTGTATAGAAATTTACAATGAATTAAATTTTGAAAAAAGTGTTAATTTTGGACAACTTTGGAGTAGACAATAAAGCCTGACAATATAGCTTTAACTAGATGAAATTTCATTAACAATCGATTTGGAATGTCACACGTTCATTATTCTATTTATGTCTCATACATTTCAAAAATCCTTCAGAATGTATGTTAATATTTTGTAGAAATGAAACTTTAAATAGAATTCTGCAGGATTGTGTTTTGGATGTCGGTACTTAAAGGTTTTTTTTGGGTATCTCTCATATGCATAGCTTTTTAATGAATCAATTAAGAGTTATAAGACCAAATAATAAATATGAAATAATTAAAAAATAATGCAAAATCACAAAACGAATAAAAAAATGTTGTAACTTTTTTTAATTTGGATTTTCGGAATAAAACTTCACGAATATCCTTTCCATTTGGCTTTAAAGGACATATCAAAAAATTTTATATAAACGATAAATGAAAAAAAATTTAATTTAAGTACAGCAATGTTCTTTAGTTAAAATTAATGTTTGCATTTCCAAAAAGTTTTTTAATATTGTGCACTTTAATACAGAAGATTAATTTCTAATTATATCTTCTTATTCTATTTAAGAGTAATTATTGAATTATTGGATTTATTGCAGCCTTTAAATAATATTGACCAAGTTTAACCCATATCAAAGGCTTTGCATTATTAATGCTTTAAAGATTACACGCGTCATAACATACGTCACTAAGCGACAATCTTGCATTTTTTGTTTAAAACCTAATTGAAAAAATATCTCAAATATGGCAACTTCCAAGGTTTTTGACGCTTAATTTTCCTGAAAATCGTTGAGAGGGAAATTTTCGTTCTTAAGGCAGCCGGATTAATCATTGCATGTTGTTTGACGAAGATGAACACCTTCATTAGTTTTATGAAACTCTCAATGTACTTCAACCTTGTAAAAAGCTTGTCGATTATTTGCTCTTGCTAAAAGAATGTTTCCTAATAAAGTTTTGTTGCAGTACATGGGAAGATTGTTGTGCTTCTTTTAAGTCAGAAATTACCAAGTACAAGTTGTTTCTCTAAGAGTATTATTGTTCTTGAATCTCAGTGTGATGTCTAGCATTGGAAATGTTAAAGAAAGGTGTTCTTATGAGAGGTGTTCATATTAAATTGGTTATGATAGGTACATCATTTCATACAGTCCCTATGAAAATTTCCCCCAAAAATAGAGTTTTTAGTCCATAAAATTCCTAAATATAAAATGATTTTATTCGCCCATATATGTGGGATTTTTAAAAGTATTTGGGCAAATAAAGACAAATATGAGCCAAAATCACTGTGTGAAATTCTTAGAAGGTCGGTCCATAATTTTTCTAACTCCCATATAACCTTCAGAAAATATTCCTTTAACAACTCATAAATTTTACATAAATGTTAGTATCATAAAAATCTATTGCACACATAAACATAAACCAACAATATGGTGTAGGGTATTACATAGTTGGTTTGGGCTGACTATAAATTTTTTACTTGTTTTTAATTTAAATTTTTTTGTGAAAAGTTAAGATGGATCTCAGTGTGAGATCTCACAACCACAATGAAATTTGACCTTAGTATTTGTTATTCTTCTAAGAAGTTATCTATTTAAAAAAGTTATAAACCGATATCTAAGACAACATTCTAAAAAAATTACATAGATTATGACTAAACGGCTTAAGTTTCCATGACGTTCGACATCAGGAAGGGGTTATCCCTTACAAATGAGACATTTAATAACGCATTTCTTTTTAGCTGAAATTTTGCGCATGAACAATCCTTTGACAATGAATTATTTTAAACTACAAAATTTGCGGATTATTCACGGAGTAGTGGTGTAACTCTGAAAATAACGTTAAATATCGCATATCACTGAAATTTTCAAAGATAATATTATGTAAATAGAGCCTTAACAAAAAATATATTAAAAATGAACGAAATTTTGAGTAGGACATGTTGGGAGTGAAATCTCCGTAATAAAATGAAATTTTCGATATAGCATATCTCTGAAACTATTAAGCACATGAAATTTAGGTAATTATACCATCAATGAATCAACTATAGCAAAATGTTAAAGAGTTTGTAATTTTTTGAATTTTGAATAGATTCTTACAAGTATTTCTAATTGATCATGGTTGAGATTCGGCACAGCATTATTACTTGTTTTAATTAAAAATTAAATTTTAAATAACAATTTTTTTCTGAAAAATCTAAAAAATTTCATTTAAAAATTAAATTTTTGATGAAATTTTTTTTTGTTAGAAAAATAATGTCAATAAAATAGTTATTTTGAAAAGTCTGCCCATTTTGAAAAGTCTGGAGTGACTTTATGTACTTAGCTTTAAAGCAGTTCATATAATCTAAAAAATATATTTATATAGAAAATGTTGCTTGTTAAATCTCGTACTAACAGTGTTAGGTGTTATTTTAAATGAAGCCTAAAGCAAATATTTCTGCCTTTTTAAATACAATTTCTATATCAAATCAAACTCCACCTTTAATACTAACTGACCAGAGCAGACCAACTGACTGTTCTTGTTTCCTCTACCACATACCCCCTGCTCTGGCAATCAAACAAAAACTGAGCCTATTTTGTGCTCTTTTTTGTTGCTATAAACTAAATCTGAACAAATGAAATATTATGGTATTTTTTCTAAATGACATTTACAAATGGTCTGCTGCAATTGCGCCTTACGGGGCTTTTTTTCAAACATTTTTCTAAATGTTGTCGTTAAATGTTTATAAGTAAGTATGTGTATATGATTGTGTGTGTAATTGTGGCATTTGTTATGTTGTTGACATGTTGCAAGTGTCTAGTATTAAAATATATTTACTTTTTGCTATTTTGCTATTTCAACTACTATTTTAGTCTAAAACATTTACAATATTAAACGGTGAGAGGGAGAGAGAGAGAGAGAGAAAGAAAAAAATATCATTTAAAATCGTATTGATATATTATGGCGCTTAATGGTGAATGACAGTTAAGGTTAAAGTTGCTGATTATTTGACAGATTGTTAAATATTCTGTTTGTAGATTTTTTAAGTCTTTAAGCAGACGACAGAAATGAAATAATTTAGGAAAAATAGTAAAAATGCCGACTTTTAGATAAAATATGGTTATAAATTAAATTTAAGATAAGATAAGATAACATTATTCCATATATTTCGGTATTACAAGGACATTTTAAGGTGGGAATTTTTATGGGTATTTGAAATTGTAACTGTCAAAATTTTAACATCTGTTGAAGCTGTTAAGTTTTTTTTAGGTAGAAAAATAATAAATTAATGACAAACTTTATGTCTTTTATATTAGCAACGTGACTTAGGAAATTCTAGGACCAAAGAATAAAAAATGACAGTTAAAATTTGATAATTTAGTGCTATTAAACTAACAGTTCTGTAACAAAATCCAAAAACACCATAAAATGAGTTATGTTGTTTTGGTTTTTTCAAACAACATTTTTTAATTTCAAAATGAAACATGAAAATGAAGAAAAGTAAAAACATTATCAAAACAAAATGTCAATTATATGGACTGAGATCGAAAAATATATGTAAATGAAAACGAAATCACCAAACTTACGAGTTTGTTTTTTATTTGATTGAAATTATTTATACAATTTATGTAAAAAATTATATTAAAGTGTTTATCACTAGTGATTTAGGTTTAACCTTTTTGGGAAACACTTCCATTATCACTTTACTCGAACGGTAGTCCATCCCCGTTTAAAATCTACCACACTTTCAGACATCTTTTTTTGTGCTCTTCAATTCTCTTTTAACAAGAGCCCGGCTTTAACATCAGACAGTCTGAAGGATTTACAAGGGCTTGCTTGCCATTGTGACAGGATGCCAAGGCAGGCCAGAAATAAGTGGACGCGTTTTGAAGTCTAATGATTTGATGCAGGCTTTTTTGTATACATTCCTTAAAGTAAATTTCGGTACTTATAGAACCTGTTGTTACAACTTTTGCGCAACTAAATATTGCTTGCAATATCAAGAACTTTTTAAAAAGTTTTGCCGCTTTTGGGTCCCTAACATTTCTTCAACATTCCTTAGAGCATCAGCAATATACATTTTTTGCTGAAAATCTGCCAGAACATACTTTTCGTCATCCATTTCCGTGCTCTACTTTTTGTCTCTTAATTTTTAACAGCGTTCCTGTCAGGTAGTTTTTGAGCTTTTTATGTTTTTAAACCTGCATTAGCTTTTACTATTCGAGCACTGATCAAAACGGGCTTTAAAACGGTTATAGTAATATCACGTGGACCATTTCTTCTACCTGAGTAGGTTTTCTATCAAAGGACAAGTTCTTCAGTTTTAATGGCATTGGAAACAGTTTGACATACATAAGTGACTTTTGAAAAAAAAAAACGTGTGTTAAGAATTTTTTGACCTCACTTCTTAAATAATATGGATAAAGATGTTACTGTATTACGATTTTACAGCTTTTTCTTTGCTCGTTACAAGAAATCTAACGAATTTTCTTAAAAAACCTTATGTGGAATCCATGTTATATTTGGACTGAAGTAATAAAAAATTTCCGAATAAATTTAAAATAGGTTCATGTCGAGATTCACTACAAAAAAGATTTGTAAACCTTTACTGATTTTTTGAAGGACCTTATATGGGACCAATAGAAAATTAATTGTCGTTTATATACAAATTTATATATACTAAAGTAAAACTAGGAAAAACGATAAATATTGAAATGACTTTATATGGGGACAATGTGTTTTTAATTTGACCAGTTATTATTATAATTTATGCCCTTAAAAGTGATATTTGGAAGGGAGTTTCTATGGGCCCTATGAGAAATGATGGATAGCATATTATAAGACCTGCTTGTTCCAAATATCGTTTTAATCACCATTCCGGGGAAAAATTTGTGTGGGAAGTACCTGAAATATTGGGTCGAGTATGACTTACTTCAATAGCCTGTTTAAAATGTTTACATGGCGAGCCGGACAGACAGACGGTCGGATATTGTTAAATGAAAATTTAAAGGTCGGGGTAACATTATTTTTTCATAGGGTGGTGTATGATCTAATAAATGTCCCAATTTTGGATTTTAAAGCAGCAATTCATGCAAATTTATTGCACATTACAATTATCATTTTTATACGCTACACCACGTGTGGCTAGGGTATTATATGTTTGTGCTGGATGTTTGTAATATACTAGAATCTGAGAATCAAATTCTGAGTTGATTTAACACAATATGTAATATTATAATATTATAATATACATTATAAAAATATTATAATATTATAATATTATAATGTTATAATATTATAGTATACATTATAAAAATATTATAATATTATAATATTATAATATTATAATATTATAATATTATAATATTATAATGTTATAATATTATAATATTATAATATTATATATATTATAATATTATAATATTATATACAATATCTTAGCTTCTTAAGACGAAAATTAGATCATCGTCGTTCTGCGATTTTTCGCAGATACCTTTTACAGCCATCAAAATCATTAGTGTATATAACAGTCGGATAGACTATACTTTTCTCACTTGGTGTTTAAGCTGGTTTTTCTGGTGAAATAAATTTGACTCATGCAAATGTAGAGTAAGTGATGAAGAGAGGGTATTTAAGATTCGGCAAAGCCGAATATTTTATTATTTTTAATCAAAAATTCTTACCATATAAAATTTAATTTTCTACTGGTTTTACTACGGTTTTTTGTGTTTTTTGTTTTCAAAAAAATCTATAAAATTAAATGTTAAAATATTAAAAATTTATTTTTATTTGTTAAATATTACGTGAATTGAAAAAAATGAAAATTCTAACGTTAATTTTAATCGTCCAGTTAATATCAAATATTTCATTTGTCAAAACCAACGAAGGAGGTAAACACTCTCATGGTCCATCACGATTATGGTTTAGAGATGAAAATGTAGAAAAAATTATTATAAAGAATTAAAATGAATTAAATAAATATTATAAAACAATTTTGTTTGTAAATATTTTAAATAATATTTTAATAAGTGATAATTATTGTGAATATATACATTGTAAATATTCATTAGAATAGATATAGACATCATTTCGGACTCTAATATAAGGCAAATTATCAGCTCCAGATTACTTCAGAAGCATCGTATTACAGTTCTCCTTTTCAATGCCAAATAAATTTCCTATAGGATTTAAATCCAGTTATTGTGGTGGCCAATATAAGACCTGGACTCTATTAATATATAACATATCTTTGATTAATTAAACCAGTTTAATAACAAATGGAAACTGGTTAACGGTAGACCTCTAAATGCTTGGCGCACTATTTGTAGGACAAGTTGGGTTCTGTTGAAAATATTTAATAAGTTTAGAACGTAATTTTTCTGGTCGCTTATTTTAATCAGATAATTTTATTATACCCTACACCACCATGCGTGCGTTGTGCTGATTTTTGAAAAAAATGTATACCGTTTAAGTCATAATAATTTTCTGAGTCGATGTCTGTCCGTCGGTCTGTCTGTCAGGCTGGATGTCCATGTAAAAGTTTTAAACACTCTACAGGTTGCAATTTTCTAGATATCTTGATGAAATTTGGTACATGTTATTATTTTGGCCCAAGAACGAAACTTATTGAATTGACCCGAAATATCCCCCATTCAAATGTCCTCCTATTCCTCCCGGAATGAGACTTTTAGCTCATAAATGATCTAAATGTAAAGCGATTTTAACGAAGTTTGGCAAAAATTAGTGTTATGATATTGTTAAACCAAATCCTAACCTCTAAATTATCGAAATTTATATATTTATTCTTTTTTTATATACCCCATGTTTTATACATTTACCCTTTTACATAAAGTTCAATAAACTTTAATTATAACGTTTTGAAAAGTATATGAAAAATTATTTTTTTTCTTTTTATTTATCCCAATTACCCTTCCCCGAGTAAGTATCTACCCATCTCCCTCTAACCCTCAAATAAACAACAACTTGTTAAGATTTGTTTTTTAATTTTAATGAAATTTATTTTTACTCAAATAGTGTCAATTAAAAAATCATGTTAAATAATGATATATAATTTTACAATAATTTCAATATAAAAAATATATAGACAATGAATACTACTATATATGCTTCTTAAACAAATCATATATAAGGTTTTGTCGATTATTTCCATAAAATTGATTTGGAACTACTCTGCGTCATTATGTCTAAATATTTACTAATTCACAATCATAGTTGCCAGATAAATTTGAACTAAAATCTTCAACATTAAGCAAGTCATTTGAATTTAGTTGTTTTTCCATAAAGGATTAAATTTGATGAAAAAAATTAAGAGTTTTGAATTTAGACACGATTCGGGATTTTATCAGAAAACTCCTTCCTATTTCGCTAAAACAAAAATAATTTTTAAAATTTTTGTCTTCATTTCATAAATTTTATATATGATTTCCAAGTCTTTTATATGGATTTCCAAGGCCCATTTATTAACTCATTGAAGATACTCTTCACAACATTTTGAAGGACCCAAATGAAAAAATACAATTCAAGAGGTCTAATTTTACTTCAGTTTTTAAAATTAATTATTTCGCCCAAAATATATAATTTTAATGTGATTAACTTTCTTTGAAAAATATGCCTCTACGTCTTGAAGTACCTGCAGATAACGATATGTAAATTGATTATTTCTAAAAAGATTTTCTTACCAAAGTCATTATTATTTGGACTTTGGGTAACTGTTATTGAATTAAGTTTAAGAAAGGGGGGCAGAAAATTCCAATTAAGTCCTGGTTTTAGTGATGGATATGTAAACCTTGAAAAATAAATAAAAAATATCGAAATTTATATTGCTTGAGAAAAATGGTCGAAATTATCATAACAAAGATAAATCATCAAATTTAGCAATAGCGATCACGATACATTAACCACTATTAGCTTACCAATGCTAACTGAACCTTACTAAAATGTTTAGCTTGTTTATATACAATTCTCCTAACGAAACATTTAACTTTCGTGAACATGCGCAACATTTTTGTCAACATTTCGCTTAGAAATTTCATATAAAAACGAAAAGTTTTTGAATAAATTTTCGCATTCCAAATTGAATAATGTAATAACCAATATTGGAACTGAATTTATGTTATAATTTTATATAAAAGGAATAATGGTGATTATTTACGATTTCATTAAGTAATACCTTAAATAATAATACGTTTAGTTAAATACAAAATTAAATTTAAATTATTTTTTTTAAAGTATTTTAAGGAAATAAATTTAAAAATAATCATTATATTAAAATTACATTTTAAAAAATTTCTTCAATTATTTATCTATCAAAAATGTTGTTAATAATAATCGCAACAATTATTGCTCATGTTATTAAGCATTTAAATCAAAAATGTTGCAAAGTTATTTTTATCGCGCATGCGCACTTTGTTGACGAAACATTTGGATTTTTAAAAAACTGGGCAACATTTTTGTAAATATTGCTAAAAGTTCTTAGAATAAAAAGGTTATTGAACATATATTGAACATATATCGCTAAATTTTTAACTGAACCATATGCGCACTAAAAACAAATAAGCATGTTTTATGCGATCCAGCTCTACTGCCTTAAATTGTCAAAATATGATTTTAATGAAATGTTTAATATTAAACATTATAAGTGTAGTGAATAAAGCATATGAAACATTAATGTAGAACAAATTCATAATACAAAATGTTTCATCAAGAAAAAAGTGCTTAAGGTAAAGAAGATATTGTTGCGCATGTGCCGCAACTAAAACTTAAGCAACATAAATACTTTATCGTAGACGATGTTTAAAACATGTTCAGTAACTTTTTTATTATAAGAACTTCCGACACATTGTAAAAGATGTTGCGCAAGTTTTTAGAAAGTCAAATGTTTCTTCAACAAAATCATGTTGTCGTTAAATAGGAAGCTTCACCGCATATTTGGATACTTTTGTATATGAAACATAAATGTTTAGAAACATGTGCAATCGAGAGCTTTTTTAATAGATACATATAAATCAACGCATACTTGGGTTTTTCTCAATGAAACATTTAAATATGTCATTTTTCCTCTCATGTAACATAAAATCCAGTTCCATTGTTGTTTGTTGCTTATTTAACATGGAATGTAAAATATTTTTAAAAACTTTTCGTATATATAGGAACTTTCTGAGCAAAGCATTTAACATTGTTGATAAAAATGTTGCTTATGTTAACAAAAGCCACATGTTTCGTTCGGAAAATAGTATATAAAGTTAAACATTTTAGTTAATTTCTGGAAACAAAATGTCGATTTTACTCAAGAATCAAAAAAAGAAAACATGAGTGAGTCCGTAAAATTTATAAGACCGTATCAGTTGTAATAACATATGATGTTAACTTAATTAATATTAATAATGAATTTTATAATGTTTTATTCCATAAGAACTTTAATAATTAAATAATTTCGAATAGTATTTCGAACATTAGGGTCAGCACCTTAGAATATTTCGAAAAATTGAGACTCTTGTAATTGTTGTCGCCGGTCTCGTTTAAGGTCAACGAAGTGATTGAGTATCTGGGTAATCTTCAAATTCAGGTACAGGTTGTTAGTTTATATAAACTTGGTAGGTATAGATGGCAATTCAGGTTATGTAAGGAGTCTGTCCCTAATGGTTTTGAGATATCAAGTACATTTTTCTCTACAAGGTTACGAGCAAAAACTTTTAATTTTCGCTTGCTTGCGAACGTTTAGCGTTTACATATATAACGCTAAACGTTCCTATAACGATATTTTTGGAGAATAATTTCCAACTTTGGAGCTGCTTAATATTTTTAATTAAATTTTACACATAAATTACTAAGCAATTTTTCTATCGATCTGAATGTGCACAAGTTCTCTGCGGGTTAAAAGGACTTGAGTATATAAAAAATGACAAAGTACTTATTATTTAATTGAGAAACAATTTGACATTTGTATAAATATCCTTTACAATTATTTATAAAAAATATGTGTAATATCAGTTATACTTAAAAGGACATTTAGACCTATTTAGAGTTGCATCCTATCATTCAACGAGATTTTTTTTAAATTGGTACAACATCGGTACAAAATCTAAAGATTCCATTCTTTTCTCCAGAAATATACTTTTACTAGCGCTTTGCTGTCCTTATAAAGTGGGTGGTACCTCTCGCCATGGACCTATCTGTCCTACATTTTGGACAGTAAAAATGTTCCTTGGTAAAGTAATTGAAACCAATGTGAATACTCCCGCTTTAATAGTCATTCAGATATTCGATAATTACATTTGTTTTGTACGGGAGTACCTTTACCCTTCATCCTACCCGTCCTATATTTTGATCAGTAAAACAAATTTTTGAAAAATTTATTGGAACAAAATTTAAAAATTTTCGGTGTTTCTTTAGATATTCGATTATCAAAATTTTCTCCCTTCATTCTGTTTAGTAAAACAGTTACTTGATAAAGTGATTGGGAATTTCGAACCTCTTCCCTAATCCTATCCGTCTCATATTTTGCTTCGTAAAGTCCCTTGAAAAAAATATTAGGACCAAATTTGAAAATTCTCGCTATTTTATTTCTTTAAATATTCGATGATCTATACTTACCTTGAATGAGGGCTACCTTTCCTTGATCCAAATCCGTGTTGATTTTAACTGAACCGCCTTGCATTTTGCCTAGCAAAAAATTTACTTGAAAAAATTATTGGGACCAAATTCTCGCTATTCGATAATCAATATTTGCTTTATATCGAGGTACCTCTCATTCTGTGAAAAAAATCAGAAAAATCGGTCCAGTGGTTTAGTGGTCTATAAGTCCCAAACAAACAAACAAACAAACAAACAAACAGACAAACACAGATTTATTTTTATATATATAGATGTGTATGTTAAGAATTTGTCGATTTCACTTCTTATTACCACCATGAAACTTTAATTTTTATCAAAATTTTCACCATAAATAATTAAATTTTCTATGGTTTTTGTTTAAAATATTATTGTTGTAGGAAAACTATAAAATAAAATGTTCAAATAATTAATATAAATTTTCATTTGTTGAACTTTTTATTAAATGTTAAAATGAAATTTCTACTGTTAATTTTAATCGTTCAGTTAATATTAAATATTTCATTTATCAAAGCCAACGAAGGAAATAAAACTTTATATGGTCCACCACGATTATCGTTTAAAGGAGGCAAAGTAGATAAAATTATTATAAAGAAAATGAATTAAATAAAAATTTTTAAACATTTTTGTTACATTGTGTTTTAGTTATTACTTTAATAAGTGATTAGATTTGTGAGTGGATACATTATAATTCCAACTGCAAAAAGTTATATAAAAAGTTATATATAAAATCTGGAAAATTTATATATAAAATCTGGTCAAGCTTTCAAGTCAATGGAATATTTATGACATCTTTATTTCAATTGATTGCATTATTTGAAGAATAATCTGGGGAAATGAAAATCTTTTCTAGTTATGTGGACCTACGGCATCTGGTATATTTATTATTTAAAAGAAAGAAAGCGAAATATTTGTCCCTAATCTTCAATACCCTCTACTACATGGGTGTGGTAACAAACACGTACGTCACATTTATAATCTAACAAACCATAAGCACTAACACACTCACATACATACAAATAATAAATACAAATTTTTGTTTATGGCGAACAAATTTATGCTGGGGGACTCTAACTTTATTCTACTGATCAAATTTTGATAATTTTTGGTATAACGATAAACTAAACATATAAATGCCAAATTCTATTTAAATAAAAGAAAAAAACAAATTGTTTTTTGCTGGAATCTTGAGATAGTTTCAGATATCGGTGTTTGAAATAACGATCTGCTTAAGACAATAGGAAACCCTTTTCATTGCTCTACGATCATTTATAAAAATGTAAGAATGCCAATAACAGACAGACAGATTTAGCTAAATAAAAACGGATTTTAATTTGATATAAGATTATATACTTTATGGGGTCTGATATAATTCCTTTTTGGTGTTACACCCAGAATGATAAAGTTAATATTTCCACTTCACCACTTATGGTGGTGAAGGGTATAAAATAGCAGTAAGAGTTAAGCCCAACTATATAATATACTACACACAGATGCAGGTATGAAAAAAATTTGGACTGACCCTTGCAGAATTTGATTTTATGGTTTGTGCTTTATACAACGTATACTGACATAAATATTTTCATGATACAAACTTATACTTTTTGAGATGATTTCCGGATGTTGGGGTTATAAGAAGACCGAATTTCGTCACAATATCTTAAAAAAAATTCCCAAAGGGGCAATTTTCATATGTGGGAATTATAATAGGACTATATAGTATGGGAGAAAACTGAAATATTGTACCGAATATAAGCAATTACAATAGGGTTCACCCTTGACCTTGAAGTAAAATTTTGTCATTTTCAATTAATTTCTACAGCAAATGATGCAAACAAAAAATTCTTTTGTGTATATAAACAACTTGTGCCAGTGAAGCACATATATCGTACTCCTCCTCCAAATTAATTCAAAAATACTTCAGTTTTCAACATGTGAAATTTCTCTAAGATAACTCTTAGGGTTCAAAAGTTACAGAGTTATTTTCCAAAAAAATCTATTTGGACACACGTCTAACGAAAACTCGTATACCCTACACCACCGAAGTTGGTTGGGGTATTATGCGTTTGCGTTGAAGTTTGTTACATGCAGAAAAATGATGTAACACCCAGCTTTCGACTCAGAATCACTTTGTGAGTCGATTTTTCAATATCCGTCTTTCTGTCTGTCTGGATGGCTGTTCATGTAAATATTAAGAACAGTCTACAAGTTGCAATTTTTGAAATGTCTTGATGACAATTGGTGCATATTATTTTGGCCTAAGGACAAAACCTATTCAGATTGGCCATGTTCGGTCCAATATTTCAGGTAGCTCCCATACATATGTTCCTCCCGGAATGGGTTTAAGGTCATACAAGTCCTAAATACAAAGCGATTTGAACGAAATTAAACACAAGTAAGTTTTATAGTATTCTTAAACGAAGTGCAAAAAATGCGAGGGTTGGTCTATTATTTGTCATAGGTCCCATAGAAACAATCTACCAAGTATAAATCTCGCATACACGTTAATAATATAATAATAACTAGTCAAATTAATATAAATATACATAGAAATTGATGTGCAAAATCATGCGAGGTTCGTTCCATAATTTTTTCTAACTCTCATATAATCAACCAGCAAAATTCATTTAAAAACACATAAGTTTCACATAAATGTTAATGCCACAATAATGTAATGCACAGTTAAGAATAAATCAGAAAATTAAATTTATAAACAGTATTGTGGTGTAGGGTATTACTTAATCGGGCTTTACCGACTATAACATCTTTATTTGCATCTTTAAAAGATTTTTATTAAGTGAATTTTGAGACATTTATTTTTTATAATTTAAAAGTATTTTATTTTCTATCCCGGTTTTCTCGGTAAAGTTGATCGCTCTCTTCGTTCAGCTGTTATAAGAATTAATAGCTGCAGCAACACTACTACAAACAGCAAAATATTCATATTTATTGCAGTTTTTTTAGGTTAAGAATAATGATATAATTATAGTTAAATATTAGTACTTCAAATATTTATATGAAATTTTTATTCTATGAATTAATTATAATTTAACCCGTAAAAATGTATTCAGAATTGATAAAGTTACGCAAAAATTATTTCCATAGGAGGCTGCACAGTGGTTCCTTAACGTTTTTTTAAGAAACCTTAACGAGTCATAAATTTGGTCCTATTTTTGGATAAAACATTTTCTTCTAAATATTAATTACCATTACAAAAACAAGTAATAATGTTATATTCAGTGAAGCCAGGTAATGTAATACTCTACACTACAATATTGGTTATAAATAGAAGTTACAAAAAATTAATAGACGTCGCTCCTATAATTTTATTGTCTGATTTATTCTTCACTGTACAGTACATTATTTTGACACTAACATTTATGTAAAATAATATGTCTTGAAATAAATTTTGCTAGAGGGTTATATGAGATCTAGAATAAATTGTACTATTTAACACATCGATTTTTGCTTATATTTATCTGATTTTGACCAGTTATTATTACAATAGCAACGTATATGTGAGATTTATGTCCTTAAAAGTTATATTTGTAAGGCGGTTAGGGTATAGGATTTATGAGAAATTATTTATCGGCCCTCGCATATTTTTGCACATCGTTTTAAAATATAATAAAATTTGTTTATTCCGGGAGATACATTTGTATGGGAGGTATCTGGAATATTTTACCGATCATGGTCAGTTTCAATAAGCTTCGCCTATAGGCCAAAATAAAAATATGTACCAAATTTCATCTAGATACCTCAAAACTGCGATCTGTAAACTGTTCACAACTTTTACATGGACAGCCAGCAGGACAGACATTGTTAAATCAACTCTGAAAATAATTCTAAATCGATAGGCAAACTTAAAATTGGGGGTAACACCATTTTTATGCATGTTATAAATATCAGCACAAACGCATAATACCTCAACACCTACGGTGGTGTAGGGTATAATGATCAAATCGGTACAATAATTGACAAAGCTCAACGAAATTTTACCTTAGTATTTTTTTATTATCCTGAGATAATATTCAAAACCAGCAAAAACTGTTCAGTATATTAAAAGATATAGTCCGATATCTGAAGCAACCTTTAAGCACACTGTTTCAAAACGTCTTTTTTAAAAATTTCAATCGTTACTACCACAATCGGTGATGAGGGTGTAACTTTATCATTCCGTTTATAATACCGATATATGGTGTCCGTTCATCTGTCCATCATTTTACTGCTGGTACGATTGTATCCACAATAATTTAAAGAAAGTACGCATATCCTATTTTGAATTATGACAACCTTGCAAATTAGCGACATAAATAAATCGGGTATTAAAAAATCTTTATTCTTTATTACAAAAATACCCAAAACCTCAATCTGTGTAAATTATGTTAAAACGGTTTTAGTATCCAAGTGATGGCCCTGTTATTATAAGAGTCAGGCGATAAAAAGTGCACCAGAAAAAGATGCATACAAAAATGATAAAATATTTTTAAACAAACTTAACTTGGTTCTATAAAAAGTTCAAAGGTCTGCCATCAAAATGTACTGGAATTACTTGTCCGTTTATAAAAAGAACTGGATAAGGCAGAAAAGTTTGCTGAATGCTGAAGAAAATTTTAGGATCCAAAAGCAGTCAAAATGCCCAAAAAAGTTCTTGGTATGGTTAGCAATAAACAGTTGTGGCAAAAGAGACCAGTCATTTGATACATAGGGCTCTATAAATATGGAAATTTACATGAAGCAATGTTTACACGAAAGGTAACCCGTACAATGTTAAGCAAGTTCTTAAAGGAGCTAAGGCTCTTGGAGAGATATTTGGCACTTGTTAAAGTAGAATTGAGGAGCACAAGAAGATAGATGTTAGACGGAAATGAACTACCTGTTAGATCAATGTGATAGAAAAAATGTTAATGAAAGGTAAAATAAAGACTAATTCCATTGGAACTCGGTACAATGATATTTTAAACTATTTGTAATGTATATTTTTAATTAGAACAATCTCGGTCCATATTTTGATGTTGCTACCATATCAGGCACCAAACCGAAAACTGTTTTCAGCTTATAAAACGAGTAAATAAAGACCAATTCTATTGAAATTCAACGCAATTATTATTCAAACTATTCTGAATATATTATATTAATTTGCCCTTGGTCCATATTTTCCTATAGCTCCTTATAACGGGCTTTCCCGGCAAATGGTTTTGAGTTTATAAATCATTTAAATAAAGATCAATTCGATTGAAATTTAGCACAATTATATTTCTAACTATAATTAAAGCATATTATAAATATGAACAATCTTGGTCCAAATTTTGCTGTAGCTCCCATATAAGATCACTTCCCAGAAAACAGTTTTGAGCTTAAAACAAGCATATTTTTTGTTTTTATACCCTCCATACTACAAGTGGTGAAGAGAGTATATTAACTTTGTCATTCTGTGTGTAACGCTAAGAATGAATTATTTCAGACCCCATAATGTACATATATTCTTGCTTCAAATCAAAACCTCAGTCGATTTTCGCCAATCTGCCTGTCTGCTCACATCCACAGAAATTTACAGAGCTCAATGAAATCTGGTCTAGTAGAAAAAAAGCCAGCCATTTTATGACTCATTAAGTATTTCTGTGTTATATACCATATACATTTGTGAGTGTATGTGTGTATATGTATATCTTGGGTACCTAACGTATTAACTTCACACGAGTTTGTGGTGGAGGGTATTAAAGATTCGGCATAGCCGAATACAGCATTCTTACTTGTTTTATATATATTTTGAAAAAATTTCATCGTAATTTTATTACGATGAACTAAAACGTTAAAAATTTATTCATTTTCACTTCAACAAGAAAGAATGCTATATTCGGCTATGCCAAATTTTTAAATTTCCTCTACCAAGAAGTGGCTTATATTTAAGACTTTTATAAGCTCGAAATAGGAAGAAGCCTTAAATAGGAGCAGAGTCATATTATCACCCCAGTATATGTATTTTATACTCCATAACAAAACAATGTTCCAAAATGAATTTTTAAATAATTCGATTACTTTTTTAATCTTTAAACTATTCTTAATCAAATTTTTATCTATTTAAGTTACAGTTCAATTTTTGGTTAGTTTTAGTTCAGTTCTAGTTCAGTTATAGTTCAGTTCTAGTTCTGTTCTATTTCAGTTATAGTAAAATTTTTGTTCAGATTTAGTTCAGTTTTAGTTCAATTGTTGTTTAGTTCTAGTTCAGTTTTAGTTCTGTTCAATTTTAGTTCTCTTCTAGTTCAGTTATAGTTCATTTCTAGTTCTGTTCTAGTTTAGTTCTAGTTCAGTTCTAGTTCAATTTTAGTTTAGTTCTAGTTCTGCTCTATTTCAGTTATAGTAAAATTTTTGTTCAGATTTAGTTCAGTTTTAGTTCAATTCTTGTTCAGTTCTAGTTCAGTTTTAGTTCTGTTCAATTTTAGTTCTCTTCTAGTTCAGTTATAGTTTAAGTTCTAGGTCAGTTCTAGTTCAAGTTCTAGGTCAGTTTTAGTTTAGTTCTAGTTCTGTTCTATTTCAGTTATAGTTCAATTTTTGTTCAGTTTTATTTCAGTTTTAGTTCTGTTAAAGTTCAGTTCTTTTCTGTTCTAGTACAGTTCTAGTTCAGTCTCGTTGTGTTCTAGTTCAATTCTAACATCTACTTTCTACAACTAATTGACTCAAGACCAGAAGCCTAGAAAAGAACGAAACACAAATATCATTTTTGTTATAATTAAATTTTAGTTAATTTTTAATCTTTGTAATAATTCAATATACAATTTTATTGTTTAAAAATAAGAAGTATGTGTTGATCGAATTTTATTGTTTTTAAATATTTTCTTCAGATAAGATTTGTTTGCCAAAACAGAGATCTTTTTTGATCAATGCTAACGCCATAAATTAGTTTACGTTTTTAAAGTTTTTGATTTTCGTTTATTTTGAAGCTCCTAAAATTATTAATTTTTAATAAAAAAATTATTTTCAAATAAAAAATTCTCTTATACATAAAATAATATGAATAAAAATTTTATTTAAGGTTTTCTCATACAACAACAATTTTGTGAATATGTCCACCTTCAAAACGTAATTCTGCACTAGGATCCTTCTTTTTAGTAGCCGTCGTCAATAAAAGTGCAAAATGAGTCATGATTATGACAAGCGATAAGATTTTCATATTTAATTATTTTGTTCTATTTAACCAAAAGATTTGAATTTCAAACGAAATTTTATTAATTACTAATGGTTTTTATAATGTTTTCCTTTTCTACATTGATGACTGTATTTAATAACTATAACTAATTTATTTAACATACGAAAATTATTTCAATAAATTATTTTATTTAAGAATTTTTACTACAAAATTAATTTGTTATAGTCCACAGTAGGCCAAGAATCGATTTTTTGGAAATGAATCTGTATGGATGGATGTGCAGGAAGTTTGACAGGAATATGGTTCATGGAGTCCCATATACCTCTTTACTTTCTTGTGTTATTTATCTCTTAATGTGATCGAATTATTTATATTTAAACTTTCAATTTTCAAAATTTTGTTAGATCGTAAGTCACTTTTTCCCCGTTTAAATTATTAAAAACAACAGTTTTGTTGTAACGATGTCATTATCACAATTAAATATTGATCAATTAAAAATATTTCAAAATATTATAGTTAATTTATTAAAATTTATTTTATTGCAGCATCAAAATTATTTTCGATATAAAATAAATTTTAGAATTCACATGTGTGTTAATGTGGTGATTTTTCATATTAGGCATTAATCAATAGACGCATCATCAGCAATTTTAATAGGCATCGTCTTTATGTTAAAATAGTGCAAAATTTCATCAAGTTATCTCTTAAATTGAGAACTGTATTTTGTTCAGATGGTTTACAGTGTCAGCTAGCCAGACGGACGGATGGACATCGTTAAATTGACTCAGAGGGTAATTCTGAATTGAACGTTATACTTCACAGTTGTGGTAGCAATATTTTTTCTGTCCGTAACACACTTCTGTACAAACTTATTTTACCCCAAACACGTACGGGGGTGTTTGGACTAACTCGGCTATTTATAGGCCGATTTCGAAAATTTAAAAGAACCAAACTTAGAAATTTTTTCTGTATAAAAATTTTGTCCATATATAGGAGGTTCAAGATATCTGAAAATGTCATTTTGCCTACAACTTAGAACCTAATGGATCAATTACGATTCAACCCAAAAATTCTCCTTATTTTTTCCGATCTGCTAGTATAAAAATTATGTCTCTAGCTTAAATAGGACGCTCAAAAGGTCGAAAATATTACTTTGCCTTACATTGTTATTGTTTTCAATATTATATCCAACAACAACTACAACGAAAATAAAGAATCGTTAATATCTCGGCTATTTATGAACCGATTTGAAATTTGTAAAAAACAAAATTCGAGACTTGGTCCGAAGCTGCTCCAAGAGAATCAGAATAAGTTTTCGCTCATATCTCGGAAACTAATGGTCGAATAGAGTTTATTTCTGATCCATTAGAAAAAGACTTAAATTTATAGCATTAATAGAATTGGCAAAATTTCACATTATTTTAAACGTTGTTATTGTTTTCCTACGGTTATAAACAACAACCACATGGGACTTAATTCTTAAAGAAAGAATTGACCATTTTTGGGCGGTTTATGAACCAATTTTGAAAAATGAAAAAGATAAAATTCGGAAAAAAATTGTTATTAATTAGTGCCATAACCAAGTACATAGGGTCATAGGGGCTTCAAATATAAATATGTTTTTGTCTATAACTCAGAAAGTATCGGTCCGATTTACTTATGTATTTAGCTCCTAGATCCGCAAAATTTATTAAAGACTCTTCAAAAACTAGAAAAAAAAACAAAAAAGTTTGAGGTACCTTCATTTTATACTAATATCTGAGCCAATTATGAAACAATTTCTCTGGGTTTCATTTTCGATTTTTTGCATTTATGAATGTATGTTAAGCCTTTTCTATCACATTTTTTAATTTTTTAGATATTCAATAACTTATGTTTGCTTTGTATGTAGGGTGCCTCTCCCCTTGGTTTTATCCCAAAAAAGTGTAGTCTTTGTTTCCTTCCAGGCATACAGCATGTCATTGTAAAAATTTTAAGAAAATCTGTCCAGCGGTCGGTTAAACCGACCATGAGGGTGTGAATGTTACACTGATAGATTTAAGCTTTCTAAATTTCTATTTATAAAACAATAAACTAAAAATAATATTTTGTAAGCAATATTTTGCTTTATTGAAGAAACATATTTTATAATGTTTTTTTATTTAATTAAACAAAACAGTTGCTGCAATTAGTTACATAACAACTTCCTGTTTATTTTTCAACCGGTATCGGCTGAGGAGGTGCCATCAATTGTATAGCAATAAGTAGAATTGGTATAATAAACATCGTTTCAACTCTTTGTTGTCTTCCAATTGGATACTGAAATGTTAAAAATATTTGTCAGTTTATATACACCAGTTAAAGGAGTGTGAAAAATTGAATTTTTTTTTGGAAAATTTAAATTAAATTTGTTACATTTTTTCATGAAATCGATTGGTTTTGACTGTTATTGCAGAAATAAAAAAATTTTCCAAAGAAATTCTTAATTAAACGATGAATAACTATTTAAAATATGCTGTTAATACTGGATGACCTTGGAATTGACATTAAAATTTTGAAAGTTTTAATGCAGCATTTTTCTTTAACTTAAACTTAAGAAATGATTTTACTTGATGTCATGTAAAATCATCTTTCTCATCCCTAAATTCTGTTTGTAAGGATCCTGTAAATCGTGTCTCTTCCAAAAATTATAAAGTTTATTATATTTTGTTGTTATTGCTTCAATCATGCACCAAATATTATTAATTTTACTGTATTATTTTCTCAGAAATATGGGATATTAAAAATTTGGTTTGTAGGGGAGATACAGCATCCATATGCGCTATTAAAAGTTTCGATAATAAGTCTACATAATGTTTTATCAAATTGCGCAATACAAGAGTGCCAAATTACAATAAAATAGAATACGCCGTGAAGTCATAATCGTTGTTTAAAACTTTAATTTTAGAAGCTTGTCTACGACATCGGTGTATAATTTATTTTCTTATTTGCAAGACAAACTTAAGGTATGATTGAATGGAATTATTTCTTGATTATCCTTGAGTTTTAGAACCGTCTCCACTAAAAGCTTTATCATTCCTAGAGTATGCTAAGTTGGAATCAACTAAGACGATTAATTATGTGTGTCTTTTTGAATAAATCTGTCTGTTTGTCTGCTGGAAACATTCTCATGCCTGAAAATTGGCCACATTATTTATTAATCTTTGTCCTAAGTAGTTTCCTCTAATTTTGAATATAAGTTTCAGAAATTTGACACATGTATTTATTTTAATAAAGAAATCATAAAAAACTTGTCCTTGTGGCATCATTTACCACCCAAATCTAATTCTATTGAAATTCTACACAATACTTTTTGTAACTGCTATTAATACGGTCCATGTTTTTTATAGCATCCATAAAAGGAAAACGGGTTTGAGCCACTTTCCATTCCATTCAATCATACCTTAAAGTTGTTTTGCAAATAAGAAAAAAAATGATACACCGATGTCGTAGACAACCTTCCAAAATTAAAGATTTGAACAAGTCATAAACGACTTATTCTATTTTATTGTAATTTGGCACTCTTGTATTGCGCAATTTGATAACACATTATGTAGACTTATTATCGAAACTTTTAATAGCGCGGATAGGAAATGTGGAGGTAGTATCTCCTTTATTATAATCGACTATATAATTTTTGGAAGAGACACGATTTACAGGATCCTAACAAGTAGAATTTAGGGATGAGAGAGATGATTTTACATGACATCTAGTAAAATCAATTCTTAAGTTTAAGTTAAAGAAAGATGCTGCATTAAAACTTTCAAAATTTTAATGTCAATTCCAAGGTCATTCAATATTAACAGCATATTTTAAATAGTTATTCACCGTTTAATTAAGATTTTTTTTAATGTTTTCTTTTCAACAATAACACTCATAACCAATCGATTTCATTGTTGTTCAAATTTAATTTAAAGTTTTGAAACATTTAAAAAAATTTCCAAAAAAAAATCAATTTTTCACACTCCTTTAACTGGTGTATATAAACTGAGAAATATTATTAACATTTCAGTATCCAATTGGAAGACAACAAAGAGTTGAAACGATGTTAATTATACCAATTCTACTTATTGCTATTCAACTGATGGCACCTCCTCCGATACCGGTTAAAAAATAAACAGGAAGTTGTGATGTAACTAATTGCAGCAACTGTTTTATTTTTAATTAATTAAAAAAACATTATAAAATATGTATTTTTAATAAATCAAAATATTAATTGCAAAATATTATTTTTAGTTTATTGTTTTATAAATAGAGTTTTAGAAATCTTAAATCTATCAGTGTAACATTCACACCCTTATAGACCATTTAACCGATCGCTGAGCCGATTTTCTTAAAATTTTGACAATGTTATGCTGTATACCTGGAAGGAAACAAAGCCTACAATCTTTTGGGATTAAACCAAGGGGAGAGGCACTTTTCATACAAAACAAATATAAGTAATTGAATATCTAAGAAATTAAAAAATGTGATCGAAAATTTCTTAACATACATACATACATACATACATACGTACATACATACGTACATACAACATGTTAAAAAAATCGAAACCACTCACTGTAATAAATAAAAACAAGTAAGAATTCGGCTATGCCGAATCTTCAATACCCTCCGCCACAAATTCGTTTGAAGTTAATACGTTAGTTTCCGTAGATATATTTTATGGAAGAATGATTCTAATTTGTCGATTTATGATTGATAATTTTATAAAAGTTCTTAGTTTTAATTTAGGGGTTGTCTCAGATATCGGCCTATATCTGCTTGCATACTGAATCGATTTTGCTGGTGTTATGTAGGCAACTTTTTAGGAATATAGTTGCAGTATTAGCTCCAAATTAGTTTGCTCATTTAGCTTTGTCATAAAGTCTTAAATAATTCCTTTTTAGCATTACCACTCGTGGTAATGGATGATATAGAAATTGAATTAAATTTAAAACCCTTTTCTTGAAGGGGCCTAATTGCAAAAAGGGCCTGAGAGCAATAATTGCGCTTAATTTCAATAGATTTGATTTAAAATTACAATACTTTTAAATAAAGAAAAATATGGATTGAAATTTGCCAAGAATTACTAATAAAATTAATAGTATAGAACTTCAACAGAATTGGTCTTAATTTAGTAGTTTTGTAAGCTCAAACTGTTTTCCAGGAAGAGGTCTTATATGGGAGCAACAGCAAAATGTGGACCACTATTATTCACATTTGTTATATACTTTGGTTGTTCTAAATTTCAATGGAAGTTCAGTAAATTATCTTAAAAGTTGCCGCCCATATGATACATAGGGTTTGGGGTGTATCAAAATTTTTCAAATTGTAGCCTATAAGTTTTTTTTTAGATTTTGATGATCTTTTGCATGATGAGTACGGACAATTGTATGTTAAAATTAAAGGTCTCTTTAAGACCAGTTACATTTTTTTAATAAGATAAGTTCTTTTTCGAAATTTTTAGATTGTATCAGATATCGGTCTATAAATTGGTTTCTAATATAGGTGGGAGAATGTTTCCAACAAACGGTCAGATTTTGATGCATATATATATATATATATATATATATATATATATATATATATATATATATATATATATATATATATATATATATATATATATATATATATATATATATATATATATATATATATATATATATATATATATATATATATATATATATATAGGGCCTGAGGTGATTCACTCTTGGCATCACAACTTGTGGTGCTGGAGGGTCATTCAATATAAAATAAAAAATTTTAAAAAATGTAAATGTTTTTCATGACAATATCTTCTACACTACTGGAGAAAATTTTTCCGACAAATTGACACCATTCACAAGAAAGTACAAGAATTCCAATGCAAGACAAACGATTTCGACATAACTTTAGAAATAGAGATTTTTCTTCTTCTTTCACAAATATATTTCTGTATGAAATAAAAATCTGAGTCGATTTAGCTTTGTTCCTCTAATTGTATACCATTGGCAGACAGATAGTAGAGCTTTCACCTAAATGTTATTATAACGATGTGTCCTGCATTTTGTCCAGTAAAAAAGGTGTCTTGTGAAGGTAATTAGGATCAAATTTTGGAACATTTAACAGTTCTTAAGATATTTGGCAATTGAATTTTGGCTTTATTGAGGGCAACATATCTCTTTGATTCTATCTATTCTATTTTTTACTAGTAACGCTATCTCATAGGGGCATTATTGCAACAAAATTTCAAGACTCCCGCTAAAATAGATTATTAGATAATTGATAATCAATATTAGGTTTATTTGGGAACTACCTACAAAATTTTAAGAGCGTTGTATGACTTCATAATGTGTCCACTTAATTTTGACGTGTCTCGGCATTCTGTTACTATGGCAAATAAGCACTTGAGATGTGCAAGAATAATGTGATATTTGTACTAAACTACTTAGAGATAAGGCCAGTGGAGAGATATTGGGCTCTTGTTAAAATTGATAGAAATCATTAAAAAAACGATAAAGGAAGAGTTTTCGAAAGTGATTAAATATTTCATTAATGGTGATTTAAACTATTTTTATACCCTCCACTACATATATTATAAATATGAACAATCTTGGTCCATATTTTGCTGTAGCTTCTATATAAGACCACTTACCGGTAAAGAGTTTTGAGCTTATAACAAGCATATTTTTTATAGAGAGTATATTAACTTTGTCATTCTGTGTGTAACGCTAAGAATGAATTATTTCAGACCCCATAATGTAAATATATTCCTGCATCAAATCAAAATTTCAGTACATTTTTGTCAATCTGTCTGTCTGCTCACATCCGAAAAAGTTTACAGAGCTCAATGAAATTTGGCTAAAGTTTCTTCAATATTTTCAGGATATATATCGATATCTGATGCAACCTCTAAGTTAAAGAGTTAAATTGGAATAAAATTTTGCCATAATATTATGTTATGTGAACTTCATTACAATTCCAAAAAAAAAAAAATCAGTTCAGTAAAAAAAATGTTATAGCCAAAATTATAACTAATTTTATGACTCATTAAGTGTATCTGTGTTATATAATATATACATTTAAGAGTGAGTGTCTGTATAGGAATCTAACATATTAACTTCACACGAATTTGTGGTGGAGGGTATTGAAGATTCGGCATAGCCGAATATAGCATTCTTACTTGTTTTTATTTATTAAAGTGAGTGGTTTTGATTTTTTTGTATGTATGTATGTATGTTAAGAAATTTTCGATCCATTTTTTAATTCCTTAGATATTCAATAACTTATATTTGCTTTGTATGAAGGGTGCCTCTCCCCTTGGTTTAATCCCAAAAGATTGTAGGCTTTGTTTCCTTCCAGGCATACAGCATGACATTGTCAAAATTTTAAGAAAATCGGTCCAGCGGTCGGTTAAGGCGTCTATAATAGTGTGAATGTTACACTGATATATTTAAGATTTCTAAAACTTTATTAAACAAATAAAAAACTAAAGAAAAAATTTTACGCAATATTTTGATTTATTGAAGAAACATATTTTATAATGTTTTTTTAATTAATTAAATAAAACAGTTGCTGCAATTAGTTACATTACAATTTCCTGTTTATTTTCCTACCGGTATCGGCTGAGGAGGTGCCATCAGTTGTATAGCAATAAGTAGAATTGGTATAATAAACATCGTTTAAACTCTTTGTTGTCTTCCAATTGGATACTGAAATGTTAAAAATATTTGTCAGTTTATATACACCAGTTAAAGGAGTGTGAAAAATTGAATATTTTTGGAAATTTTTTTAAATGTTTTATAAATTAAAATTAAATTTGTTACATTTTTTCATGAAATCGATTGGTTTTGACTGTTATTGCAGAAATAAAAACATTTCCAAGAAATTCTTAATTATATGATGAATAACTATTTAAAATATGCTGTTAATACTGGATGACCTTGGAATTGACATCAAAATTTTGTAAGTTTTAATGCAGCATCTTTCTTTAAATTAAACTTAAGAATTGATTTTACTAGATGTCATGTAAAATCATCTTTCTCATCCCTAAATTCTGCTTGTTAGGATCCTGTAAATCGTGTCTCTTCCAAACATTATATAGTCGATTATAATAAGGGAGATACTACTTCCACATTCTCTATCCGCGCTATTATAAGTTTCTATAATAAGTCTACATGATGTGTTATTAAAGTATCCAACGTTTTCCACTAAAGACAATACAAGTGTGCCAAACCACAATAAAATAGAATACGCCGTGAAGTCATAATCGTTGTTTAAAACTTTAATTTTGGAAGGTTGTCTACGATATCGGTGTATAATTTTTTTCTTATTTGCAAAACAACCTTAAGGTATTATTGAATGGAATTATTTCTTGATTATTTTTGATTTTTAGATCCGTCTCCACTAAAAGCGTATATTAACTTTATCATTCCGAGAATACTAAGACCGATTAATTATGTGTCTTTTTGAATTAAATTTGTCTGTCTGCTGGAAACATTCTCATGTCTAAAATAATTGTCCGCATTCACTGAGAATTCGCACATTGTTTATTGTTGTCCTAAGCGGTTTCCTGTAATTTTGAATGTAATTTTCATAAATCTGACACATGTTTTTAATAAAGAAATCATCCAAATCAGTTATAATTCTATTGAAATTCTATTCAATACCTTTTGTAAATGCTATTAACTCGGTCCATGTTTTCTTATAGCATCCATAAAAGAAAAACGGTTTTGAGCCACTTTCCTGAAAGATGCCTTATTGGGAGCTATGTCACATAATGGATCAAGTACACACTAGTTTTTTGAGGTTTATTTTCAAATCAAAACAAATATATTGGGCAAATATAACACATATAGTTGTTGAAACATTTAGAAAAGTTACTCTAGTGAATACTAAGTTTGTCTTAGATATCGGTCTATAACGTTTTTCTTAGAATTACAATAAAAAGTGTGGGATATTTCATTCAATTTGGATGATTATTTTAGATGTGAGAATTTTTCCAACAGGCTCAGATATCGATTTGATATGAAAATATATATTAATACTTCATGGTGAAGGATACATCATTTTTAGCGTTAATACCCTCAACACTACTTGTTGAGGGTATTAACGCTGGAGGATATTGAAATATTAAAAGGTCACGAGGGAGTGATATCGCCCTTGCAAATGATAGTTTCAGTATCGCATGTCTCTGGAAATGTTACAGGAAATTTAGTGAAAGCAGTAATATGGTATACGTAATTTTGGAATAGGGTAAAAAGAAGTGATATATATTTCTGAAAAACATTATTGAAAATCTCATGAAATTTTTGTGTATCAAAATCTTTTTAAATGTCAGAACATCTGGAAAAAATAGTCATTCTCGTTAGAAGAAAAATTTAAGTTATACAATGTTTTGGACTGGGAGTAGATTAGTATTACCTTTAATTAAAGTTTTATTTATGATATATCTCTGGAACTATCGTAATGTTTTCTGACAATGTCAAAAGCCTTTATCTCCTTTGCATGAAATAGCGATCAGTAGAAAATATAAAATATTCATGTCGCTATTGATCTTCAGTTATTTTTAAATTAGTTAATCAAACTTTTTTACACAGACAATTACTTTTATGTTTTATAATTTTTTGATAACTCAAATTAAAAAATGGTAATGGCAGATCAATAAGAGAATGTGAAGAACAGGTGTTTATTGAAGGTCACGTCAGATAACATACATTTTTTAGAAGTTAAAAAATTTTTCCATTCGACTTTTTATTGTTAGAACAATTTTTACAAGGACTTTATAAAAATGCAGATCGAAAATTTTTTAATACACATTTATGTTAACAAAACGGTATTAATTTTTTTAATTTAATTTGAATTGATTTTTATTACAATTTGCAAAAGAGTGTTTTCTGTCAATTTGCTCGAACAGGTAAAATTTACCGCACTTTTGGGAAAATTTTTGCGCTCTTCAATTTCCTTTAAACAAGATTTGGAGGTTTTGCCTCTGTTGGCATAAAAACCATCCCAATTAACCAATCTATTACAGTGAAAGGTATCAAGCCAAGATAAAAATAAGTGAATATATTATGAGGTCTTATGAATGGAGGCAGCATTTTTTGCAAACATTCTTTCATATAAATATCAAAATTTAAAGGGCCCATTGTAACATGCTAATAGTCCGGGTACTGAGCTAACCGGGCTGATTTCCTTTCTATAAACGGAATTGGTCTTACAATTTTTTGTAATACCATTTATAAGAAAGAAACCTGCATCAGTCATAAAATTACTTATATTTTTGGTTATAACTTTTTTATACTGAATGAATCATTTTTGGAGCAGTAATAAGGTACATATTTCATGATATTATGGGAGAATTATTCTAAATTGCCGATTTATGATTGATAATTTTACGAAAGCTCTTCGTTTAATCTACGGGTTATCTCAAATATCGGCCTATATCTATTAACATATTGAACCGATTTTGGTGGTTTTATATAGAAAACTTCTCAAGATTATAGTTAGAGTATTAATTCCAAATTATTTTAGACAATCCCTTCTTGGCGTTGGACATGGAATGACATAGTTGGACAGAGGTTATAGAAATGATTAATGTCCTCGAATTATGACTCACGTTAATGCTGAGCCCAAAATTATAATTTATACTTATTATACTTTATATAGATACTTTAATACTTAATAGTTTTCTCATCTTTAAACATAATTTTGGAAAATATGTTTTATAGAGCGCTATAGTTTATGTGGATGGACTCAATAATAATTTTAATAATTAAGCAAAACTTTTAATAAATAAACAATTTCTTGTTTATTTTCCTGTCATTATTTTTACCGGTATCGGTGGAGGACTTAACACATCATCAGCAATTTTAATAGGCATCATTCTTGCAGTTTTATCAAGTTATCTCCAAAATTTTGAACTGTATTGTGTTCATAAGGTTTAAGTGGACAGCCAGACGGACAGAGGGACGGACAGTGTTAAATCGACTCAGAAGGTAATTCTGAGTTGAACGGTATACTTTGAGGTTGTGGTAACAATGTTTTTTCTGTTCGTTACAAACTTCTGCACAAACTCATATTACCCCAACCACAAACGGGGGTGTAGGGTATAAATATATATACAAAATTGACACAAAAAGTATAAGAATTACAATACTGAAAAAATGATTTCGAGATAACTTAAGATATGCATTTTCCTTTTCCTTCACAAATATATTCTTAAAAATCATCAAATCAAATTCTGAGTCGATATAGCCTTGTCCGTCTGCCAGTCACTTTTTGGAACGCACAAGTCCTCAATAATTAATCGGGCTATATGAAATTCGACCTGAATGTTATTGTGATAAAAGTCGATAAAATCGTTTTAGTATAAATAAGTTAAAGTTAGTATAAATAAGTCTGCTGTGAGAATTTTCTGTACCCTTCAACTTTTTTTTAAGCAACGGACTTAATATTTAACGTTAAGTCCCTGTTATAAACATTACTTTACCTTACATTGTTATTGTATTCAACATAAATTCATATATATCAACAACAACCACAAGGAAAATAAAGAATTGTTAATATCTTGGCTATATATGAACCGATTTTAAAATTTGAAAAAACAAATTCGAGGAAAAAATTTGTAATTTTTCTGCGTGGCAATTAGTTCCGTGGCTACTCCAGGAGTGTCAGAATAAGATTTCGCCCATGTCTCGGAAACTAATGGCCCAATCAAGTTTATGTCATCAAATGAAAAATCCACAAAAATATTTCTGATCTATTAGTAAAAGACTAAAATTTCTAGCATTAATAGAATTGGCAAAATCCCACATTAATTTAAACGTTGTTATTGTTTTTCTATAGTTACAGTTCTATAAAAAGAATTGACCATATCTCGGTTGTTTATGAACAGAGTTTAAAAATTAAAAAAAAAAATATTAAATTCGGAAAAATAATTTGTAGTCAATCAGTGCCACAACCAAGTCCATAGGTCTCATAAGGGTTTCAAAATATAGGAAAATATGTTTTGGCCTAAAACTCAGGAACCAATGGCTCGATTTATTTCATATCTTCAGCTCATAAATCCTCTAAATTTATTGAAATCTATTTGTGAAAAAATAAGTCCTTTTGCAGATTCTTAAAAAAATAGAAAAATCCGAAAAAAGTTAGAGGTACCTTCAGTTTTTTGCTAATATTATAAGGCTGTTTGCCAGGATACCCAGGATACTTTGTATTTTAAGTTTATTTTTTATTGTTTATTCAAAATTTATTATTTTTTCCTTATATACTAATTATTATAACAGCACTTAATTATTTACTTATTAATTTAAACACCGTGATCTCCAGATTTCCAGACCAGACTCCTCGATTAAATCTAGATCCGGCCCCTATATAGAATATTATTTTGTAATTGTATTAGTGGTTCTACTACCTTACCTATCACTATTACATTGCCTGGGATCTATGGTTGAAAAAACCAGTAGATTCCCTTTTGCCATACTATATTGTTTGGGATCTATGGCAGTAAATACCAGTAGAAACCCTAATACTACTACATTGTTTGGGATCTATGGCAGTAAATACCAGTAGAAACCCTAACACTACTACATTGTTTGGGATCTATGGCAGTAAATACCAGTAGAAACCCTAACACTACTATATTGTTTGGGATCTATGGCAGTAAATACCAGTAGAAACCCTAACACTACTACTAGGTTGGGACTGTTTTGCCTGTATACGGCTGCTATCGAAGCTATTACAAACTTGCGATAGCTGTCCGTCCACAACGGCAGCACAAGCCCAACTGAAGAAGTAGTGATATTGATTACTAGTATTAGTGGTAATACAACAGTATCGTAGTAGTGATACAACTATTTTGTATGTTGGGCATGTAATGTACTCATACTTAAATATGTTACTATATTCTCTTATACTACAACAATTTCTCTTATATTTACACTCTTAAAAATTAACAGTTATTTCATAAGAACAATTATAAAATAAGCAAACACATTTTAAATTCAAGTTAACAAGTTAAATTCATATCTGATTTTACAAAAAAAAAAAGTGTAACGAATTACTTCGTTACAATATTTAAGCCAATATGAATCCATTTTTCTGGATTTCAATGGCAAAATTCATATCATATATGTTAACTAAAGGTCGGCTTCATAAACCGACATACGGACGGACAGACGGACACAGCTCAATCCATTTCATTTTTCATACCGATCCAGAATAAATATACTTTTGGGGGTCTAAGTTGAAAATTGTGGAAATTACAAAGGGAATGTTAAACTAATATATACCCTTCTGAACTAGTCAGGTGAATGGTATAAAAATTGAATCAGTTGATGATTCAATATTTCATTACTGGTGATTGAACCCATAGAAATTTTGTTTTTTGTTGTAAATTGCCATAATAATTTCAAACAAAAAAAATGTAAAGTGAGTGGTTTCGATTTTTTTGGCATATATGAATGTATGTTAAGCATTTTTCGATCACATTTTTTAGTTCTTTAGATATTCAATAATTTAAGTTTGCTTTCCTTCCACAATTTTAAGAAAATCGGTCCAGCGGTCGGTTAAACGGTCTATAAGGTTGTGAATGTTACACTGATAGATTTAAGATTTCTAAAATTCTATTTATAAAACAATAAACTAAAAATAATATTTTGTAATTAATATTTTGATTTATTAAAAATACATATTTTGTAATGTTTTTTAATTAATTAAAAATAAAACAGTTGCTGTAATTAGTTACATTACAATCTCCTGTTTATTTTTTAACCGGTATCGGAGGAGGTGCCATCAGTTGTATAGCAATAAGTAGAATTGGTATAATAAGCATCGTTTCAACTCTTTGTTGTCTTCCAATTGGATACTGAAATGTTAAAAATATTTGTCAGTTTATATACACCAGTTAAAGGAGTGTGAAACATTGAATTGATTTTCTGGAAAAATTTTGAAATATTTAAAAAATTTTAATTGAATTTGTAACACTTTTTTCCATGAAATCGATTGGTTTTGATTGTTATTGCAGAAATAAAAACATTTCCAAAGAAATTCTTAATTAAACGGTGAATAACTATTAAAAATATGCTGTTAATATTGAATGACCTTGGAATTGATATCAAAATTTTGTAAGTTTTAATCCAGCATATTTCTTTAACGTAAACTTAAGAAATGAAATCATCTCTACCATTTCTAAATTCTGCTTGTTAGGATCCTGTAAACCGTGTCTATTCCAAAAATTATGTAGTCTATTATATTTTGTTGTTATTGCTTCATTCATACACTAAGTTTCATTAATTTTACCCTCCACCGCCACAAGTGGTGATGAGGGTATATTAACTTCGTCATTCCGTGTGTAAGTTTGCAGTTTAAAACCAGCAATATCGGTTTATAAGCAAGGAAGCTATAAGCCGATATCTGAAACTGAAATTTAGTCACATATACTTATTTTGATACAATAAATCCAAAGAAGCCATATTCTTCTGGGGTCATCTATTGACCCAGCTTCCACATAATGTCAATTCCCGCAATATAATTTATAGCTTATAAAACTCTTAAATTTGAACCAATTCTATTTTAAATATATGTTACAAATTTCATTAACATAGGCCCATATTTTGATGTAGCTTCCATATAACGCCGCTTCCCTGGAAAACGTTTTTAATGTATATGTTTAATTAGAAAATCTCGGTCCATATTTTGATGATATTTTATAAGCTGAGTACTGCCCTTCAGCAGTTTTCAGCTTATAAAACTAGTAAATAAAGACCAATTCAATTGAAATTCGAAACAAATATTTTGCTTAGTGTTCTGAAGATATTATATTATAAGGGAGCTTTAGGAAAATATAGCCTCCATATAAGACCCCTTACCGGGAAAGAGTTTTGAGCTTATAACAAGCATATTTTTGCTTTTATACGCTGCACACAACAAGTGGCAAAGAGAGTATATTAACTTCGTCTTTCTGTGTGTAACGCTAAGAATGAATTATTTCAGGCCCCATAATGTAAATATATTCCTGCATCAAATCAAAATCTCAGTAGATTATCGTCAATCAGTTTGTCTGCTCACATCCGTAAAAATTGACAGAGCTCAATGGAATTTGGCTTAAGTTTCCACTAAAGTCGCTTCAGTATTTTCAGGATATAGACCGATATCTGATGCAACCTATAAGTTAAAGAGTTAAATTGGAATAACATTTTGCCGTGATATTATGTTATGTGAACTTCATTACAATTCCAAAAATTATCAAATTCAGTTTGGAAAAAAAATTATAACTAATTTTGTGACTCATTAAGTGTTTCTGTGTTATAATCTATACACATTTATGAGAGTATGTGTGTCTACGGAACCTAATGTAATAATTTCACACGAATTTGTTGTGAATGGTTTTGAAGATTTGGCATAGCCGAATATAGCATTCTTACTTGTTTTTATTTATTAAAGTGGTTTCGATTTTTTAACATGTTGTATGTATGTATGTATGTATGTATGTATGTATGTATGTATGTATGTATGTATGTATGTATGTATGTATGTTTAGAATTTTTCGATTTTTTAATTCCTTAGATATTCAATAACTTATGTTGGCTTTGTATGAAGGGTGCCTCTCCCTTTGATTTTATCCCAAAAAATTGTAGGCTTTGTTTCCTTCCAGGCATACAGCATGACATTGTCAACATTTTAAGAAAATCGGCTCAGCGATCGGTTAAACGGTCTATAAGGGTGTGAATGTTACACTGATAGATTTAAGATTTCTAAAATTCTATTTATAAAACAATAAACTAAAAATAATATTTTGTAATCAATATTTTGATTTATTAAAAATACATATTTTATAATGTTTTTTAATTAATTAAAAATAAAACAGTTGCTGCAATTAGTTACATCACAACTTCCTGTTTATTTTCCAACCGGTATCGGCTGAGGAGGTGCCATCAGTTGTATAGCAATAAGTAGAATTGGTATAATAAGCATCGTTTCAACTCTTTGTTGTCTTCCAATTGGATACTGAAATGTTAAAAATATTTCTCAGTTTATATACACCAGTTAAAGGAGTGTGAAAAATTAAATTTTTTTGGAAAAATTTTAAAAAATTTTAAAAATTTAAATTAAATTTGTTACACTTTTTTCATGAAATCGATTGGTTAAGATTGTTATTGCAGAAACAAAAACATTTCCAAAGAAATTCTTAATTAAACGGTGAATAACTATTTAAAATATGCTTTTAATATTGAATGACCTTGGAATTGACATCAAAATTTTGTAAGTTTTAATCCAGCATCTTTCATTATTTGATGTCATGTTAAATCATCTCTATCATCCCTAAATTCTGCCTGTTAGGATCCTGTAAATCGTGTCTCTTTCAAAAATTATAAAGTCTATTATATTTTGTTGTTATTGCTTCATTCATGCACCAAATATCATTAATTTTATTGCAACATTTTCAGAAATATGTGATAATACCAATTTCGTTAATAATGAAATACAACATCCACATGCCCTTAAGGTATTACTGAATGGAATTATTTCTTGAATATCCTTGAGTTTTAGATCCGCCTCTAATAAAAACGATTCTAGACATTAGAATTTTTCCAACAGGCTAAAATAACAATTTGATATGAAAATATGTATTAATACTTCATGGGGAAGTATTCAACATTCTAAGCGTTAATACCCTCAACACTACTTGTGATGGTGGAGGATATAGAAATACTAAAAGGTTACGAGGGAGTGATATCGCCCTTGCAAATGATAGTTTCAGTATCGCATGTCTCTGGAAATGTTACAGGAAATTTAGTGAAAGGAGTAATATGATATACGTAATTTTGGAATAGGGTACAAGGGAGTGATATATATTTCTGAGAAATATTATTTAAAATCTCATGAAATTTTTGTGTATCAAAATATTTATAAATGTCAGAACATCTGGAAAAAATAGTCATTCTCGTTAGAAGAAAAATTTAAGTTATACAATGTTTTGGACTGGGAGTAGATTAGTAGTATTTACCCTTAATTAAAGTTTTATTTATGATATATCTCTGGAACTATCGTAATGTTTTCTGACAATGTCAAAAGCCTTTATCTCCTTTGCATGAAATAGCGATCAGTAGAAAATATAAAATATTCATGTCGCTATTGATCTTCAGTTATTTTTAAATTAGTTAATCAAACTTTTTTACACAGACAATTACTTTTATGTTTTATAATTTTTTGATAACTCAAATTAAAAAATGGTAATGGCAGATCAATAAGAGAATGTGAAGAACAGGTGTTTATTGAAGGTCACGTCAGATAACATACATTTTTTAGAAGTTAAAAAATTTTTCCATTCGACTTTTTATTGTTAGAACAATTTTTACAAGGACTTTATAAAAATGCAGATCGAAAATTTTTTAATACACATTTATGTTAACAAAACGGTATTAATTTTTTTAATTTAATTTGAATTGATTTTTATTACAATTTGCAAAAGAGTGTTTTCTGTCAATTTGCTCGAACAGGTAAAATTTACCGCACTTTTGGGAAAATTTTTGCGCTCTTCAATTTCCTTTAAACAAGAGTTGGAGGTTTTGCCTCTCTTGGCATAAAAACCACATTATTGTTTTTGCATAATTCAAGGGCTTTTCTATTACAGTGAAAGATATTAAGCCAAGATAAAAATAAGTGGATACAATATGAGGTCTTATGAATGGAGGCAGCATTTTTGCAAACATTCTTTCATATAAATCTCAATATTTAAAGAGCCCATTGTAACATGCTAATAGTCCGGGTACTGAGCTAACCCGGCTGATTTCCTTTCTATAAACGGAATTGGTCTTACAATTTTTTGTAATACCATTTATAAGAAAGAAACCTGCATCAGTCATAAAATTACTTATATTTTTGGTTATAACTTTTTTCTACTGAATGAATAATTCTAATTTGTCGATGTATAATTGATAATTTTACAAAAGTTCTTCGTTTTAATCTAGGGGTTATCTCAGATATCGGCCTTTATCTCTTAACATACTGAACTGATTTTGCTGGTTTTATATAGAAAACTTCTGAAGATTATGGTTATAGTATTAACTCCAAATTATTTTGCTCATTTAGTTCTGTCAATTATTGCGGATGTGAGCGTGCCAACAACAGACAAAGGAACATAAATAAAATGATTTAGATTTTGATTTGATGCAAAGATATATATTATGGATTATGATGAATTGGCTAAAATTCAAGAGTTTTACAAGATATAAAACATCTTCCGGGAAGGGGCCTTATATGGAAGTTGGGGCAATTAATGATGCTAGAAAAATACGACTTCTTTGGATTTTGGATTCTTTGGAAATGTTTTTATTTCCGCAATAACAGTCAAAACAAATCGATTTCATGAAAAAATGTAACAAATTTAATTTAAAGTTTTAAAACATTTAAAAAATTTTCCAAAAAAAAAAATCAATTTTTCACACTCCTTTAACTGGTGTATATAAACTGAGAAATATTTTTAACATTTCAGTATCCAATTGGAAGACAACAAAGAGTTGAAACGATGCTTATTATACCAATTCTACTTATTGCTATACAACTGATGGCACCTCCTCAGCCGATACCGGTTGGAAAATAAACAGGAAGTTGTGATGTAACTAATTGCAGCAACTGTTTTAATTTTAATTAATTAAAAAACATTATAAAATATGTATTTTTAATAAATCAAAATATTGATTACAAAATATTATTTTTAGTTTATTGTTTTATAAATAGAATTTTAGAAATCTTAAATCTATCAGTGTAACATTCACACCCTTATAGACCGTTTAACCGATCGCTGAGCCGATTTTCTTAAAATGTTGACAATGTCATGCTGTATGCCTGGAAGGAAACAAAGCCTACAATTTTTTGGGATAAAATCAAAGGGAGAGGCACCCTTCATACAAAGCCAACATAAGTTATTGAATATCTAAGGAATTAAAAAATCGAAAAATTCTAAACATACATACATACATACATACATACATACATACATACATACATACATACAACATGTTAAAAAACCGAAACCACTTTAATAAATAAAAACAAGTAAGAATGCTATATTCGGCTATGCCAAATCTTCAAAACCATTCACAACAAATTCGTGTGAAATTATTACATTAGGTTCCGTAGACACACATACTCTCATAAATGTGTATAGATTATAACACAGAAACACTTAATGAGTCACAAAATTAGTTATAATTTTTTTTTCCAAACTGAATTTGATAATTTTTGGAATTGTAATGAAGTTCACATAACATAATATCACGGCAAAATGTTATTCCAATTTAACTCTTTAACTTATAGGTTGCATCAGATATCGGTCTATATCCTGAAAATACTGAAGCGACTTTAGTGGAAACTTAAGCCAAATTCCATTGAGCTCTGTCAATTTTTACGGATGTGAGCAGACAAACTGATTGACGATAATCTACTGAGATTTTGATTTGATGCAGGAATATATTTACATTATGGGGCCTGAAATAATTCATTCTTAGCGTTACACACAGAAAGACGAAGTTAATATACTCTCTTTGCCACTTGTTGTGTGCAGCGTATAAAAGCAAAAATATGCTTGTTATAAGCTCAAAACTCTTTCCCGGTAAGGGGTCTTATATGGAGGCTATATTTTCCTAAAGCTCCCTTATAATATAATATCTTCAGAACACTAAGCAAAATATTTGTTTCGAATTTCAATTGAATTGGTCTTTATTTACTAGTTTTATAAGCTGAAAACTGCTGAAGGGCAGTACTCAGCTTATAAAATATCATCAAAATTGGACCGAGATTGTTCTAATTAAACATATACATTAAAAACGTTTTCCAGGGAAGCGGCGTTATATGGAAGCTACATCAAAATATGGGCCTATGTTAATGAAATTTGTAACATATATTTAAAATAGAATTGGTTCAAATTTAAGAGTTTTATAAGCTATAAATTATATTGCGGGAATTGACATTATGTGGAAGCTGGGTTAATAGATGACCCCAGAAGAATATGGCTTCTTTGGGTTTATTGTATCAAAATAAGTATATGTGACTAAATTTCAGTAAATTATTTTAAAAATTGTGGCCCATATGCCACACGGAGTTTGGGATGTATCAAAATTTTGCATATTATAGCCCGTAACTTTTTTCCATCCACATTTTTTATAAGAAATTAGAAAA